>OZ023240.1:4135093-4482257 GCA_964006365.1 Trididemnum miniatum
ATTGTCGTCAAAAAGAAACTTGCCCTTTGAATGGTAAATGTTTGCAAAAACGTGTGGTGTATGAAGCAACGGTACGCACTAACCTCCTGTCAAAATCTTACATCGGAAGCTGCGAAACCACTTTTAAAACTAGATATAACAACCACAAGCAATCCTTCAAAAATGTCACCCATCGCCACGACACAGCTCTTTCACAATTTATCTGGAAACTCAAAGAATCAAATACAGACTTCAATTTAACCTGGAAAATAGTCGCATCAGTTTCAGAAAATTTTTGTAAAGGAAGAACTTGCAGTTTATGTCTCACAGAAAAAGCTGTTATAATCAAAGAGGATCCCACCAACATACTCAACACCAGAGGAGAAATTCTTAATAAATGCCGCCATCGAAACAAGTTCAAACTAAGAAGAATCCACTAACGTTTTTTGCTGTTTGTTGGTTTTTGCCAATTGTTAACTATTGTTTTTTCGATTTTTTTAACTTCGTGATGCATTTTCATTTTTTTCATTTTTGCTTTAATTTTATCCGCCAGCATTTATGTTGATTTCGCTTCCAACCCATTTCTTTCTGGTACACTTTACTAATCATATGACGCACTTTATGACATTATCGCATGTCAATAATCCTCTTTTTTTCATAACAATCACCTTTTCTTCCTTCAAAAACTTTTCATAACAAACCCCAGATGAGCGCTATCCGGATAAAAAAGTAACTGCTTTTATTTTCTCCTCCTCCTCAATTCAAGAAAAAGATAAATCGTAAGTTTTACAAATTTTGCTAAAAATTTTTTATGTTTTAACTTTTTTCCAGCCACCTGATGATCGTTCTTTTACGTGAAACACAGTGTAGTGGCTAGTGTATGCTGTGAGTTTGCAGTTAATTAAATTAAGTAACAGCTCTGGCTTTTGTAGCCATTGAGCACTTTTTGCAAGAAAACTTGACAAGCTCCAGTTGTGTATATATATACATATATATATATATAAGTACATATATAAATAAATAAATAAATAAATATATATTCAGCTTAAATATAATAGAGATTAATAAGACAAGGCTGCATAAAAATGAAGGTATGTGTATAACATTCTTCAGACTAACAAAATATTCACAAGTTCACACGTATCAGAAAACAAACATACGCCACATAAAATGCATTAGAGGTCAAACCCAGACTAGGCCTCAGTGTCACTGGAATCACTGACAGTATCACATTGACTTCGGTCAGTGGGTAAGTTAACTTTCTTATGGTTAACATATAAGACATAATGTCCGTGTTCGGCTCTCCATTGGGTTGATTTTTTTAGCAATCGAGCAGATTTAAAAAATGGCATCAATTGTTTTTTTTCTTTTTGAAATAGTTTCGGTAGGTGCAGCGTTACATACTGGGACCTGGAGTTTGTAAGTAATCTTGCTTCATTATAAAGTTTCAAGTTTTTCAGTCGAGCAAAAATTTCCTGTTTATCTGCTGCGCTAGTTAGTTTAATGATAACAGGTCGGTCAACTTTTTGCCTATTTTTGTAAACCGGTCTTTGCGGGAGCCTGTGATAATCTGCAAACACAAACCGAGAAGGATTTTCTATGCATAAGCCTTCTCGCATGAATTTATGATTTGTTTTTAGGGTTTCTTGGAGAGATTCCCATGCTGAGCTATGGTTTTCTTCTAAGCCATGAATTAAGATATTAAATCGTTTTTCATAAGATTCTTTCATGACAGATTCATCCTGGCGTTTTTCTTCCTTCTTTTCAAGAATTGATAATCTTTTCTCTATATCGGCCAAACCATTGATTTTTTTAGTCAACTGATTTTCTATTTTTGTAATCCTTGCATTGCTAGCTTGTTCAATGTCATTTATGCGCCCTTCCAATTTAACCAATCTACTGTCCATGCGTTTATTAATATCTCCAATTCCTTTAAGTATTTCATCCAGTTTAGTAGCAACACTTTTAGACATCCTAACTTGAAAAAACTCTGATAGCTGGAATTTGCTTTGAACCACGCCTAGTATTGCACTGTAACAATTCGGTTCGCACTGCCACTTCAACTTCGCTGCAAATTGCGCACGTCCGCTTCCTATCATCGCAAATTGAAAAATGACCATCAATGCTAAGTACCATCAATGCACATGCCCCTTTAAAACCTTTGTCAAGAAAACAAAAAAAACTTTTGAGTAAGCCCTGGCTAACTAAAGGACTATTAACTTCTATCAAGAATAAAAGATCAATGTTTAAAACTCATTTTTTGAGCGATGATGATGATAAAATAATCTTGTACAAAAAATATGTTAATAAGCTGACCAAGCTCAAAGCGCTATCCAAAAAAGGTTACTTTTCTTCAGCAATAAATAATACCCAAAAAGACCCCCGTAAATTATGGAATGTCGTTCGTTCTGTACTTCCTGCCTCCCAAGACTGTGCTTCTGCCATTCCGCTTTTTTTGAAAATAAATGGGCATACCATTACTAATGATCAAGCAATATCTGAGCATTTCAATGAATTTTTTTGTTCCATTGGTGCTAGCTTAGCCGACAAGTTTAACCAATCTGCACCAAATTCATTATCCCAATATCTTGAACAACGTGTCTCTCCATCAATTTATTTAGATGTCCCCAATCTTTCTGAAATCATTAACGCAATACAAGCACTTAGTCTGAACAAATCGATAGGACATGACAATATTCCACCTTACTATCTTCGCATTGCCTCATCCATCCTAGCCCCCTACCTTCAGATTTTTATCGATTTCTGTTTTACCAAAGACGTCTTTCCTGAAACATGCACAATTGCTAAAATTGTACCAATATTCAAAAAAGGTGAACGTGAGAACCCTTCTAACTACCGCCCCATTTCTATTCTAACATGTTTCTCTAAGATCCTTGAACGAATAATATATAAACGTTTGATTAGCTTTTTTGATAAGCATGGCATTATTCAGCACACTCAGTATGGCTTCCAACGTAATGTATCGACCAACCACGCTCTTGTAGATGTAGTTACTCAATCATTTGAAAACATTAATAATAGCATGTATACTGGTTTAATCTTCCTTGACCTCACAAAAGCATTTGACACTGTCAATCAAGAAATACTACTCCACAAATTAGACCACTATGGTATCCGAGGCCAATCAAACAATCTTCTGCGTACATTTTTAAAAAGAAAACAATACGTCAGTATCAACGGCAGTAACTCCTCCCTACTAACCAACGACCATGGGGTCGCCCAGGGTTCTACTCTGGGGCCTTTTTTGTTCTTGATCTACATTAACGATTTGCCACATTCCGTTAACTGCATTCCCAGGTTATTCGCAGATGATACATGCTTAGTTTTCTCGGCTCCTACCCCAACCCAATTAAGTGCAATTATGAACAAAGACCTTGACAATATTTCAAAGTGGCTCTATTCAAACAAACTTACTGTAAACCCCTCCAAATCTAATGCTCTAATTATTCCTCCCAAACTTAATAAACTTCCACCCATGATTGATCTTTTATTGAACAACTCATCTATTCTCATAAGTAACAGTGCCAAGTATTTGGCGTGACTATAGACAGCCTTCTAAAGTTTGACAAACACATCTCCTCCATTGAACATAAAATTTGTAGAGCAGTAGGTATTATCTCTAAACTGCGCCATTTCTTACCCACTAATGCACTTTTAAATGTTCACTACGCTTTTATCCACCCTCACCTTTTATATGGTCTGCCGATTTGGGGTTCATCTTTTCCTTCACACTTAAAAAAGCTAACCGTTCTTCAAAACAAAGCAATTAAACTAATCGGTGGTGGCTTACCAAGAGACAGGGCTACACCCTTTTATTATAAACTAAATATACTTAAACTCTCCGACTTATTCAAACTTGAAATAGGGAAATTTGTCCACGCGCACTTTAATAATAAATTACCATTCACTCTGCGGCTATTTTTCCTTAACCAGCGAGGTGTCTCAAAAAAAGACAAGATCTACTCTATCCCGAACCAACTGTTTATATATTCCTCGCTTCCGGACTAACCGTTTACAAAAATGCATAAGGTACCAAGGAGTGAAAATTTGGAATGATATACCCCCAGAAATCCAAACCACCTCGCCTACTTTATTCAAAAAACGATACAAAAAACACTTAATTGAATTTTACGTTTAAAACGACCAATAAGTTTATGGTGTACTGTTAGATTCTTTTTTAATTATTAATTTATCATTCAGCTCTGGTTGATCAAGAATCCATTCAAAATTTTTCAAATAACGACTTTAGGGTGGCAGCTGATTAGATGACCGGAAGGTCCACTCGCCGTCTCCCTGAGGTCTTACATTTTTTCTTTTTGTCTTCGTATTTCTTATGTTTGTGTTTTGATGTTACCGCAAATAAATATCGATTGATTTGAAATGTATGAGTAGCGCTGCTCTGTCCTGATTTTCCAAACAATGAGATTTCCATGAAGTGCGGTGACCAACCAAACGTTCGCTGAAACGAATTAAAAAAAAAAAGCCACGCAATTGCAGCTTGGATTTTTATATGAGTGAATTATATGCATAATGGAAGATGACCTAGCTGGGTGTCGAACCCGTGAAAGCAGTTCCGGAGTCCTACGCACCAACCACTCGGCCAACTCCATGTGCGCTGAAACGATTTTTGGTCTGACCAATACAAAAACTACTCACAAATGTGATATCGTGCGACTTAAATACCAAAATTCGAGCAATCAAGACGCTGTTGAAGCAGGGTGTTGGAGCAGACTCAATTGAAGTTGCTCCAGCTCCTGCTCCGGGGCTCTTCGCTATCCTGACATTGCTCCGATTCTAGTTCCGGATCTGATTAAAAAGAGTTGTTCCGATCCGGCTCCAGCTCCGGGTTATTCTGACTGGTACTAAGATTTAGTTTTACGTTGTCATCAGTGGCGCAGCCAGGGGAGGGGGATGGGGCACCGGAGCACTGCCCCCCCACCTTTTGAGATATCTCACTCTGAAGTGTAATTAAAACATTCTTATAAAATTCCGTTAACTTTGTTTCAAAAGTTCCCTCATCTTCACCACTTATGCATTTACGACCAGTTTTTGCACCATTTGAATTTCGACATAATTTCTCCACAAAAACCAAGCGCTTGTTAAGCATTATTGCATTAATGCATCATGACAGGGCAATGGGATCAAATATTTAAGTGTAAGTACAGAGAAAAAGCAAGATTGTGTCGCAAAAAGGCAAACAAATATGGCGAGCAAAAAGAATGTTCAATTAAAAACTATTTTAAGAAAAAGAATAGGCAGCAAGTGCAGGAAAGTGTTGAACCGAAATATGGGAAGACAGAGAGAGCTTAACGCATTGGTCGGAACAGATCATTTTTTTGAAGTTCTTGGTCTATAGTAATTTGCTTCCCTCTAAATATTCCTCTGGCTGCGCCCCTGGTTGTCATTATAGCCCACCTACAGTTTTCTCAAAATGAATTTCAAAACACAACAATCAAAATGCTGCACACAATTCAATGTCATGTAGGAAAGCGGTAGCCACTTATCTGCTTATACCATTGCGTTCAAATCAAAAGCCATTACCACGAAGAAAGAGAATTGCTTCAAGCAAGTCCTCTCTCATCAAATTTCTTAAATCTGATCGTATTATCCAAAGCGAAGAAAAAAGTCTTTTCACGGTAACTTGAGTTGGTAACTCTCACAGTTAGACCGTTTGTAACGTCATTAATACTAACACGAGTGTCTGACTTGTTGCGATGCTTGTTTTATCACTCATTCCAGGTAGTAACATCGTAAAAGCAGTTTTACCAAGGCCTTTCTTTGACAAACTATCACTGTTCCCCTACAGTTAATTCTCAATCCAAGAAAGAGGATCGCAAAACGTAACTTACCTAAGTTAAGCAGCTTTAACACATTGCGGCAGCAGCTCACACTGTTCACTCATATTAAAAACAGTAATAAAGAAAAGCGATAGGAAAGTGAGAAGATCTGGAGCTGGAAGCTATCCTACAGTAACGTTGCTACGGCTCCAACTCTACCTGAATTAAAATTTGAGCTCCAGCTCCGACACCGGCAAAAATGGAGTGCTCCTGGTAGGGCCGTAACTACGTCAGGCGGGGTCCCGGTGCAAACATCTATTATGGGGTCCCCATTTTTAACAACATTTTTATTGTGTAATAACTTTGATTAAGTATACGTCGTAAACCAAAATCTTTTGACATTTGAGGCAAGGACGCTTTGAGCATGTTTTGAGAGCTGTATTTACGATGTTTTAGTCAAACGGAGATATGCTATGCGATGCAGATAAACTGTTCAACACAAAAAAAATGAACGTGTAACAGCCCGTTTATGATAACCCTTACATCATCATAAACGAAAAAACTAAGAAAACACAATTTGTTGATGCCAATCGTCAGGGGTGTTGAAAGGGTAAGGGGGAACAGTAGCCTATCTGAAAAGGCACTTTAGTGGTGAAGTAGGGGAAGGTGGGGTTATTTCGGACATGAGGCTAGTTCGGACCACCCACTTACGGTTTTATTTTTGCAGCATCATGTGACCTGTAGCAGTCACCGCATTCTTCTCTTTCAATCGCCATATTGGTTTTCTCAGCAAAATCAAGTATTTTTTCGTTGAACTTCATTAGTCACGATTTTTAACGAAAAAGAAAATCAGATGAGATAAAATCGTAAGATTTTGTGCTAGCGTGGTAGCAGTTTAAGCTGAAGTCTAGCATTGATACTAGTCAGGCATACGTAAAAAACACGTGGACAAGATGAATTTTTGAAAAAATCAAGTTGTGTACGAAGAGTTTGCCATTTGTTGGTCTGCCTGAGTGTGGGGTTAATTCGGACATAAATATATTTGAAAATAATTTTAAATCAAATATGAAAATAATTTTAGCACGTAAAGATGTTGTTTCCACATTGCGAGGGCCACAAATTACTGGGTCTTCTCGACGTCCATTTTTACGCATTAACTCCAATTTTGAACATTTAATTTTACCAAACTATTGAGATCACGCGTAGTCTCTTTCTTTCATTCGGTTAATTTTGTTTGAATTCTTTGTTGTAAAATTTTGAAACCGTGTTGGTGAATTTAACTGAAACGAGCTGTTTTTTCTATCAGCAGAAATTGATGCAGAGCGCTTTTTCATCGCAATAAATTTGCCATCTTTTTGATGTCCGACACTACCCCACTGCTTGTCCGGACCTATCCCACCATTGGGGCAAGTTCGGACGTACTAGACCAACCTTGCATTCTTGCAAGTAATGGCCTAAATGCATGGAGCTATATTACAATCACGAACAATTTCATGTTTAAGTCAAAAAGCTATCTACAATTTTGTACAAAAAGTTGGTAATTTCACATTCTTAAGCTTGCTCTAGAGTCACAAAAAGTACATTTTGTCCGAAATAACCCCATCTTCCCCGATATAAATAGCCGACTAATTATAAGCAGCAAGTGACGCGTTTTCGATAATCAAAAACAAAAGCCATTTCTTTGGCCGATTGTAATTGGGCAAGCGTAATTATCGCTAAACCACGATTGGATTTGAGCATCTGACTAGGAAACAACAGACAGACGTCATCAGAAAATTTCTATGCGCTCCGTTTTGATGATTTCTCTTTATATTGCAGTCAACCACCTGGAGTGCTACATTGTGGTCACTCAAAACCACAACGTTCAAATGAATTTAGACGACAGTCGGAGCTTAAATTTTTACCTGTGCATATGAAGCGGACAAAATTAACCAGAAAAAATTAGCAACTTCGCGTGAATGGGCATGTTCTTAAAATTTACTCAGCATAAACCAGCCAGACAAAGTGTGAAGCTACAAGGCATCAAGTGAAAAGGCTGCTATGTCGAAACCATCGCAAGACATTACGTATAACTATGCGTTATAGGGCAAAACTCATTAAATGAAGCGGATGAATCCAATGACCCCAACCAGAGGTAAAACGGCAGTATGTACAAAATATGTGAGAAAAATTGGGTGGTTATAAATTTTTGACAAATTTAAAAAATATGTATACATTTGAAATTTGTTAAAAAAGTTTATGATGTGATACCTCGGGGCCCCCTTGTGCTGGGGCTCCAGTGCATTGCATCGCCGGTAGTTACGGCCCTGGCTCCGGGGCTCCGAGCTCCGGCTCCAACACCCTGCATTGACGACGAAATAAACGACCCGCTTTATTAAAAAGCAAGGATGTGGTAATCACCGTGTTTTTGTCATTTCCAAGACTTTTACAGCATATTTATTTTTATTGAAGAATATGAATGGTAAAAAGTTAATCTGGATGGAAACATATGGCAGTGTTGTGAGCCCAATGCCTATTGGGCAAGCTAAGGTTGTTTGTTTTTTCAAAGAAAATAACTAATGATCGCCCCGGCCCAATTTTTGGAAAGCTAGTACAGTATGTAAGAGCATCTCGAACTGCTGCATCGATTTGGTTAAGGTGATGATATGGCACTTTGTCTTCAAAAAGAGAATATTTTATCTTGCCCTTCACACACCTAGAGTAACCGTCGGTGCATGAAGTAACGCAGTCTCAAAAGAAAGATAAGCGATTGCTACTTCAAACTTTTGCATGATCCGTTTAGAAATCTTTTGATTTTTTACCCATTTACCTACCTCGTAAATATCCGTATCTTTTTATTGAGACTGAGCGTCTGGGTTGTTCTAACTGTGTATCGTGGGAATGAAAGACATTCTCGTTTCGAATACAAAGTGGCATATCATCATCTCAATCAAATCGTTGCGATATATCAAGTTGTTCGCGTTCAAAAGCTTGCCAGCTTGGAGTGTGGATGCTCTTTCACTTATTCTTTCTTTTAATTGGAAAAAGATAAAGTTAAAAATGAGATATGACGGCTTCAGAGCCACACCTATATTCAGGGGCGTTGGAACATATTTTAAGACGGTGTGTCAAAAAATGAACTTCGTTTTGATGCAGACGGTCTAGAGGAGTTCTAGATCCTTCGCTCAGTTGACAATTTCGGCTATCTTCCTGTCAGCAGTCTGGTTAGCTTTCCAGTAAAATGATATATTGACGGAAGAAATAAAAAATAAACAGCAAGGCGGCGTCAACTGAACAAAAATTAACTGAGGATTTGGTAACCTCAAATAATAAAAAAAAGCTTCCGCTTTGCGAACATGCAAAATTCATTTGATCACACGTTGTATAATCTAAGTTACATTCGCGCTCTCGTACAAAGGAAAAAGGGTGCGTAATTATTGCAAAACACTGCCTGCAAGCAAGCAAAGCCAGGATGTAGCTTGACAAATTAAATCGTGGATTCGTGAAACAAATAATTGGAGAGGCACAACTCTTTGAATAAATGAAGAAAATAATATTGGTCTACGTGTTCGATTCGCGGGACCATCGCGGTAATTTTCTTGAAAACTAATTGAAAATAAAATAAAGGTGACGCGCTGTAACACGGTGGGCTGAATCCAACAAAACTGTACCAAAGTCTGGTGGGCAAAGCCCCCCAGACCCACCTTTTGCAGCTGCACTATTAGTCGAGTTATCTGTTAGACCAAATGACAAAACTATGATACGCTCCAGACAGGCACAACTATATTAGTAGGGCAACTTTTTGCAACTTTTGCAACTTTTTTTTACAGCTTCGGACAGCTTCCTGAGTGGACAAAACTTCAATATAGCGTGTGAGGATATTTTTGTCCAATTTTATTTTGCAACTTTTTCGGTTTTTAAGCGCAACTTTTTGTCAATATTGCTAAAAAAAAAGAAAAATTATGAACAATCCAAGTGTTTTTTTGTTAATAATTGAAATCCCAAGTGTAGGCATTAGGCAAGCTTTGTTTTAACGTATGTGGCACATAACATAGCGAGTGCGTATAAAACAGTTTTGGTTCAGGCTATATTGTCAACCTTTGTTGCGTAATAGTAGTGGGTTTGGTCAACAAGCCGGAAAACTGCGGTTAAAAGTACTGTTAAACGGATTGTGATTCGTACGACTTCGCATAACTTGTAGAGCCAGCCAAACTATAGTAAACATTTTACTGCACACGTCCAACTCCAAAATGTTTGAGAATGAGATAGGCCTAAGCGAAGGCTACCTCTAACATGAAGGTGTTAGGAAAAGTATAATCTACTTGACATATGTGAAGGAGAAGTAAATATTTTTGCATAATTTTTATAAATTCGTACCTTCCTATCAGAGTCAGGCATAAGCAGAAAATTGAGAGTGTAAAATAATAAATTTGTAAAAATGCCGAAAGAAGCGAAATCAACCCTTTTCAAAGTTCGAGACTTTGTTTCACGCCACCCAATAGAGTTTATGACTTCCGCTGGTGGAGAACTGTACTGCACACTGTGCGCTACAAGTGTGGCGCATGACAGAAAATCTTCTGTGGACAAACATCGCCTAAGTGTAAAGCATCAAAAAGCCTTGTCATCAACAGTGCAGCAGCGGCAGCAGCCTATAGACTCTACCAACGTAGGTTGGGGCGATTATGTTGGAAAAGTTACCTCAGCATTTCTCTCAGCCGATATCCCACTCTACAAGCTAGGCAATCCAGAAATGTAGTCGCTATTTCAATTTCTAGGTCGTAAAGCTCCATCCGAGTCGGCATGTGGAAAGCGAGTTGACGATATGGGAAAATGCGAAGTAGATCGAGTTTGTGAAATTCTTTTGGATAAGATTATTTTCATGGTGATTGATGAATCCGAAATATCTGGCTGCAAGTATTTGAATACCTTTGGAGGTGATATCGAAGTTCCAGAAACAACCTATTTATTGCGTTGCAAGATTCTTTGTACGTCTCCAAATCAGCAAACTATTGAGCATGCTGTTGGTGATGCAATACGAACCCTCCAAGCAAACGGAAATAATTTTGTTCTCTTGCTTACAGATGCTGCAAGGTATATGACAGCAGCAGGACGCCTTGTTAAAGGAATATACCCAAAGCTGTTCCACATCACTTGCACTGCTCATGCCTTGCATAATGCAGCCGAGCGAATTCGCAATCATTATGAAGATGTTAACAAGCTCATTGCTACCGTGAAAGCTTCGGTAGTTAAAAATAAAGACCGAAGTGGAAAATTTTCAGAAATCGGCAGTCCTCCTCAACCTATTGTCAACCGGTGGGGCAGTTGGTTGAATGCGGCAAAGTACGATGCTGAAAATTTCCCCAAAGTTTGTGATATTGTGAATGCATTCGAAGGCACTGGGCACCTGGTAGTGAAAGCAAAAGAATTTGTGGCGGCTGAAACTCTTCCAAACAGCCTTAAGGAAATTTATCAATGCTACATAAAGTTAGTGGAGGAAATAAAACGAGCTGAAAGTGTAGAATATACAGTTTCTCAAGCTTATGAAAAGGGATACAAGTTAGATTTTGGAAGCGATCCTGTTGGAGTTCAGTTGTATTTGAACCACCGAATTGAACTGAACAGTGATTTGAACGATATTGTAAATATGTCAAACACAAATGTCAGCCCAGCACTCCATGCTAAGCTATTGCAGTGCCAAGCTACTTCATGCAGTGTAGAGAGGAGCTTCAGCATGCTTGGCAAGCTCTTGGCTAAAGATCGTCAGTTTGCCCAAGAGAATGTGTGGAAGTATTTGGCTTTGTATGTTAATAAAACAAGCGCAGAGTAAACGCAAACCTTCTCGAGGTTGATTTCGCTATTCTTTTTATTCGTTTTATGCAACTTTGCAACTTTAAAATAAATGCAACTTTTTAATTTTTTTAGTGCAACAAAAAGTTGCCCTATTTATTAGTGTTCTGTCTTGCAAACGAAGTTTATCAAGAAAATATGGCAATTCATGTTACAGTAGGAAAAAAACACGTGCACGAGAGAATAAAACGCTATCGACCGTGTTCTATGATTTATCCTGGAAAAAGTTGAGATGGATAGAAATCGTGATGCGAACGCACCATTATGTTGCACGCTTCCGTTACTAAATCAATATTTTTCTGAAAAAAAGTAGCACCAGTGTTGTCAACGAAACTACAAAAAACAACAAAACGTATCTTGTGTACAAAAATCAAAGGTGTGAAAGTGAGAGGCAGAGTCTGCAGTGCCGCGAAAGAAATTCATAACCACGCTTGTGTTTCTTGGGCAAAAACGGGCAAAAATAACGTGGAACCAAGCGCTCTAAATTTAAGGATTGCCTCAGGTCTCTAACGTCACAACCTTTCCACAAAATCGCCTAGAGAAAGTAAGACGTCAAGTACGGCAGTGTCTGCAGTACCGCATGACGATTCCAATGCAGTGCATGTTATCTCTTCGCTAATTTTCGGAAAAAATAGCACGAATCAAATTGCACAAAATGTTGCGGCAGTATACACCCAAATAAAATACGGTGATTGCGTGCATGCATTGTTTGAATTTTGCGTAAACTTTGCTTTTCGTGTGATAGCTCTGATCGGCTAATTGCACGTGCTCTGCGCAGTGCGCATTAACAATACTCGCACTGTTATTTGTGTAATGTAAAAAATACCAGTAAATAGGAGAAAATAAACCCATTGAGGTGCCTGCATTTTAAGAGGAGGGCTTTAAGAGGGGGACTGAGTAAATGAAAGGGGGAGCTGAAGCCCCCCCCCCAGCATCTCACTTCCAACGCCCTTGCCTATATTCCAGCATTTGTTTCAGTTCGTAAAAAACTGCGTTATTGCTCCTTATAACAGAGATGCATAAAGTATGACGGTGTGAAGACTTGCAACCAGTGGGATACGGCGAGCATTTTTTAAGGAGTGCTCCACTCCATTATATGCTGCCGTCTGCCGCGATGTCGTAAGCAAATGTGCGAAAGAGCTCGAAAGTTTAATGCGATCCGACGTCTAACGCCTTGTCAATCAGCTTAATTCGCATTTTAGGAACATAATCTTGAGACGTGAGTTCACAAAAAATAAGCATGTACACATAAATTAACTTGACGGTCACTGGCTATAAACTTCGAAATAACAATCACTGAGTAACTATATTTTTTAAAAATACACACAGTAGCCTAAAGCAAAAATTCAAAAGCGTGAAAAGTCCTAGAGTACAAAAACGCAACAAAGCGGTACCGACAAGGCAAATCTTCTAACATAAGAGTATGGACCTTCTAACTACACTAGCTGTTGATACTATTTCCAGTTTTCCATCATAATTTTTGCTAGAAAATGACTTTTTAATTATATCGTCAACACTTAATTCCACTTCTTTCTACACATTTGACTACAGCTTTAAAATGTATGGATCGATCGCCAAACTTCGGAATATGGCAAGCAACTACCGACAGCCAGATTAATACAATTGCAACCACGGTACTATTTCCAATTTTTCAATATATTTCCTGCTAGAAAATGGCTTTTTAATTATACTGTCGACATTAAACCCCATTCCACTAAGTAAATTTGACCTACAACTTTAAAATGCCGGTATATCGACCGCAAACTTTCGAAAATGACTAGCAGTTACCAACAACCTCATTGCTACAACCATGCTGCAACTCGTGTGGTCGGATATGGATATGCATTGTGATGTTCCGTCTGGGTTGAATTTTTAAATAGGACACTTCTTGCATTTGAATGGTGTGGAAAGAGAAAAAGTCACGTTCCGCTATATAATGCGATTTAGAATACAATGGAAAAGGTCTGGCTCGCTTGGGTTCGGCGATATTCTGTGAACCTATCATGCGAGAAAATGTTGAGTCATCGGTCGGGATTGAAAAAAAAGCAATTTATTGTCCATCGAAAAAAAAAAGAACTGCGACTGCGCTGGCATTACAAAGATTAAAGACGAGAAAATCTACAACTTTAAGCAAAATGTAATTAACACTTGTGCTTGTGATATGACAGGGTGTGCGCTGGACACCTTGAATGTCTGGAGAATACGCCCCTGCTTGCAACTCCATTCCGACTGAAATTCAGAAATTATCTTTTACACCATTCACAATTAAATATAAACATTACCTACCCGCGTAATGTCCTACGAGAAGTATCGGTTCTCTAATTTGAAGTTTGCACAGTTGTGATAAAATTTGTTGCATGGAATGTGCTTGATGATTTAATGCACAATAACATTTTCTACTTTAGGGGACTTCCTGACTCGACGAGCGTAAGGACTGTTCGCAGTTTCCCTGCCAATGTTTTCTTATTTTTGTTTGAGTTTACAATTGGCTGAGATAAAGCTTGTTGATTGATATACAGTAAATAAGTTAATAACTTTACTAAACCAACCAAACAGGCGTATGAAGAAAACCCTTCAGGCTACTGACACTAACATTTTGCGGTGTTTAATTTTTCAACTTAAAGAAAATGCTAAAATATTGCAATCATGATATCTATGCAGACCGCCGTCGCAAGTGAGTAAGGAGCACAAGAAACGCTAGGGGTGGTAGTGAGTTATTACCAAGGGCCCTAACCCTAAGCGAACCCTAACCCTTAGTAATAACTCACTAGCGCCCCTAGCGGTCCTTGCGCTCCAAACTCACTTGCAAAGGCGGTCCTTGCGCTTCTTGTGCTTCTGCAGGTTTTAGCAATACCGGTCGTTGCATCGTTCGTAACGAGTACTACTAAAAGCTGCAGGATCACAAGGACCGCTATAGGCTCAGTTGAGCTCTTGCTAAAAGCTGCAGGAACACAAGGAGCGCAAGGAACTTAAACCTAACTAAACCAAACCGTACCCGAACCTAACCCTTACCGAACCTAATCCTAACCGAACCTAATCCTAACCGAACCTAACCCTTACCGAACCTAACCCTAACCGAACCTAACTCTTACCGAACCCAACCCTAACCGAATCTAACTCTAACCGAACCCAACCCTAACCGAACCCAACCCTAACCGAACCCAACCCTAAACGAACCTAATCCTAACCGAACCTAACCTAACCGAACCTAACCTAACCCAAACCGAACCTAACCCAAACCGAACCTAACCCAAACCGAACCTAACCCAAACCGAACCTAACCCTACCCGAACCTAACCAAACCTGACCCTTATCGAACCTAAACCTAATGTGCTCCTTGCGTTGCCAATTGCGCCGCTAGCGGTCCTTGTAATTCTTAGTGTTCCTGCAGGTTTTAGCAATAACGTTCGAGACGAATCAAAGTTAACAACAAGAGATAATTAGACGAAGTAGGTTAGGTTTACTTTATCAGCAAAAGAGGTAAGCCAAAAACAGCTCTTTTATGATCATAACATTCCATACCACTCAACAACCAATTTCTGAACGTCTAGATAGCTCAGTTTCTTAGTGCACACGCTATCAGTGCGGGAGGTCTGGGGTTCAAATTCCGGGCCGGTCGCACATTTCCTCCTGTTACGTTTTAGGATATGTTACGTCAATTACTCTGCATTGAAAACGCGCACTGTTTACTGCTATTCAATTCAATTGTTATTTGATAGCTGCAGTTGAATTTCGTTAAAACTTTTGTAGCCTGCAATGAGATGTCGACAGAAACTTTGTGGACCAAAAAGACGATTCTACTTACTAAATACGTACACGACTAATCCAAAATTTCATTTAAAAGTTTTTCGATCTTAGATTGTCAATTTAAAGACTATGAAGTGGGCCTAATAGCGCACGTACCCGACGGTTGGCGATGTGGTTAAAGATACTACTATCGGTGCGGGAGGCTTAGGGCTCGATTTCTGAGCCGGTCCAATCGACACAGTGTCGCCAACGGCCCTTCACCGCTGCGACCTTTTTTCGGAGCTGTGTTGCCCAGGCGCTAAGCCACGGAAATGGGCTCGTTACGCGCTTGGACGTAGTTCCGCAAGTATAATGAAGATTTTTTTTCTTGATTTGAAGGATTAGTATAGATCTCTTTACAAGGAAAAGAAGATTGCGTTTCACTGATCTCCAAAAAGAAGAAAATTAATTATTACATATTCTTAAGTAGTAGATTGTTGCATTCCAAATCATTGTACAAAAAAATTCAGCTGTAACTGAGGAAGAATGCGAAATCGACTAGCGCTTTTCTAGGCAGCAGCTACTTAAGTCAAATGCGATCCACTTCAACCAGTAAAATTAAGATATGTTTCCACTTAAAAGTCATTTACATAAATTGAAGTTATTGAAATTCTTGAAATGATTTAATTTGGGTCAATTTACGCTGGCACAGTTCCATTAGTCCGCGCCAGCGAACACAAGTCTCTTAGCTTACTGCGAAAAAACGTTTCTGGTTATGAAAACGGGGACTTCAAAGTCAACAAGCGGCAGTATGTTGTTGAAGTATGAGGCACCGTTTGGAAAAAATAATTTAGGTTTTTTCACATGTTTTTTTAACCCATTTAAGCTACATTTTGTGCAATGTATTATATAGGAAGTTTCCTATGTACATATAGGATAAATATGGGTTTAAAATAGCCAAAAACACTGACGCAAAATATATAGGAAATTTTCTATGTCTCAAAAAAAGCAGCGCAAAACAAATAGGAAATTTCCTATATATTATGTAAGACAAATTATTGCACCAATTAGCCAAAAAAAGCAGCGCAAAACATGTAGAAAATTCGTATATATTGTGCAAGACAAATTATTGCTCAAATTAGCCAAAAAACGCAGCGCAAAGCGTAATTTGTCTTATATATTATAGAGGAAATTTCCTATATGTTTTGCGCTGCTTTTTTGGCAAATTTGAGCAATAATTTGTCTTATATAATATATAGAAAATTTCCTATATGTTTTGCGCTGCTTTTTTTGTCTAATTTATGTAATAATTTTTCTTAGATAATACATAGGAAATTTCCTATATATTTTGTGTCATTGTTTTCGGCTATGTTAAGTCACATATTTGTCCTATATATACATAGAAAATTTCCTATATAATATATTGGACACAATGTAGCTTAGATGGGTTGAAAAAGCCTGAATTATTTTTTTCCAAACGGCGCCTCATATTGCAGTAAGTTTACCAAATTATTTGCAAATCACGATGGAATGATTTATCGTTTAACGATTGCACACGGTGTTGAAGCGGAGTGGTAAACACCAAATAAGCATTCGTTGGTTAATTGACCTCGACGTAGGTCAAAGAAAATTGAGTCACAATCGCTTGTACTGGCTCTTACACAGCTTTTCATTTTAGCACTTCACTTTTCCGCCACCATTTGAGGCAGGCACAATCTTAAGTGAGGGTGAATGCGCCAACTTTGAAGGTGCGATCACACTAACTGAGACGTTGAGACCTTTGAGACATTGTGCAGATTTGTCTTATTATGACAACACATCCGCACAAAGTCATGTCACAATAAGATAAACCTGCACAATGTCTTTTTTTTTTTTTTTGTTACTTCAAGCCACTTAATTGCAGCTTAGGATTTTTGTGGTAGTGAAGTACATGCATCATAGAGATGACCTAGTTGAGCATCGAACCCGCGAAGCCAGCTTCGGAGCCCAATGCACCAACCACTCGGCCAACTCCATGTGCAAACCTGCTCAATGTCTCAAAGGTCTCAAAGTCTCAGTTAGTATATGTTTGTTTCGAAAATGAATTGACCTAGCTTCATTAAATGAAATGACATTTTGAGTCTGCACAAGGTTATCTGTGTTTTTGTGAACTGTCGTTCATCGTCTGTGCTATTCAAGCTCCTCTTTATGATTGACAGATTAAATTAGGTACTTTTAGTAATAATCTCAAAAATTTCCCAAAAATGGAATTAGTGGCGGCCTTACAAAGCCATACGCAATTTAATTGCAAATAAAAAATGGCCATATTTTAAAAGCACTTCAAATGTTATAATAAACAAGGTTGAACGAATTTTCCGGAAATTACAATGACGAATTATCATTAGACCGTCATCAATCATTTAAGATGATGTTTCAACGAAAATTGTTTCAAAAGAAAATAAAAATCCTTCAATAAAATTTAAAAAATGATAAATTGTCTTATTATCGCTGCTACATTATTGAAGAAAGTTATCGCATTAAACTTTGTGGAAGCAGGAGGAAGAACTTTAAACAGATCTGTTTGATAGCAAAACATTGACAAATAGTTTGGATAGTTTGCTTCAAACATGTTTTCAAAGCTTTGAACAATTTCCACGCAGCAGTTTATGCGCTTGCATCGTTAGAATTATGGTCGACTTCATGCCGAGCTGCTATTAATCACGTCATTGGTCTTCAACTGTCTTACACTTTAATACCACAGCTTGAACAGTAACCTGCCCTCGGTGTTACAGCTTGAGCGATATTACGCTATCAAAAGTGCTATTCTCGACATCACATTTACATAGCTAACTTTCTGATGCGAGCTATTTTTGCTATCTTAGACGTGGCACAAACGTTTTGGCGAAGGACTGTCTGCTGATAATTTTTTTGCTTTTTCATTGAACTCGGATGATCGCTAAAACACGTCTCGAGTTTGCGGTGCTGATTCCTTAATTTATTAGATAACACAGCTATAAGAACGTAGAAGATTGCTGGAGCGATGATTAGTCACTGACAGCCCTGCGATTGCATGAAAACGACCGAACCATTCTACACAGCTCGCTTAAACAGTTGTCGTCCTACTACCTACCGTTCTACCGCTCTTGGATGTGGATACCCCAGTATTGCTTTTCTGAACACCGCAAAGAAGCGAAGTTGCCCGCTTGTTCTTCACACTGTCCCTTTAGTGCGGAGCGTCAAGCAGGGAAACTGTGAGCACTACTTTTTTGAGTTTTTCGCTTAAATCTATCGTCTTTTTTCTCCGTAAAAATCTATCATAGAAGGCCAGCTTAGAGTAAAATGACGAACTAAAAATCGGTGAAAACCCAACAATCATTTGATATTTGACAAAAAATTAGTTTTATTCATTCGCTTCTATTCAAGTAAGTCTATGGAGTAGTAAAGATGTTGTGTTTGGTTTGGAGCATTTTTGAAATGAAATCCGGACAATGCCTTCGCATCTCATATTGTTATGTGCTGTACAGTTGTGCGTAAGCAACCGACAAAAACTTCTAATTTTCCAACAATTCTACTTTGCATTTTTGAAACTGCTCTCTTCATGAAGCACAGAAAAATATGCATAGCAGCCACGAAAATCGAAATGAGACGAAGCCCACACTTGTTATTTTCATATAGGCTATGAATTGCTGTAAAGAAAAAAGAGAAGATAGTTTTCACTCTTGTTTTCAGCTTCCATGATTCGCAACAGGGATATACAGATATCCCTGGATTAATAAAAGATGAGAAGCACTTCGAAACAGGGTTTCCTTACCCTAACTGTTCTCTCACAAAACGCCCATCATTTGGCATAAAATCAAACTCTCCGGAGGAAAATGTTACGCAATTTTTCACTGTTCTTGGCGTGAAAACTGACAGAGAGTAATAGTGACAACTAATCAGAGCAAAAGGAAATCGATGTATTTTTCTGAATATAAAAACACGTAAATAGCAATTTGAACATATCGTTAAATAATAACAAAAAGACACAAACACAAAGACATTATCTTTTCAAAATAACTTCCTAAAAATCATTCAGTAACCGAAAAATCGGTGAAAATATTTACAGTATATGTTATGTCAATAAAAGTTACTGCAGGGAAACAATAGGTAGTCAATGAACACGTAAGTATAGACTTTGGCAGTGTTGTTCTTAGGCCTGGAGTTAGCAGTTGTTTATAAAAAACATCCTAGTTTTTTTCACTTTCAGTTAGTTTTTTCCTATTTGAAAGGCTTCAATAATTGTTAACTTAATTATGATTATTGATGCATTATTGCTGTCCCGAATATCGCTAGTGTTAAAATTATTCAAGGCATCTTTTCACGCTTTACGACAGATCCAGGTATCCTAGGACTAAAGCACAGACCAGAGCCGATCATGATAATACTAGCATATAATGCGGAAAAGAAACAAAATTTTCAGGTATTGTAAAGTGAACTCAAAACGTTGTAACACTGCACCAAATACACATTATGAAAACAAAAGTGACTCAAACGTTACAAATGTATACAAACTGTCTAGAATCAGACAAGTAAATAGCATTTAACCACAATGTTTCATAGAAATTAGCACAAAAATGCAGACTTACACAAAAGGTTGATAGGAAGTACGCAAGTCATTATTGATGAAATTTTTAAAACGAAAATACTCGTAAAAATTTAAACTTGAGAACAACAAACAGCAGTAAATAAAATGGAAAAACGAGTAATGCAGTTTGTGTCTGCAGCGGCGCTTTTTTTATTATCATGAAACCTTACATCACAGTGCACATGTCTTCTTTACAGTGGACCCACTCTACAAAAAAGCGTTGTTACGAATGTCCACGAAACACTAAACATCAGATTGAAGTGTTCCGCTACTTCAAAAGGTGTTGCCGTTTATTTTATCATTTATTTAAAATTACAAATATTATGCAATTGCCTCTCCATTTAAATTTACGAAAAAATGACTGTATCAGAACACCTTTACAACTCATTTGAATAATGCGAAGAATAATGACTAAATTAATGATTATTTAAAGTAGTCGTAGGATAAATGGAGAAATGGCAGCACTATTTGTAGGTTACACTCTGATTTTCGTTATGGACTTTGAGTGCAAAGAGTGGTTCCACTGGAAGTTATAGATGCACTGCGCCTACCACTGCAGTTATGAAAATGTGTAGAACCTCATTTACTAAAAAATTTTATCATCGCGAGAGATAAGAAAGAAAAAAAAAAAAACTTTGTCCTCGTCTTGTTTCAAAATTGAAAATCTAAGTTACCTCACGTATAAAAAACCACTATCAAGATGCCAACATCTATTGAAAACTGCGGAAATTCGTTCGAGTTTGTTCAAGAAGAGGAGAATATTTTGTGGAAGCCTACGGTTTCGCCGAAGCTGCGTTGAGAAGCGTTAATTGAAAAGAAACATCCGTGAAGCAAAAATTAGATTCAGTAAACTTGCTTCACAAAAAAAATAATAATAATGGAAAAAGAATAGGCTAAGGCTGAAAAACAATACATCGTTCTAAATGGATACACGAGCTGTTTTGATGAAAAACATAGTTAAAAAAAAAGGAAAGAGGAAATCAACCTTATTAGCTAGCACAGCGAAGCAGCTACTATATATTAAACTCATATTTAGCTGCTGATTCGATATTTCATCAATGATATCCAATTTAATTTTGAGCTGTGTTGTTGACGTCATGTGATAGGATTAGCTGCGGTTTCACTGCCATTCAATTCGTGAACTTTAAGTTTCTTTTATATTTTCAGCCGACCAATTGGTCAGTATTGAAAAACGGGTGTATTCAGTCGTATGTGCTATGATCCCTCTAACAATTTGAATTGGTAAGGTTCGCACTATGCAAATTCATGTAAAATCAAACGTGGAAATTTGTTGCTTTCAATGAATTTGTCAGTTATCATAATCTGCATATTAACCAAGTGTGAAGTAATTGATTGGATAATGACTAGCAGTGACGGTAAAATGCAATAATCTACCTTCTAAATCATGCTCACTTCCAGGTTAAAAAAAGCACAGTATAACATATAAGCATTTATACCACCAAAAATTCTTGGTTTAAAAAATAATTCCGAGACATGTCAAAATCTTAAAAACATTTGATGGTGCACCAATATATACCTAGAAGGTCAGAAGTTTAGCGAGCATTGCTGAAACCAGAGCAATCGATACTACAAAAAACTTGACAGTTTCAATTTGCGAGGATCCGCTTGTGGTGGTTTCCGTAAGGCTAAATTGCAGAGTTGTGATTGTAAAATCCGACGTCTCGACCTCTGTTGGTTGAGTGGCTGGCGTCAAACCTTGTAAAACTTCGGTTGCATTTCGATTGCAAAAGTCGGTTTGGCAGCACGCAGTCACGCAAGATCTGAAACAGAAAAAGTCATGTTCAACCTCGCATCTAGTTGAAGCGAGTCTACAATTTATGATAATTGTCTCTAGCAGCAGTCTCAAGTAGTTGGAAGCAAAGATGGAAGGCGAGAATTGAAGATTTCGTTTCAGTGATGAGATGAAATATTTTTTGGGGAAATATTTGCATTACAAAGAGATTTAAATAAGATAACAAAATCTCTTGATTTTGTCAGTAGATTGCGAAAAACTACAAGAAAAAGGTCTTTCCTTCAATAACTCTTCAGCTCATCTCAAAATTCTCGAGGAAAAGTACAATTTGGATTTGTGACTTGCAAATGAATATATTATGCTAAAACCAATGAAAAAGGGTTATGTGATAAGGTCACTATACATGACAATTTCAAACAGTGCCAATAAATTAAAACCTAATAATATGTCAGAATATTCTGGCTGAGGCAAGCCAACTTTGTGTTTTTTGATTTGTTTCAGGACAAACAATATAGCCGTAAAGTCCGAAAATTTTGCAAAATAATTTGAAAAATAATAAAAATCTTGTTTTCATTGGGTGCACAATCATCACCGGTGCATCCGGCCAAATAACCCTGTCTAAAAACAAGGGGCTGTGAAAATTATGGACAAGGAAATTTCACAAAAGAAACATTACTGCAGTGTAAAGTATAAAATTAACACTACACGATTGGTTTTGTTCTTTTCATGAGCTCGTTGAATAAAGACAGCTATAACAGTGCAAAAATGAGATCAATGCATGAGGTTTGAGAAAATGAGATCAATCCATGAGGAGTTGAAAGGAGATGAACAAGCACAAGATGGAAGGATTCCTGCCGACCATGACAAATGTTCATTTCACTGGAAAGGTCAAGAATGGAAACGGATAGCATTAAAATGTTGTAAACATTTTATAGCATAAAAATACGAAAATTTTTTTAAACTAAAAAAAAAACAAACTTCAAAGCAGAATACAATCAATCTATTTTTTGGATTGTTTGCAACAATCATCATTTTGCTACACAAAATCTTAAAGAATTCGGAATGTAATTCTTGATAGAATTCGAAATTTGGCAGAACAAAGCTTGATGGTGACAGCACAAGCACTTCCGTTGCGTAACCATGCAGCTTAAAAATACTCAATTTCGGAATTATTAAACAAATCAACGAACTTGAATTTGTGCTACGCTGTGCTACTTTGACATTAAAATCAGCCAACGTCAAGAATGATTCGACTTTTAATAAGTTAGCTCAGTTGCCTAGCGCATACGTTACGGTGCGGTAGGTCTAGGGTTTAAATCCCGAGTCGGTCAAATCGGCACAGAGTCGCCAACGGCGCGCCACCGCTGCGACGTTCCTTCGGAGCAGCGCTGTGTAGCCCAGGCGTTAAGTCGCGGAAATGGGCACCGTCACTCGTTACACGTTTCGGCGTAATACCGCGAGTATAATGAAGATTTGATTTTTGATAAGTACATTGTACGGTGGCAATATACGTTTTCTCCGTGCTGTGGTAGCTTCACTCAGATAACCAGGAAATGTTCTTGAGCTGTTTAGTTTGCCACGGGGTGGTTACTATTCAAACTAATCTTTTTATTGTCTTTTTTGTGTGACAATTAAGCTGTTGTGTAATTGTATAATAGATGACTATTTGAGTGCAAACAAATAAACTTGACTTGACCCAAGTTAACAGTGGTGGCAAGCAGTGCTTCTATTGCAGCAAAACGTGAGGCAATACAGTCGCAATTTGCAATGGCTGCGCAAATATTTTCACCACACTTCGATCACCATCAGCGATTGCAAATTGAATTTTCATCTCATTGAACAATATTCGAAATCACACAATGCTATCTCACCTGACGTCAAAAGTAGGTACCCACGGATTATCCACGCCTCCGGAGTAGTCTGCAGAAAATCCTGATTCCGGATTCGAATTGGTGTAGTTAATGTTCCAGTAATCCGCTAAAATATCTCGACAGGGACGGTTTAAGCATTCATCAAGAGTTGAACAAAGTCCAACAATCACAGGGCGTTCTAGCACAAGAGCCTGGTTAAAGTTTTCACGTACTTGAGGCCATTACAGCTTACTCCACAAAAAGTTCGCCGATTCAGCAATCAAAAGTAATTAGCGACCTTAGTTTAGAGTTAGAGCAGCTTTTGAACTTGCTTATCATCACTACCAATGTCGGCTTGTGCCAAATTCAAAGCAAACCTTTCGAATTTCTTTGAATTTTCATTTCATATTTTAAAATGACGATGTACTTACATCATTTAATTAGTAATAATTGCAAACTCGCATTAAGTAGATATTCACAAGCGTTCAAAGTTTACCGAAGTGCCCGTATAGTTAAATTTTGCTCGTGTCACCGAAGTGGCTTGTCAAAAAAAGTAAAAGCCAAAAATCGCGTCACAAACAAGCTGTGCTTTCGTTTTGCTCGTTAAAAAAATTCAATGGGCAAATTTTCAAAACTTAACGATCATTTTTGACGTACAACTAACTTCCCTAACTGTTTGCAAACAAAAGTTTCGTGAAGGTAATGTTATTCTTTGTCTAGCATATGGGAAGAAAATAATCACTCCACAAAAATAAAAAAATTTGCTATTTGAAAAAAGTATATGAAAAAGCGTTTCGAACTTGCTTGGAACTTTTGATCGCGAATAGAAAGTTAACATCACAAACACCTCTATTGTAAATGTGTTTTTCAAATTTGGAGGCACTTGTTTTTACTGTAAAAGCACAGATTTGCAAAGTAATCACTTTTTGATTCTTCTGACTCCTAAAAAATCTCTGCATCCGCCAACGATGGCGCCTAATTCGTAAGTACTAAGGCTTAAAAACCCAACACTAGTTCGATTATATTTTGAATACATTTTATTTCACCACTTATATTTCTTTCTTGACACTACGACATTATAATGATAAGTGCTGAGCTGGACAGCAGCGACAGCTATTTCATACGCTTCAATTTTCTGCACGTACTAACATGGGAAACAGGGCAATATTAGAAAAAGCAAACAACGAATGACAGATTAACTGTGATAGTAGCACTTTTGTAAAGCAGAAAACGCAAGTTTAGAATTAGCAACTGTTAAGGTCTTACTTACCGGTTGCGTTATTATTCAAACTAACAAGTCGTGCATCTAATCTGAGGCAGTGCTCAGACCCATCGATGCATTGCGTTTGGATTCCTTCTGTTTCAAATTCCAAGTCCGCATCATGGTCTGGCCCGACTATGCAATGGAGAGAGCATACTATGGTGGCACCGAGACACAAAATACAAAAAACTTGCACTGATAGTGCTTTCATCCTGACAACTTTAAAGGTAGTTTACAGCAGTAAAATATTAAAATTTCAATGAAAAATTCTTGTCTCTGAAACGATGAAATATTGCACTTGTAAGCGTAAATGACGTAAGAAGCATAAAAGTTACAGATACCGTGCAAGGTAGGAGTCCATGCGCCCAAGTTGGTATTTGAAAAAAAGATTGTCAATCAGTCAAGCTGTTTTAAAAGCGGTGCTCAGAGTGGAACTTTTACTGACAAATTTGTTACGTTTATTACTGTACTGTATATTCTTAAAAACACCGGCCGTTAGCTCAATTGCTTAATGCACACGCTATCGGTGAGGTAGGTCTAGGGTTCAAAACCCGAGTCGGTCAAATCGGCACAGCATCGCCAACGGCTCGCCACCGCTGCGTCGTTTCTTCGGAACTGTGTCGCCCAGGCGCTAAGATGCGGATATGACCCCCGCCACTCGTTACACGCTTCGACGTAATACCGCGAGTGTAATGAAGATTTGATTTGATATTCTGAAAAACTTCAAAGATATAGATAAAATTTTGCTAAATAAAATCTTTTGAGAATTTTTTACCAGAAAGTGTCCGATTAGGATTGCATTGATGAAATGTCAGCTAGATTTCTGCTACTCTAACTTTACTACAAGCATCAAGACAAGGACCTTCGTCAAAATTGAATTGAGTTTGGATGCAAATGAGCTTCATACTCGTACCACCAAAGGATTAAGATCAACACGACTATTCAACGTTAGTTGTTCAATCTCATTGAATTTTATAAGGAGGTTACTTGAAGATTTCACACCGTCATGAAGCTGAAGAAATAAATTTAACACCACTTTTTAAATTTTAGCATATCTTGACCAAGTATCGAACTTGTTTCATGTTGTTTTGACCGTCGAGAGTAAGGCTATTAATTCTACTTTAACTGCAATTCATTTCATAATTTCATTGTTTGCAATATTTTTAGCGTTGATTGCTAACATTATTTGTATTTGAAATATTTAATAACTGTCCTAAATGTCAAACAAATTTTTCCAACTACCAAGTTAACAATCCCACATAGATTGTCACTTGCGCTGCTGTAGATCTGAATTTTACGAGCACGTTGCAATCGACTGAATCTATGACAGTCAGCCTACATTATATCTGGAGTTCACTTTGCGGAAAGTAGCGAGGTACGCTTCGATATTACTGTTCATAGATTCTAATATTAATATCAGCGATTATGTGCTCAGCGCTCTGGATCACAGGTGGTGTGGAAAATAAAACAAAACTGAGCAAATGCAATACAGTGAGTAAATTTGTTTCTACACCACGAAGCTACACCACGAACCACGAAGCTTTACAAAATTGATCAAATGCAATACAATTTTACCATGCAATTTATTTTATGATAAAAATTTGTTTCCTCAAACATGCATTCAAGTAGTAGTATCTTATCTTTATTGGAAACATCAAACCGAATTTAAAAATTTTTACTGTTCTACTCAACACATTAATGCAACCAAATCTATCGGCTTAAGTTTTATCTTCCCTAGAGTTGATTCAATTCCCTCCTGAATATTAGAAAATTGTCTAAAATATTTCTGTGTAACACTACGTGCTTGCTGGTACGTCACTGTTTTGATGTTCTTGTTTTATTTCCATCAGGGCCAATTGTTTTGGAAGCTTTTCAAAGACCATCAGTATATCTGGTTATACAGGACACGTTATGAATGTCTGAAACTAGCTAAGCAGCTGTTGATCGATTGTCAAATCAGCGATTATTCTGCTTCAATTTTCGGACCAACAGTGATTCGATATTTATTAGAAAGGCGAAATCACTCTGCTGTTTTGAGACGGAAAACATCTACCGCGTGGTACTTAACAGCATTTCAATTAAAACTATAGGCTTAGATCACAAGCTAACTGGCTTTTTTTGAAGAAACTTCGTTCAATCGACCGATGGCTGCTTCTACAAACACTGACAATAATCTTGAATAATCATTCATTGCCCAGTCAGAAACGACAGAAACTACGCACAAGATTATTTCCAATTTAAAATATTACAAACTTTCTGGCTTTGTTCCAGTTTCTAATTTTACTCGCAATTATAAGCTGCTCTGAAGAAAACGTGCTGCGCTCCCAAAATATTGCGTCACACTTTACTAAGTTTTCAAAACCATATCAATAAACAGCAAAAAAATCATTTACATTTTAAAATGTCGGTGAATGTGGGTTAAGTTCATCTGTTGAGCAGTGGTTGACTGCTGGTAGTTGATCAAGTCACGGAATACTTCCAGACATGATGACCGTCTCTTTTATTGAATTTTTTCAACCCAACAAAATTAATTAATTTTGAAGCTATTTTGATTTATAGTAACAGACATAAATAAGATTTTTCGTTGAATTATTTTATTTTTTTGCTAATCAGAAAAGTTGTTCAAAATTGTTATTTTAAATGAGAAAACACAAGTAGAAAAACTATGAAAGTAGTTAGCGCTTGTTGGTGTCGCTCCTGATTAGCCTATATTTAGAAGTTTTATTCACTCATCAGTTAAAAAACTCCACAGTCCACAGTCAATCGGTCAAAGTTTTAATCTGATTTGATGAACAATCAGAGCGGATTCGTCGTGTCGTCCCTGAACGGTTTTCACGCCAGAAATACTGTGAATGACAAACTCCCAAGTTTAAAAATATGCTTTTTGGCTTAAACAGAATAATGACAAACTTGCTGAACATGCACAGACCTGAAATGAAACAGACCGGATGTGCAGGCAATTAATCTGTCTGACCTCATATTTTAAGAAGCAAACCATTTCACAAACGCAGGAATGCTCTTCGATGTAGGCCTAATAAGTTCAACTGGTATACCCGTTATCAAATTGTCAAAGATGACTTAGTATAGTTTTTGTCTGCAAAAATGCTTTGTTCGTTAGTAATAAAAAAAAACACTGTAAGGTACATTCAACCAAAAAATAAAAAACAATCAAATCTTCATAATGCTCGCGGTATTACGCCGAAGTGGCACAAAAGTTAAAAACTTTTCATTACCACGTTGAACTTGATTGCACGTCGATGTGAAGCATGTTCTGTTCTTTGCTGCCACAAAAAGTTACAATATTTCAGATGTCATGCATTTGAACCCCGCACACTTTGCGGATGCTACAACGTATCCTACAAATTTTGAGGACCTTCAGGAGATGCAAAAGCAATAATATCAGCAATGCTTCAAGACTTTAAATTCAACATCAGTTTTGAGTAAAGTGGCAAAGTGTTCAATAAAATGTGTTTAGACTATAACAAAAGTCTCGTCAGCTTTGCTACGCACAGCCATTCCAGGCTAAACTCATTCCAGACTGCAAAGACTCTTTTTTGCATTGCTTTACCTGGACTTCTCGACTTCATCTCTTTTCTAGGTTGTGTCCTATTTTTAGCAAACGACATTATTTTTAGCAGGCGAAACATTAATTTGTTCCTTGCAAATTTCTCAAAATGTATTTGCTTATAATAAGATGAACAACCAATTTTGCCACCAAATCATAATAATGAGCAAATAATCTTTTTGTTCAAAAACAAACGATTCGATTTTGGTAATTACCGGAGATATTGCATGGGAGTTGCATGCATTCAAAGCAAACTGATCGTCACAAACATGAAATTCTAAAGCTCGGAAAAGTTTATTTTTTGCCAAAGAAGTGAGTTTACGAGATCGAGTTTGATTTTTTTAAGCACATCCTTGTTTCGTTCGTCAGCGACATGGCCTAGCGGTACCGCGCGCAGGTGACAAATCCTGCGTGACGGGTTCGATTCACGGCTGGAGCCGATCGCATTTGACATATGTTACGGGTGGCTGCTGAATCGGAGAGCGCAAGCTCACTTCGCAGTCTCCCTCAATTACTGTTGAATTTTCCGTTCAATATAATTTGAAAATAACCTTAGTTAGTTTAGTTTAGTTTTAGTTCGTTCATCGTCAAACGTTGAGCGTTTTCACTCGACATTTTGCTTTTCCCGCGCACTAGTGAGCACAACTGCACATCTTTTGGTTGACTAACGTAGGTTTCGTGCGCACATCCTCTCGCATCGACGCTTTTGCCTTGAATTTACAGTTTAGTGTTGGTGGATCCTGTTAGAGTTTTCACCAAAATTGTTAAAAAGAACACTGCGATCGAACTCAAACACCAAATACGGAAAAGTTAAAAGTAGAGCAAATAGACACGTCATTACCTATACCCAATAAAATTTCGAACATTCTTTTCACTCCAACTTTCTCGCACGCACTTCACTGATGAACACAGTAGTTACTCCAGTGTAACATGATGCTCGCACTCATTAACTACATGTCTCATCCGCGCGACATTTCGTTTTTTTCAACTCGAACTTTGCTTCTGAAACAAGCTTGGCACGATATGCTACAACAAATAAGTTTTCACTCGTTTATAAATCCGCAAAATTACGTGACTGCAATCGTTGCGGTAACGCCTTAACGCGAAAACTACGATGACTATTTGGGTTGAGACAGCTTTATTGCTTTTAAATTAGAGAAATATTTTTGAATTTCTGCGATTGTTTCTCATCGTCAGGTTTGCGATTTTATGTCGTCTGCTAATTTATAACTTGGTCAAGTTGCTTCGCACTTGACTTTATTAAGCAATAAATTCCAAAAGGGGTACCAAGGGATCATTTCGCGATAAAATCATCCAAACAAGACAAAGCCAAAGCTATTTTAGGACTTTAATTCCACAGCATCCAAATGTCATCAAAATAACTTCTAAAGGTATTTAGAAATTTTGACGCATGAAATTAAAAATTGAGTGTTTTTATCTTGAAATTAACTTCAACCATTATGAATAAATATTGAACAGTAAAATTATAAATGAAAAGAAAAAATGTGAAACATCTAGATATGATGTGGTTTGGTGTGCTCTGTGAATTACGCAATATGGCATTTCACGCATTGATTTGAAATTAACAATCATACGTCACTTAGCCCAAAAACAAAACTATCAGATTCTTTTTCTCTCAATTTTATGTATTCACCTGATGAGCTGATGATAAGAGTGAAATATTCATGGAATTTCCATTACTACTTACTGCTGTTCAACGTCCATCCTGCGGTGTGCTGTATTATCACTTCTACACTTCAAGCCTTTTGAATCTGCCTTATCATCGTACACTAGTGGTAACTGGTAAGTCTGGATAACTAAAAAGCTTTGTTTTAGCGTGACATACAGCGGGCACCAAATTGATGCCAATCATTTTATTTCGAACAGTATTCTACCAATGCGGAGTCTGGAAACTTTTTTTTTTTATCATAAGTCAATGCAAACATTGGATAATAGGAATTGGAACTATTTTTTTGAACTATCTCTTTGTAAAAGTTATGAAATGAGAGATTACGAACAATAACAGATTGAAGGCACCTATCCTTTTTTTATCATCATTTTTCTGTATGCTTATTATTTTTTACATGTATATGACTTTTTACGGAGATGAAAGCAAATGTTTGAACGGTTTGCAATCTAAATGCTCAACACTTGCATTGTAAAACTTTTCATCACGCATGAATTGTGTAATACATTATGTCGGCAATTGAGATTCAACTCCATCAAAATTCCTGTGATTTCACCTCTAACCTGTTGGATAAAACATTGCTGTGTGTTTCAAAAACTCTTGCTCTAGAAATAAACTCTTCAACAAGTGAACCAAGCAATACCCAACGTTTTTTGCACGAAATGTTTATACGAAAGACAATGCATACTGGCAGTCGTTAGCGTAAAAAAAAAAAAAGACAGCAAAAATTGATCAACAACAAACGCAATAAAAAAGGAAAAGACAAAAAACAAGCAGCGTCACGACAAGCAGATAGAATTGCATAAACATTGTTACCGTTTGGTGTTTACAAAAGTAAGCAAGCAATAATGAAAAAGAAAAGCAATAAAGTTTAAAGATCAGAAATGATCGGAAATAAATCGACATTACGATTAAGATACACCAAAAGGCTTGCGTTGACACAAAGATTCATCAACTTCCGCAACGTGACAGCACATTTCCGTTCACGATCAAAAAACAAAAATTATTTTGATAGCAGTGTGCACGTTCTGCATGATAACAAAATACAATTATGTGTTTAGATTCAGTTGTTTATCAATTTGAGACTGAGCTATTGTGGTGGGCCAGCAGATATTTTTGCGAGTCACTTGCTGGCGCTAAATTGATTGCTACAGTATGTCTGATATCTCGACGCATGTAGGCAAGGCGTTTTACATGAAAAACCATGGCTTTTCAGTTAAATAGCTGCCTTTTCTCAGAAAAAAACTGGCCACCAATTGCTTGACAATACATGTTTGTTCTATCGTACAATCTATTTAAGGTAATCGTTCAATTAAACAGTTGTACCATATCAAATATCAAATTTAACCTGAAACTTACGCGTAGCTGATGAAAAGCAGATGAATGTCAACGAATTGCAATTGAAATCACTCCTGTGACTTAGCAGTATTTCGTAGATATGTAGATATCATCAAAAATTTGTCATTTCGTATTTCGTAGGCATGATCTGTTCATAACAGTTTGATATTTATACCTGTTCCTTTTATTAATGTCGCCGTTTAAATCGACAGACTAGGAGTTTTGAGATGCACTTGCGTATTCAGATTCAGATTATTTTCTATTGATCTACAAAGACGAAGGAAAATAATGTAGCAGCCAAGGGCGTCGGAAGGTGGGGGCTGAAGAAGGCTGAAGCCCCCCCTATATTTTTTTCAGCCCTCCATAGAAATTTTAAGCCTCACCTTCAGGCCCCCCCCCCTTTCAAAAATTTATAACTACAGTACCAGTACACCCTATTGCACTTCAACGATGGCTTATGGCGTCACTTGTTATTCGTTTTCTTTCTTCATTGATACCATCAAACTAACGTACTAACTTTTGCAACTTTGTGACAAAAAAGAACAAAATCGCAAAAACTATTGGATTTCCTGGTACCTTCGTGCACAAAACTTTTAGAGCTTCACTATGATGTCACAGTAAAATTTTCTCCAATTTTAGTAGAACCATGGACTTCTAAATAGTAGAACCTGGACTGGAAACTGAAAGCGCCACAGGACAAAGTGAGGCCAAGTAACCTAGCTGCGTGATAGAGAAAACTGAGCTGCGTGATAGTGATATCGCATTTGACAAACGGAGGTCCGAAAGCGAAAACTTGCGCGCTTGTCCGTGTATCTGCATTTGATAATGCGTGTAAAACAATTGTTATTGCGCATGTGCGTGCGTGCGAATTTAGCATGATACCGAGATGCATTGTTTTTGATAGTTGGCCTCATGTTGTCCACCAGTTTCCAGTCCAGGTTCTACTATTTAGAAGTCTATGAGTAGAACCGTCTAGGCAAATTTTAATAGAAACGTCTCCTTTCCAGTTGCCTGGTCTTGCGTGTTTTTAATAATATTTTTTGTTCAAAAAGCCTCAAAAAACAACTTTCATTTAAAAAAGTTTCTTTCTTACCTTAATACTTATTAGTATACATATTGTCGCCATTGTGTAATTTTTCATGTCATTGCCACAACCTTCAAAATTATGTGCCAAAACAATACAGTTGCTCCACAAATATAAACGTCATCAGCCAAGAAACTTGCAATGAAAGAATAAGCATAGTTAAATCATTCCGTGCAAACTTTTTAAATTCTGCTTGTGATAATGAATGTGAACATTTGTTAAATAAAGATAGCGATTTTGATACTGATTGTTCCCTGACTCTTGATGAGCAATACTTGGAATCCTGTGATAGCTTTAAAAATACGTTTAGTGTTTTAGCCTTTAAGTATTAGATCCATTGCAGGGCTGAGCAAACTACGGCCCACGGGCCGCATGCGGCCCGCAAAACTAATTTATGCGGCCCACTGGCTCTTGCAGAATGTGTGAATTACGTAGCGCTTTATCACCAAGTTTTTAAACAATTTTTTTATTGCAATAAGCTTGACCAACGCATTAGCATCCACTTCTACTAGTTCTTGCGGTCAACGAATCAGTCGCAAAAAAATGTGCCGCATGTTTTCAACTGCCTACCTACTCTTGTTCGTTGCTCTTTACGAGTATGTTTTTCTCTTCACGTTCATTGCGTAAACGAACACGTACGTCGCGCATAAAGCGGGCTTCACACCGAAGCCGTTGCGTCAACGTTACCGTTGCGTCTGCCGTTACGACTACGTTAGGGTGTTCACACACAAAAAATGTGGGCTGGCGGTGACGGGACGGAAGTGATTTTCTTGGTTTTCCCGTCATTACGTTGAGATAAAAAACATTTATCTCAACGGTCGTGACGGAAGGAAAGAGAACTGAGTTTGAGCTATGTGAGTGGGCAAATTGCAGTACCAGTGTGTTTGTTGTGGCAACTTTCAGGTTTTGAGGATAGTAATTTTACTCAAAATGCGTGCTAAACAACAAAAGAGGCGTTGTTAGGCTACGGTAGTAACCGGTATTCAGTAACCATAGCCTAGTAGACTACAGTATGGTAGGTTACTACTGTACATTTCTTGAGTAAATTGTAGTACGGTACCGGTAACTCTACGATGCTGTAGGCTATGGTTACTAAGCAGTAGTCTATAGCTGGGTAGGCCGTAAAATAAAAGGCCTGTTAGTATGTGCCTCTGCCAGTCTGTCCTACCATTCCAGAGTAGTATCACATACCGGTAGCCTAAAAAGCCTACCTGCCAGTCTGTTATCCAGTTATTGATGATAGCCTACGCATACAGTTTTCTTTCACTGGTACATAGTACCAGTAGTAGCCCATATTAGCTGGTCAACTGGTGCAACTCTGTGGCTGTGCAGTGTCTGAGTGAGTAGAGTGGGCTACAATGGTTGCCAACTTGCCAGTGAAATCATCGCATACATGGTTACTGGTATGGGTTAAAATAAGAGTTTGGGGGTACCGGTAGGTTACAGGTTAGGCCCTAACCTTAACCATAAAGATAAACCTAACCCTAACTTTGACCCTATAATTTTCATAGGCTCATTCTTTTATCTATTGAACCCACTGGCAGTGTTCTCTAGTCTAGCCCAAACAAAATGTTTACAATACCAGAATACCAGTATTGGTGATTTGCCCAAACGTTTTTACTAGCCTATTTTGCAACTTTTGTCTAAAATTTTGCTTTGAAACTGGTTTATAAAAAAAAAAAAATGAATAAGCAATTGTTTGCAGACAGAAGTTTTCAGGTAGCCTACAGTCAATATGATTTGCCCAAAATTTATTTTGTTCTATCTTTATATTTTCCCAATACCTCAAATTTCTCATTTTTGCACCTTACAAGGAACACTGTTCACCATGTGATCTACTGGTACCATGATGTTTCTTCACTGTTTATGTGCTGGTGTGTGCGTTCTACACTGCACAATTTTACGCATTTGTGATTAACAGATCAGGCAATAAGCATGGCATTTAATGAGATTTTAATTGAGCAAGTTAAGCAACATCCCTGCTTGTATAATGTATCATAAAAATAAAAGATTTCAAGAGTAGACTAGAAGCATTAAAGACCAAGCTTGGATTGTTATTGGCAATGAATTAAAAGAGAGCGGTAAGTTTGTGAGCAAAAAAAAAAACTTTATGTCTAATATACCAATAAACTCTGTACTGATGCAGTAGGATACTTGTACCTGACTGCAGTAATTAGGAAGTTGGACCAATTCAATTCACTAAAACTGGAGTCGTGTTGTGATGTCATAAAGACATTGTTCTCAATGGCTATGGCTGGACAAGACAACGTTTCAGCGCAGAAGGCATTCTTGGAAGAGAACGGTTGCAACGCAGGCAGATATTCCACTTGCGATGTCATCATTTTGAGCCAAACCGACCAGTTGGTGTAGTGGTTAAACACATCACTATCGATGCGGGAGGTTTTGGGTTCAATTTTTGGACTCGCACCGGTCATTAGCTCAGTTGTTAAGCGCACAGGTTATCGGTGCGGAAGGTCTGGGCTTCGATTCCCGGGATGGTCAAATCGGCACAGAGTCGCCAACGACTTGCCACCGCTGCGACGTTTCTGTGTTACCCAAGCGCAAATGGATGGGCCCCAGTGACGTTCGCAGGGGTCGGGAGTCAGCACTCCCCTTCCCCCTTGACAATTGCATAAAAAATGAAACCTTTCTTTTTTAAAACGAACCGACTTTTCTTCATGCGGAGCTTGATGAAATTGCTATCATGTTTTCGTCCCAAACAACACCATCCCCCACAAAACATTTTAGCGTAAACCATTCCCTTACAAGCACAATGATCATCCCTTCTTACGTTTGCGTGAAAAGTTGTACCATCCCCCCGTAAGTATTTTTACAACTCGAGCACTGATTACGATGCAATGCTACAATATCGGTACCCAGTGGTCCAACTTTTTTGTTGTGTTTTGCTTGAAGTGCATTTTTGTCATTGATGTTGCTGTGAAACAATTAAGAAGGAGGAGTTTTCTTAATTGTGGTGTATCTGCAGTAACTATGGCTGCACACAAATTTTTTTTTTATATTAAATCAAATCTTGATTGTAATCGTTTTATTAAATTCGTTGTTGTACCGAAACGTGGTAGCGAGTGGCAGGGCCCGACCCCGTGGCTTAGCGCCTGGGCAACGCAGCTCCAAAGAAACATCACAGTGATTGCGAGTCGTTGGCTACACTGTGTCTGATTTGACCGGCCTAGGAATTGAGTCCCAAACCTTCCGCATCGATAGCGAAATCTTTTAACACTACGCTATGATCGCTCGGTTTTTTGAGAAATTTTATTAAAGTATTAAAAAACTAAATTGACACTGCTCTAAGTGCCAAAAGTAAGATAAAAATACAGCCAAAGACGGCCATAGACCAACGAAAGATTTGAAGAGGCCTAGAGGCGGAACGAGGGGAGAGACAACATTGTTTTTTCGTACCGTAAGCTGACTATCTCAAAAGCTAGAGTTTTTCATTTCCCATGGACACCCCGATTATGTGTTTGAAAGCATCTGATATCGACACTGTGATTTGGCAGAAAAATGCTTAGATAATATCGACGCTGTTTTTGACTTTAATCGAATGATTAGAGATTCCTCTCACGCATGATTTATTTCAGTTTAAAAACGTTTTGGTAGGGAGGGCAGTTTTTTCTTATGCTCCAATATCTTCACTTTTCAAACTTCAAGCGAGAAACTGCCCCCTTCATAATGAGTGTACCGTATATTGACTGTTTATAACAAGGTTTAGCCTATATGTGTTGTTTATGTTGGTTCTTGAAAAAAGTTTTTTTGGAGAGAGGGAATTGCTTGTTTTACCCCCTGGGTGCACCCTGTTTGTTACGTTGCGACAGCTAGCCAGTCTACTTTAGTCAATTAACCTTCCTATGGCCCAAAAATGATTTCAACTAAAATTTTTTTCAGAAAAATTTTTACAACGGCCTGAGAGCTTGAGTTTCTGTGAAACCTTTTCTCTCCTTAGATGAAACGAAAAGCATTAAGCAAAAGTGTGAATGAAATATCTTTGTTGTTTTCTTAGCAATGGCATTATATAACTTAATCATGGTTAACTGCAATTTAGGCTGGAACTATTACAATACAATGCACTTTAATACCTCTAAACTACTGTAATTGTGATGTAGTACCTTTACGTCATTACAATACTGAACCCCCCCCCCATTGAAAAATCCTGCGTACGCCACTGGGGCCTACCATTTCTGAATTCATTGTAGTAATTTATGAATTCATTGGATATGTAATAGAAGTGCATACCGTAATTATATTAAGTACAGTACCTACATTTAATTGCAATAAAGGGCAAATACAGATATCTGCTGTTAGTTTTTGTTGTTGCAGATTTTAATTTCTCCGGACATCTCCCAATCGATGAGCATTTAAAATTTCTTGGTTTTCCGGCTTCCATTTCCAACAATTCTGCGTTGTGTTAAACATTTCTTTAATCTGTATCAGTTTTGCTGTGTATTAAGCTGACTAAGTCACTAGAACAATTCAAAGAATTTACTGATGAAAGTTGATTATTATTATTTTTTTAACCACTACTGGTACCCAGGGCCGGTTTTAAGCCGATTTGACCGATTTTATCAAATTGGGCCCCGCGCTAGTGTATTTTTTCCCGTATTATAAGGTACAAAATACGGGAAAGTGCCATATTCGTATTGACCATTTCTATTTTCTCTTAAATTAGATAAAAAAAATTCATAAGGAAAAAAGTTACGCATTTGTTTGATCACGTGGGTTTGCTGTTTACATGAAAATACGTGTAGATAGTTTCAGGGATTCATCTTATTTTCAGTTGCAGCATACATTTCAGCGTCTATTTAAGAGATCATAGGGCCTATTCTACACCAAAAGCTCTAAGCCAGTGGTTTTTAACCTTTTTTACTTGCTGTAACCTTTTTGAATCACCAACTAATTCTCGCACCCCCGTTTAAATTGGAAAATGTCAGTGAAGAGCAATAATAAGGTCTACCCGTCTTCAGATTGCCTATATTCCAGTGAAAATATTCCGGCGAACATATCGGTGAAATGATTCATCATCCCCGCGCCCCGTAGGAACATTTCTCGCACCCCTGGTTAAGAAACCCTGCTTTTAACCTTCGTCAAATGCTGTCGTCTTTTTGGGTGTTCAAGATTTTGGTTTGTTTTCGTTTTTGGGGAGGCTTATGTTTATTTATTTATTTTTTTATATTGTGTCGTTTATTTATTTAACTCGTGTGTACTTTACCCCTTAACATTAGTCCTGGGGCTGAAAAGCATCGTTTAGTTATTAAGCGCCTTAAACCTTAATGATAATATCAATAATACTGATTGGCACGTAAGCTAAAATGTCGAATATACTCCGTTTTATAAAACCGAAAGCTTTGAGAAACCTTCAAGATTTACGGTAACAAAGTCAATAGAAGAAGCCGACAGTGCCAACAGCAGATCGAGTTGATTCGAAACAATTTAAGAACAAAAACCTCTCTGAGGGGTTCGGGGGCATGCTTCCTTAAATTTTTTTGAATATTGATAGAGTAATTGCAATTTTAATGCTTTTTAAAAAACTTGGTAATTTTTGTTTATTTCATGCTTTCGATCCGACTTCTTCATCAAATATGAAGCATTCTCGTCGGCCCATTTTCGATGCTTAAGGCATAAGGCTACGTAGGTTTGTTAGGAGTTACAAATTTCAGAAAGACGTACTCGCAAATTATTGCTGTTCGGCGTAACTTTTAACATATTACCGTAATGATACTCCTAAGCGAGCTCGTATAGCGCATTGATCGCTTTCTCGAGATAGGAGGATAAATATGCAACTAAAAAAACGAAAATAATGCTTTTCTTAAATTTGCAATTACCCAATTTGCCTTTCTTGATACTAAAAAAATAAACGCAGGAGCATCTACATTAGGCCTACCTTAAATTTGTTTTATAGCACGTATTAAATGGCTATTTTTTAGTGTGTTTGCTATGGATGCTTTTTTTTATGAAATATAAACACCCATACGTTAGGGGCCCCTCCAGCAGATTTCTAATTGGGCCCCGCAGTTCCTAGCACCGGCCCTGCTGGTACCTTATTTTAACGTCAAATTATGTTATTTTTTGGTCATTACTGATTACGTGGCATAGGCCTAATGTTTTTTTAGTTGTGTTTAATTTTTTTAATTCCTGCAGGTTTCAACGTAACCTGTTTTTCTGCCATTGTTCTTGTTTGGTGTTTTTCTGGTCATTAAATAAAATAAGCTACTACCGGTCCTACTACCACCATTATAAGCTAGTCAGCCTGCGCAACGTTTGAAATTGGTGTGAACGCTCACGTAAGCGTATTACGTTTGACGTTAAACGGTACGGAAACGTAGACGGCTATGAAACGCCGACGTTGACGGTAACGGCTTCGGTGTGAAGCCCGCTTAAATTGCAACGTACGCTTCTCACGGCTGTTTGATCCATTGTTTGATCATACACGACACAAGAAAAATGAGCTGAGTTTTTACACCTTGTATTCCGAAGAGCCTTATTCATGAAAATAAACGCGTGAGAACACGGTTAAGATATATATTGTTACTGTACCTTATGGTCAGGTACATCCCATGGTCCGAAAAATATGGTAACGGGAAACAGCTAGATATCAAAATCGCATTAAACGTACCTGCTGAGTGTGAAATACAAAAATTGTGTTTAATATGAACATGTGGTTATTCCACACCGAGTAAACTTTCTTATTTGTTGTGAGTGTGAGCGGCCCACGGCTGCAACATTTTTTTCAAATGCGCCCCTCCGCACGAAAAACTTGCCCACCCCTGATCCATTGCAAATACATTAAACTTTAGCAAATTGGAAGCTCTGATCGCAAGTCTGCAATGCAAGCCAGATGTGATTTCAGTTTGTGAAACTTGGATTAAACCACTGCACTCAGGACCTTGTAGTAACTTACATGGGTACAACTTTGTACCAAACTGCTGTAAAATTTCAAGGGGAGGTGGGGTTGCCTTGTTTGTAAAAAACAGTCTACATTTTGATATTACTAATAAATGAAAAAAATTTTGAATCTTTTTTTATTAATGTGAAAGTGGGAAAAGTGACTGTTGTTTGCTGTGTATTTTATCGTTCGCCATCTGATGATCTTGAAGCTAATCAAAATTTTAGATCTAACTTACAAAGGGTCTTGAACAGTTAGATGCCAAAAGGAATGCTTTATATTTGGTGACTTTAATTATGATTTAGCCAAATCAATTGAAAATACTTGTGTCCATGATTTTACTGAGGTAATGTTAGATCACAACTTCTGCTCTGTAATAAATGGGCCAACTCGCATTGCAGATACCGGTGCAACAGTATTGGATCAAGTACGGACTAATTCTTATTCTGATCTCATAAAATCTGGTGTTATTTTGAATTCTATGTCTGATCACGTGCCTTTACTTGCAAGAAACTTTAATGACATGAATTTAAGAAATTTTGATCTTGAATTGGAAAATATAAATGAAACCAAAACTGTAAATCGTTTCCCTTGACTCAATCAAATACTAGCAGTAAAAATAATTTGTTTGATTTTAAAGATTTGCAACAACTATTGAGAGTGAAAGAAAAGATGTTAAAAAAGTTCTGTGTTAAAAAAACCTTAATCTCTAAACTTAACTATAAGAGAGCAAGAAACATTTACGTTCGTAGGTTAAAAGAAAGTAAAGAAGCATATTATGTGTCAGTTTTTGAAAATTACGAAAATGATTTGAGGAAAACTTGGAAAAAAATAAATACCCTTCTTGGTAAAAAGAAATTAAATTTCTGCTCTACTCTTTAAAATTGACAATCAATTGACCAGTGATGCTGTCACTATCGCTAATCACTTTAATTTTCACTTTGTTGAAGTTGGCACCAAACTATTTTGTATTTTGTTGCATATTTATACTCCTATCACGAGAAAGCGATCAATCGCTTAGGAATTGCCGGTCATCTGTCCATCACATTAAGATGGGGGGATCCCGCAGAGTGCCTTTCCCAACGGCACAACAAGTAAACTTGCCGGCTTGTTCTCCACACTGTCCCTTTAATGCTGAGCGTCTAGCAGGAAAGCTGTGAATAGGCTAACTATTTCAGAAACTTTGTTCTTCCGGTAATAATCAAAGACGAGGCTAATGCAAAAAATCCAACTTTTTTATTGACGTTTCGCTCAGCAATTCACGCCGAGCTTCTTCAGAATAACAGGTGCCAGGGTGGAAAATCCAGCCCTGGGAGAGAACAGCAAAATAGTAGCACTTCTTAAACTGAACTGATTAAGTTTCTGAAATAGTTAGCCTAGCCTGCTATGCTCGGTAAACAAAATCCCCTAAAAAACGTTTCCTACTATGCAGTGTTTAAAGCTGTGAATACCAATTTTGAAGTCATTGGTTTGACCCTACTCGGAATCAAACTCAAATCGACAACTTCCGAGGCGGACGCTCTTACCACTCGGCCATCTGAGCTGTATATTTGCCTATACCATGTAATGTTAATCGCAAGCATTGGTTTATTGAATAATGAAACTTTTAAGCAATAATGCGCGCAGTCGCCATTCACACAGCGTGGCACTCGGTAGGCTACTTTAAAAGTAACGACGATATCAACATTCTGCAAAAAAAGTAACGACGGTACCGATAGCGGTAAATTGTTTGAAAAGTAACGACGATAACGATACTCGGTACCAATTTTCGATACTCAGTCTGCGGCAATTACATCTATGCTCTTGTTTTTATATTTTAATAATTTTAACTTAAATTTGAAATAAAGTTAAATCATGTTTTGTAAATTAACATATTAATTGCGATGAATAATAATTTCTAAAAAATTCAACCACATTTAAATAAACAAATAAAAAGATATTGAATTTTAAATGGAAGTCCATGCAATGCACTTTTTTCTCATGTTTAATAAATGAAAAAATTGCACTTCAAAAACAAACCATTTTTATTTTAGAATAGGGAGTTACTTTCGGATCACCCTTAAATAGTCCATCATCTAGAACGCGTCCCGGTAGTGAATACATTCGATCCAAAAGCGCCTTGTTTATAAATTGATTGTTCATGAAACGCAAGTCTTTTAGAAGCTCATTTCTGAAGTTAAAATGGTTTGTCAGAAATTTCTATGAATTCTATATTAGTCTACCCCATCACCGAAGCTGCGGAGGTGGTATGTTACAATATTCTACCTTCGCTGCATGGCCGTTAAATGTTTCGGCAAATTTTTAACAGTTTACTTGCAAAGAGGCGCGTAACCAGAATTCTCTTCAAAAGGGCTGACGCTGCTAAAGAAAGACCAATTTTTTAGAAATCAATGTTTTTGAGCACTTGCAGAACAATTATGTTAGTATCTGTCTTCTTTTTTTTTTCAGTCTGCTGCAATTATGCATTAATCGTGGGTCCAATGGTTGCGGATTATTTAGTGATTATCTTTGAAGTAAAAATTGTGTTTACTATTAAGAAATTTTCCGTTCTTGCGTTCAAAATCCGTTCCCAAAAAATTACCGTAAACTGGGGTGACAAATACCACCTTGGGTGACAAAAACCACTTGTCAAAATAACTTCTACCTATTTTTCATATTGAAAGTGAGCTTCATATCTATTGCAATTGCATAATTTTTAGGTTGTAACCTAGAAAACAGATCTAATAGATTACTTTGTGCAAATATGGTTGCTCCGTAAACATTTTGTTCTGGACAAAAGTTCCTCTAAAGTAGCTTTCTCAAGTTCGAAATATTTTCAACAAATTTTTCGTTTGGAAACTGATAAATACCACAAATTTTTCTTTCAGTTATCCTGTTGTTTTTTACTTAATTTTTTTTTGTTGATCACTATAAAATAAATGGTAATTTATTTTTGGATAATGTAGCACTTGGGAGTAAATATTAAGGTGATTTTAATCACCCCGGGCTGCACGATCAAAACCGGGGTGACAAAAACCACCCATGATTTGACGTTTTTCACTTTGGTTTAGCAGTTGTTCTAAGCCAGGCGTGGGCAACATTCGGCTCGCGGGCCGGGTCCGGCCCATAAAGGAATTTTGACCGGCCCACAGACGGTATCCAACCATCAGACCATACCCTGGAATGTGGCCGGAGGCCTCATTCATGACAGCAGCGGATCGCTGTGCTGTCGGTGCGAGCTTGTGTAAAAAAAATGGCTTATAAGCACAACATTGCGATTGCTGAAAATTAGGTCACAGCAGAGGGCGTTGTAAACATCTCCTACCACTGTATGACAACGGTTCGTTTCGCGTGACGTCATACTATTCATGTAATTGTGCGGCCCACCAAGAACTTCATTTTCCCACATCAGGCCCGCCGACTAAAAAAGCTGCCGCCCTTGTTCCATGCGGTACAACTAGGGTGTTGTACAATGGTTAAATACAAAAACAGAAAGCAATTGCTTAGTACTTATTTTTGTCAAATGAAAATAGGCCACCGCTGATCTACATTTATTTTTATTTAGTTGCATATTTATCCTCCTATCACGAGAAAGCGATCAATGTGCTATACGAGCTCGCTTAGGAGTTGCCGGCCATCTGTCTACCACACCAAGATGGGGGAATCCCGCTAAGTGCGTTTCCCAACGGCACAACAAGTAAACTTGCCGGCTTGTTCTCCACACTGTCCCTTTAATGCTGAACGTCAAGCAGGGAAGCTGTGAATACCAATTTTCAAGTCATTGGTTTGACCCGACTCGGAATCAAACCCGAGTCTACAGCTCAAGAGGCAGACGCTCCATACCACTCGGCCATGTGAGCTGTAAATTATAGTGCCGCATACCTAACCACTGCACAAGCCAATGCCTAAACTAAAACCTACCAGATTCAGTCATGTAAGGACTACATTTTTTTCAGTGCTTGTGGCTTTTGTGACCCCATAGAAAGGTTTACAAATGCCAATGATTAAGAATATATTGAGTGGTTTTTGTCACCCCATGCCGGGGTGACAAAAACCGCCACAGTTTTTTAGCTATAATGCCATTATAATTTAATGACAAACTAAAAAAAAATATTTAGCTAGATGATGTTGGTTCTTCCCCATGCTCTACAACAAAAAACGCAAAGTTTTAAGCTGGGTTAAAAAAGTTACGACCTAAACAAGCCCAAATTGTGGTCTTAGTCACCCCGTTTTACGATACCAAAATATTGAGTAAAATAGTCCAAAAAGTACCGCGTTGCCGTAGCACGGTTCTTCTGTACCGTGGTACTGCCCAACTCTGCCAGTTCATCTACTGGCCCATGCTGATACTCTGTTGCACAGACAGCACAGCTCGTTCACTTTCAAAAATCTCAAAGAGCCTAATTTTTCTCCCATGTAACAAGTTTCGCTTTACGTGACACCACTCACTTCACTTCCATCTAGCAACTTTTCTATTACCACCGCACACAATGTACTTCTTCACGTTCATAAGATATGTATTGATGAGTTTTAATGAATTGAGTTTGACCTTTGTCTCATGATATAACAACTGCTCAAAGCGTGTTTGTTGTACTTTCTGTGTAATATTTTTAACAACATGCATTGTGTGGTGTTGATTTGACTCGTAGCAATGATTTGATGAAACTTTTCCTCTTCGCTTTTCTATGTATTTTGAGGACCACAAGCGTGCTTCTACCCACTCGAATGTCAATGAGGTGACACCGATGACGATCACGCACCTGTTTCGAACGGCTAGTGGCAAAAAAACTCAATTAATTCTCGTCAATTTTTAAAAGAATTGATGTTGTTACAAAAACATAAATTACTTTTCTGCACAGAAGTTACGTTTTTAAAAAGCGTTTAAAAGCAGTCAAGTTATATTGATTCATGAGGTAACGATTGCCAGTTTTTTAGCAAAATGGCACGGGAATCGGATTTGCGGACACACTATTGCAACCGCATAGACATTTTTCACAAGCTCACTACTTTCACTAGATTACTTTTTAAAAAATCAAGGCTCTCGGTATAAAATTCATGCAACCGCGTTAACGTGACGGGAAGTAAGAATCTGAGGGCTCGTTTAAGTGCGGTCCCGGGATTTAGTTCTTGCTTACTAATTAAATGAGTGGTGGTAGCAGGCCCGCAGCCAGAAGAAAATGCTAAGGGAGGCAAATTTTGTTGCAAGGGGGGCGAGAAATTTTTAGATACAATTGGTTTAAAAGGACTCCATTTTCTCTGTTTCAGATGTTTACACTTCCATCATGCTTTCTTAAACCAGGTTTAAAGAAAAGAGTAGCGAAGTATACTTTACAAACTAACAGAAAGATTTGACAGCGTATAGCTTTGTTGAAGGTTATTACGCTATAAATTATTTAAAGTTACGTGTAATTCGAAAGTGACGAGCAAAGTTTTAGTCCAAAAGCAATAGATAATACATCATCGGCTTGCAGTTTTGGCGTTTTTTTTTACAAATGTTCTGCACCAACTGAGCCGATTAGATGAACCGGATTCTTACTTTGTAAAGCAGAACATGCACCGGCACCATAGTTGGCGTAGTAAATCGCGGAAGAAACAGTGGTATTTATCCTTCAGATAGACATGTAGTTGTGGCCTGGAAGGAGCGTCTTCTTGCAGATCATCTGGTAAACGATCCTGATGCCTTTGCGAAGAAAAAATCGATGTCGCTGAGGTCGAGCTGCTGTTCGGTGAGCATCGCGATGACAAAGGAAAGCACGAAGTCGCGTCGGAGGAAGATTTTGCAGAGGAAGGAAGTCTGGTGACAAACTTGTCCATTTGGTTGTTCAAATCCAGCGGTAATCCAAGAACATAGACCTCGCCCTGCTAGATCACGGCTAAGGATCAAATTTTTGCTATGTAGGATTATGACATCATAGATAAAAACAGAAGGAAAACTTTTCTCTTTTCTTGTTCAAAATGGATGTTAATGAAAAATAAAACGAATCATTCGGCAGAAATTTAGTTAAACCTTGGCGCATTACTGCAAAATTTCCGGAAAGTCGAAATCCGCACACTTTGCTGTTGTTTACCGAGAAAGTAGGGTTTTCTTCCAAACCGCAGAGGCACTGGTTACAATGATTAGTATCTACCCGTATAAGTTCTCTTTTTCGTATCTTCATTGTGCACAAGTTCTCCATCAAAAAAAAAAAAAAAACAACAACGAAAAACAAAAATGAAGCACCGACGTCGGACAATGCCAACATAAACAGAGATAGCATAATCATTAATTATGCAGCAATGGTAAAGGGCATTGAGCTCTTAACCTAACGACCAAGAACCGAATGCTTACTGCTGCGCCACAAATAATCCGGTCCTACTAAACACCGAAAAGGACTGAAACACCGCAAAGGTCGACAAAGGACTTCAAATTGATGTACTAAACACTGCAAAGTACGACAACGGACCTTAAATTGATCTATTAAACACCGCAAAGAAAAACAAAGGACTTGGAATCATATCATAACAAAGAACGACAAAGGACTTTTAAATTAGGGTTAGGGTTAGGTTAGGTTACGTTAGGGTTAGGTCTAGGCTAGGGTTAGGGTTGAGATTCGGTTAGGGCTAGGGTTAGGGTTAGAATTTTAGGGTCCTTTGTCGTCCTTTGCGGTGTTTAGTAGGACCCCAAATAATTTAGTTTTTCCTCTGCAGTATTTACAGTCACTCGCAAACGTGAGTGCAATGCCAAAACGAAATTATACGAAAAGCTTTTTGGTGGTGCAGAATTTCAAAACAGATTTAAAAAGCGCCGAAAACATCTTTTAAATTTAGGTAGTCTTGAAAAAGACTGTTTTTGAACCAAACATTTTCGTCTCGCTCTCTTCAGGGTTCAACGCGAGAGTAAATTGAGAAGGAAGGGTGGTCTAAGGGTGGTCTATATGTTATCATCAGCTTCATCGAAAAATCTGCGACAAAAAAGGAGAAAAAGGAAAAGGGCTGCAATTGGTTGTTGAAGGACGCTTGTGATTGGTCGAATATGGATGAATTTTAGAATCCAACTATTGGAGAATTTCCAGCGAGTAGACAAATTCCCTTTGACGGCACAGAATAGGTTTCAGCATTTTGATGAAAGTTGCTTAGAGCGTCCCCCAGTGGAAAATTGTTCTAGCTTTGGCTAACATAGAAAACTGGTCAATATGATAATGAAATAAACCTTGAAGAGAGCGAGACAAAAATGTTTGGTTCAAAAACAGCCTTTTTCAAGACTACCTAAATTTAAAAGATGTTTTCGGCGCTTTTTAAATCTGTTTTCAAAACAAAATTGATTTTTTTACGTTAAGTTATTATTGGTCATTGTGGCGACACTCAAACTGAGCAAGCATACAACCTACAAACCTAACCGATTAATTCAAGCAGCTGAAAACATGCGAAGTGAGATAAACGAACCCGCGGTTTTTAGAAAAAGTCGCATTACTAACAAGCTCACCTAGTTTATGGTATTTTTTCACATCCTGATATATCACATTAAACTAAGCGAGCTTCTTGGTAATGCGACTTTTTCGAAGAACTTCGGGTTCGCTATTTTCACTTTATGTTTCATGCAAGCAACATGAATTATATCGTACCACACTTTATTAACCAAACATAAAGCAGGGCAAAAATTTTTCCCCTCCCCTCCTGGTTGCAGGTCTTGAAGATTACACGTAAAAGTGGAATGAATTTTTGATGCGACTTGTTTATGATAAAAAGGAAGATTAATACCCCAGTTTCGGGTTATATAAAGAATTTCTTTGAATAATTTTTTATCACACATTTAGCATATATTTACCTAGGCCTATTGCCGAGTTTACTACACAATGAACACCAATATATGCACGTATACATACTGTTTTTTTTAGGGGGGCGAAAAATTTTCCAGAGGGAGCGGAGCCCACCCGCGTCTCTCCTGGCTGCGCACTCGCATGGTGGTAGAATTTATTTAGTAGTAATAGTATTCTACTTTGATGACCATCTTTACCGATTAATTGTAATTTGGTGCAGCGACCGTGCAAATTTTTTTTTAAACGCTTTAGTTCTGTATTTTATCTTGAGCATGTTTGAACGTATAACGTTTTGTCGCTGTTTCCTTATTTTTAACCCAGCTGTTTTTTGTGTTGATGATGGCGTTATTTTATGGTTAAAAATAAAAAATCCTACTACTACTTCTAAATTATTGATCAATTGTCATAGTTTTGGCTTTCTGGATTACAGCGCTTAGCTGTATAATTGGTGACTGTGATCCTTTCATAAACTATGATCGAATTTTGGTGGAACCAGGAAGTTAGCTATTAAGTAGGTTAGCTATTAACCAGGAAGTAGCTATTTGTACGAAAAAAGTGGTCTCTAAGGCCTGGCTTGTAAATAAGTAGTCAGTTGAACTTCGTTCGCAGTACTCTGAAGCACGTAAAGTTGAACTGTCTAGGAAAAGGTCTGGAGGGAATATGGATAACAGCTAAACAATGCTTGCAAAATGGTAAACAAAGTGTTCTGGCAGACCGTTCGCCGTTTGCGAGGAAAAAGATATCTAACCACTTTTTTCACCCTAAATTCAAATGGTGCCATCCTGAAAGATCATGATGCTATTTTGAATCGATGGAGAGAATACTGCGTTAATGCTACACCAACTCAAATTCAAGCGAAACAGGTTGGGTAGATGTTCTAAATATTCAGAAATCCGAAGCAGATTTGAATGCAATCGTTTAGTCATTGAAAACTATAAAAGTACCTGGTGAAGATGATATCAGACCTGAAATGTTGCAAGCGATGAATGCGTATAGTGTAAGTTAGTTGAAACGTATTTGTCAGGTAGCTTAGAAGATTCGCCAAGCACCAAAGCAATGACATACCAGTCAGGGACGGATTGAAAGATCGCGGGGCCCTGGGCAGTTAAAGGTGATGTCCAATTTTCTGCCCAAAATCAAGTAATGAGCAAAAAGAAAAAAAAGGTCATCACGTTTGCGGGCCGTAGGTTGAGCTGGAATTAGTATCGTTTCACAATCTAGCAGCTAGTGATTAGTCAATGCGCGGGCCCCCCCAAAGCGCGGGTCCAAGGGCAACTGCTTAGTTTGCCCATTGCTTAATTCGGCCCTGTTACCAGTGTAGTAATACCTATCCACATGAAAGGAAACTAGAGAAATCGCACCAGTTATAGGGGCATTTCTTTCATCAGTGTCCCGCGTAAGGTCCATATCGAATTCCTTGAAAAGAAATGCCGTGAAACAGCCGAACCTAAACTAATGGATGCACAATGTGGCTTTCATATTGGCCAAAACCCATTGGATGAGAAACTAAAATAATCTTCTAGAAGTGCTGGGAATATGCAAAAGAGTTCTGCTGATCGTGAAAAAACATGTGATCGCTCTCATAGAGACAAGGTACTGTGCCGAAGTGATAATTGCACCTTGCGAGCTTCTTCACCTATGAGTAGCAATAAGAACTTCTAAGCAAGCTTGTTGTAGGCTACAGCCATTTCAAAAAAAAAACTGTTAAAAAACTATGATCTATTCTAAAGGCTGCATTCACAGAAACAGTGAACATACAATCAAGATGCATACTTTCCCAATTTAGTACCATAGAGCGGTACAGCGCTGTTACAGACTTTAGTCCTCATCATACGCACTCAGAACACTCATTCTTTAGAATGATTGACCTTAATTTAGTCAATCACCTCTCCGAAAAAATTTTACCGTTGTGGTACGTAACAGAGCTACACAACACTCCAGTCAAATCCCCAGCGTGGCCAAGGTTCAACAGTAAAACGACGTAGCCTAGTCCTTCCTGGCGTTTTGGATGAGAAGTCATCACGACTTCCACGTGCTTTTTTCCCAATTTGTTTCCAATCCGTTTCCTTAACTTTCAATACGACTAAAGTAACCAAATGGAGTCACTTTACAAACTTATATGGGATCGTCTATTCAAAAAGTTTAGCTGCGCTTTACATTTAACGTTTTGGGTCAGTTTAAACTGTTAATTCATAATTAGTTACCGTTGCCAAAGAGACTTTTGACCGCAAACCTATATACATGGGAAAGGCACTTAGCGGGATTCCCACATCTTGGTGTGGTAGACAGATGGCTGGCAACTCCTAAGCGAGCTCGTATAGCGCATTGATCGCTTTCTCGTGATAGGAGGATAAATATGCAACTAAATAACGAACTAACTTTACCAATTCCAATTACTTAAGTAGATTTACAAATTTAGTAGAGGTACTGTAGGCCTTCCGGTATGTGTTTTTGGACCTATCCGTAATAAAAAATTTTCAAAACAGACAGAAGTGTGACAGTTTCTCTGAATGAATTTCTTCGATCTCTCAAATGACCATCACAGACTTTGTGTGGCCAACTACATACGTGCAATGGTTCATTCATGTTTTGTTAGACATTTTACCAATGATTGCTGTTTAGCATTGCCAATGATTTTTCGTTCAATGTAGGTTACTGAGGCTGTAGCCATGATACCTGTGTGAGCTACTAAACGCATCACCTTTCGCCTACTTGATAGAAGAAATCAATTCAGTTTGATTGAAAGACATTTTTTAGGGTATACACCGCACAATAATAGTTGGCGCTTTTCAAATCTTGACACATTTTTACAGTTAGAACGAGCTTTTTGAGTGATTACTTGAATTTAGCAGACTTCTTTGCACAGTTTCGCTCAAAAATAGTCACATTATTGTTTGTTGATGGTGTTTTGCTTGAATTCTTCTTGTGTCAAAGCGATGGTTTAAAAATTATTTTAAAAAAGTTTTGCTTTTCTTCTTGCCGCAGTCTCTGCCTTCAACTTCTTGCTTGTCTGGTTTGAAAACCATAGTCATTGCCAGGGTTGGGAAAAATCGATCGTAATCGATATTCGATTGCGATATTCGATTGCGATATTCTTTACTTTTTGTTCATCGAATGCACTGGAGCCTTTACTTTTTTGAATGAGTATCAAATATGGCCTTGTCTTTACTTTTTTTTTCGGCGCAATTCGATATTCCATATTCGATTCTTTTTGTCCAGGTTACTTTATCTCACTTTAGTAAACTTAAAATAATGGTCGATATGCCATTAACCATGGGGCGCCGTTTGGTAAAAACTATTCGTTTTATGAACCATGTTTTTTGAGCTTATTTAGACCATAGTTTGTCCGATATGTATATTGGAAATGTCCTACTTGTATATCGGACAAAATGTACTCTAAGTCGGACCAAAATACACGCGTAAAATAAGTCGGACAAAATCGTTCTTTTCCAAACGGCGTGTGGCGCTCCGTTTGGAAAAAAACGATTTTGTCCGACTTATTTTGCGCGTGTATTTTGGTCCGACTAAGAGTACATTTTGTCCGATATACAAGTAGGACATTTCCAATATACATATCGGACAAACTATGGTCTAAGTAAGCTCAAAAAACATGGTTCATAAAACGAATAGTTTTTTTCCAAACGGCGCCCCATACATTACCTTGTTTTTGCTAATCTTTTTTTTTTTGTGCCAAAAAAAACAAAAAAAAGATTTTTAATAGAAAAGTTGCTTCGCATATACATGTCCGTCGTTTATCTGCACGTTACCGCATGAATGTGAGGACATCACAAAAAATGCTTGGCGTACACCGCTAAATGCTCAGTGTAATATCGAATATCGATTACAATATTCGTTATTCTTTACTTTTTCGAACTACTATCGAAATCGATTGTTTCTTTACTTTTTTGGTTATCGATTCCCAACCCTGGTCATTGCCATGAACGTTGCTTAGCGTTAAATAAACTCACGAACGCAATGCAATATCAAAAGGTTTCAATTCAGTAGTTCGTTGCGCTGTAAGTTCAAAGGTCTAGCCAACTTGCACAATGAACTTCCTTTTGTGTAAGGTTATGCAATGTGACCAGTGATCAGTTCCAAACAAGCAATTAATCATTATTGAGGCTGACACCAACTGTCACGAAAGAACGATGCAAATTGTCGGAGAAAACCAAGGAGAAAAATAGAATAGACAGTACCGAAATATTATTAGAATCGCAAAGAAAATACACGAAGGTATTTCTTGGTAGAGCCAATCAGAAATTTTCCTTAAATATGTCAATTCCCAAACTTTAAGCGGAAAATCCCAGGAAATACCAAATATTTTCAGTAATTATTTGCAGGAATATATTCTTAGATTAAGTCTGAAGATCTTGCCATCTGCAAGCTTTTGGCTTGCGGCTATTCTAAACTTCCTACAGGGCAGATCCAGAGATGTTTTTAGGGGCGGAGGTGGGAATTTAACTTGCAGTTTTGTGCGCCCAAGGTATCGAAGAACCAATATAACAATATGTGTAACTGAAGACACAACAGAAATGGGCCTGAGCTTCTCTAGACCCGCCAATTTACACTTAAGACATTGCTTTAAAAAAACTTGGTGCACGACGATGTGAAAAATATATGCAACGACTGGTCAGTGGTCATTTGCAAATGTTGATGCGTTAATTTCTGTCCTTACTTTGCTACAAACACTCTCAATCAGTGCTGTGTCTACGAACTATGAATAGAATTTTACATCCAGTACCTATGTTCGCATGCCTTGCTAATTTTACGATGTTTCTCCGGAGGTTCGGAGCTGTTGCCAACACGCAAACCCTCGAAGATGAACCCCGCCACTCGTTAGACGCTTGAGTGTAATACCTCGGATTTAATAAGATTTGATATAATTTAGTTGTGAATTACATGTAAAAAAGTTGCAAATCGATAAACAACATTTGACGATATAAATCGAGGAGCTTAGCCCTTCAAATTACATAAAATAAGAAGCGGATTTAATTAAATTATGATAAAACCGGATTCTAATTTAATGTAACCGTATAGCGGGACAGTGCTGTTTCGGCTATTAGCCCTCATCAGCCGCACTCAGATAAAGCGCATTCACCGTTCAGAATGAATGACCTTGCCAGCATCAATCATCCCTCCCAATAAATATACCCAAAGGAATTTATCCTTTGTGGTAAGTAGACAGCTACGTCACACTTAGTTAAATCCCTTTACGTGGCCAGGATGAAGACAAAAAATATGAAGTAGTGTCCTTACTGTCCTACTGAAAGGGAGTCATAACGACATCCTCTTGTCGGGTCGGAGGCTATAACAGCTCTCCATCATCGACAGTTGCAACGCAGCTCCAATAATAACGTAACCGTAGAGCGAGACAGCGCTGTTTCGGGCTATTAACACTCATCAGCCTCACTCAAGTATAAACCCTAGCCATTTACTTTGGCTTAAAAAATCACAAAAAGAAGTAATGTTTTCTGATGGTGTTGGATTCACATCCTAAAATGTCTCTTTCAAAAGTCATTGCAGATTTTCAACCGCCTTGGAATGGAGTGCACAGTTAGCACGCTGTCGGATTTTCTTCGGACGTTCTTCAGTTCGCACATTCAATTACTCAAAAGCGCACCTTTGACGTCACAGCGTCCTTCACAATACAGGTTTTGCCAGTTTTCTCGGGGATTCTTTATTGCCAAACAATGGTAGGCTCACTGTTAGTGTAACGGCAGCTTCGTTAATGCTTGGACTCAAAACGTACTTCCGAACAGTGATAGTGGTTTTCTATTAAATAAGTTATAGAACGTCAACAAAATTAATAAACAAATTATTACGAACGACGCAATATCAAAAAAATGATACGACTACGAGACATAAATTTAAATGAATATTGTGAAGAGAAACAATAAAAAGTAGGCCTACACTTACCAACAGTTTTCGCTTCAGAATCTCACAGTAAACTACAGTGCTGTCGCTGCACAACTCAAGATCTAAATCAAATATAATCAATAGCAATTAGCGGGTTAGATAGAACAGAATTACTACTGAGTAAACTGTCTAGTTACAACCAATAATTCTTTCAACTCGAATGCACTGCATACTCTGCGCTTTCAGGTTGCAACTGCAACGTGGCTTGAAATTACATTTCAAACAGTTTGCATATAGTGCTTATCAGTGGGGTAAAAAGTATTTTGAAACTGTACTGAAGTAAAAGTATTCTTACTGACGGCCAAACTGCTCGAAGTAAAGTAGAAAGTATGGACTTAAAAAAGCTCTTGAGTAAAAGTAAAAAAGTAGTCATTTAAAAACTACTCAAGTAAAAGTATAGCGTTCTTAATCGTTAAAGTGTCAACTGCTCACTTGCCGATGATGACTTGCTTTGAACGTGGCAAAATGGTAAACCAAAAGAAATTATTACCGTCCAGATGGCCGAGTGGATGGAGCGTGTGCTTCTGGAATGGTAGACTTGGGATTCGATTCAGAGTAGGGTTAAACCAATGACTTAAAAGGTGGTATTTATAGCTTCCCTGCATGACGCTTAGCATCAAAGGCGACAGCGTGAAGAGCAAGCCGGCAAGTTCATTTGTTGTGCTGTTCGGAACCACGCTTAGCGAGATTTCCCCATCTTGGAGTGGCAGACAGGTGGCTCTAAACTCCTAAGCAAGCTCGTTATAGCGCTTCTATCGCAAAGAAGGATAAACATATGAATAAATAAGCAAGAGGGGGCTGAGAAATTCTCAACGCTAAGGCTTATCCGTCCAATGCTGGGCGAGCAACACAAGAGAAATACAACAGATAAGGGAACACAATTTGCATTGAAATTACATCATACTCAGCGCAATACAGAATAAAACAATTTAATAGACAAAACTTATCGAAGCCTCTCCTCGCGACATCTGTTTCGCTCAATAGGGCTCATCAGACGAGTCACGAGGCCGCGGTGAGGAAACTAACAAAAATAAAAATTTATTCTGTATTAGATTAGAAATTTGCAAAGGACAAATTAATGTTTCGACTATAACAAAAGTCTCGTCAGCCTTGCTACGCACAGCCAATACAGGCTAAACTCATTCCAGACTGTAAAGACTCTTTTTTGCATTGCATTATCTGGACTTCTCGACTTCATCTCTTTTCTAGGTTGTGTCCTATTTTTAGCAAGCGACTAGCCCCAAACAACAATACCCAACGAAAGAGCCTATAACTACTAACCCCAAACTAAGTTACCGGTAGCCTAACTAGCCCACATCACTAGAAGCCCCCATGGCAACCCACTCATTTGCAATTTGCAGCTGCAGACGCGTTTCGACCTTATTATGGTCTCATCAGTGCAGCATAGCAACCTCCCACCTTCCTGAAAAAAAAAAAATTCTAACCTTGAAAACAACTACACACCCCAAATCTAAGCCTCTACTCGTTCTGCTCACGGTAGAACATTTGAAATAAAACCTTCCAGGAATTAGTACATGCTCGATTATGATGTCACAGATTCCCTGTAAACAATCGACAAGAATAGAATTGACCGGTTGGTTTAAACATTATTTTCCCGGTAATCTGAGAAGGAATTTTTTGTTTACGGTTTGTAACTATATGAAAAAGCGGGGACAAGGCAGGCGCTGTGTCTGCGCATGCAGCCCAGAAAACACAGTGAACGTCAGCGCTTATCGGTGGTTTAAACATCAATATCCCGGTACGTTTATCGAACTGCATGTACAGTTACAGGATCCAGCATCTTGCTTGCTGGATCATCTTGCTGGATCCTGTAACTGTACATGCAGTTCGATAAACGTACCGGGATATTGATGTTTAAACCACCGATAAGCGCTGACGTTCACTGTGTTTTCTGGGCTGCATGCGCAGACACAGCGCCTGCCTTGTCCCCGCTTTTTCATATAGTTACAAACCGTAAACAAAAAATTCCTTCTCAGATTACCGGGAAAATAATGTTTAAACCAACCGGTCAATTCTATTCTTGTCGATTGTTTACAGGGAATCTGTGACATCATAATCGAGCATGTACTAATTCCTGGAAGGTTTTATTTCAAATGTTCTACCGTGAGCAGAACGAGTAGAGGCTTAGATTTGGGGTGTGTAGTTGTTTTCAAGGTTAGAATTTTTTTTTTTTCAGGAAGGTGGGAGGTTGCTATGCTGCACTGATGAGACCATAATAAGGTCGAAACGCGTCTGCAGCTGCAAATTGCAAATGAGTGGGTTGCCATGGGGGCTTCTAGTGATGTGGGCTAGTTAGGCTACCGGTAACTTAGTTTGGGGTTAGTAGTTATAGGCTCTTTCGTTGGGTATTGTTGTTTGGGGCTAGTCGCTTGCTAAAAATAGGACACAACCTAGAAAAGAGATGAAGTCGAGAAGTCCAGATAATGCAATGCAAAAAAGAGTCTTTACTATCTGGAATGAGTTTAGCCTGTATTGGCTGTGCGTAGCAAGGCTGACGAGACTTTTGTTATTCTGTATTGTTTTCAGTTTTATTCTGTATTGCGCTGAGTATGCTGTAATTTCAATGCAAATTGTGTTCCCTTACCTGTTGAATAAATAAGCATTAACTCAGAAGCGGAAACCTGCTTGTTTCTGTTAACACTTCAATTTTAGCTTTGCAATTTGCTTTTTTTAATAAATAAGATCAAACGAGAAATACGATAGTTTTAGTGCTAGGCCTACAGGTTTATGGAATGAATATGAGTGTAAACATATTAAGCATTTTCTGTAACTTGCTGTCATGCGCTTACGGTCATACAGTAATTACAGGCAACAGTGAGATTGCATGCGACGCAACTTTGCAATGCAAGATTTTAGGAGCAGCTAGGGATTTCAAGTGAGACTTGCAACTCAAGGACTACTTTGTACTTTTCTGAAATAAAAGCTACCCATGTAGTGTCGCTTTATAATGAAAGTACTTAAGTAAACGTAAAAGTAGCCAAAAAAACTACTCAAAAAAGTACTCGTTACCAAAAAAACTACTCAAGTGATCTACTCCAGTAAAAGTATTTCGTTACTTTACACCACTGGTGCTTATACAGTTCCGCACTTGCGCAGATATCAACCAATCACAGTATTACAGCAAAGTTTAAAAACCCAACAATGATTTGGCCTACAGAAGCTTTCAGAATCTCAGTAAATAAAGCGAACAGTTCAATTCTACAGACCGGGATCAAAACTTGCGGTAACAGTTAGGTAATAGTAGACTAGTGGCAATTGCCATATATTAATCAAAAGGTGTTAGTTCGCTGGTAATTCAGCCAATCTACAAGGCTACTAGTGCTGCAGCCTTACAAGAAACTAGTAGGCCTCCGGTACTACATGTTTATTTCATCAGCCACAGAGTTTCATGTTTATTGTCGCAAACATCTGCAGTAGTCCACCGAAGTGGTCTACCGAAAAGCTTGCGGACTGGTGAACTCATAATATCATAGCTTCCAACACTAGTTTCACATTCGTACCATATCTAACTTCAATATTTCTGGAATGTAGTCCAAGTACATTGCTATGTTGAAAGTTTAGACCAGGGGTGGGCAATTATTTTACACGAAGGGCCAGATTTGGAAAAACTGTTGAAGCCGCGGGCCGCACACTGATTGGAAAACAAGGTGAAGAGCTTTTTTTTTTGGAGATCACGGTTCACGCACAAATGTGATCTCCAAAATATGAGGTTTTCGCCTGGTTTTTTATTCCAATTTTGCACCGTTGAGGCTCATTTTTTGAAAATCACTGCCATCCATGATCTCTAAAGGAGAAAAAAAGATCTTCCGCTAAATTCACGGTGAGAATTTAAGTTTGTGTAAGTGCCAGCGGGCCAGAATAAAAGGACCGGCGGGCCGGACTTGGCCCGCGGGCCGTAGTTTGCCCATGCCTGGTTTAGACCTTTAGGCTGTAGCTGTTATTCACTCAATTCAAAAATTTGTTCTGTTTTTTTCTCGTTAGCAACAAAATAAACTTGATTTGTTCTCGGTTAAGATCACGTGACTTATAGTACGATGTTTGCCGAAGTGGATGATGTCTTAGAGGACGTGATATAATTGAAGACTTAATTTCATCTAATTATACAATAAAATCACATCAAATCAACGCTAAAAATTTTAAAGAATTATCGCTAACGATTTCTTTCATAAAATAAACAACAATCCTGACTATTGCCCATTAAGTGCTTAACTTTTTATTTTTGATTGTCAAATGTTAATATGAGTTTATGCACCATGCAACACAGTCATACCTAGGTGTGGCAACGCGGTCGTCAAACTTCGGAGCAATGGAATATGAGCCTTGCATTCAAAAAAGACAACTGCAAGCAAACATATTTCCAATTATGTAAAACCTAAACCAAAAAGTTCAAGAATTTTAAAATGATAGTAAGTGTAGTATCGAATATGAAACCAAAATTGACAAAAAGCCATCATTAAAAAACATAATCCCAAGTCACAGTCATACGCTAGTAAGGTCTTTATTTTTCCTAAATGTGTTTTCAAAGTTGTTATTATTTGCGTTGACTCTTCTTGAAGTCTAGCTTAACAAATGCGTATTCGTTATCGGTCAACCAAGATTGCACGTAAATCTTCAGTATGTTTTGCTCTATGTAGTAACATTACATGTATTGTCATACAATTAGTCATATCAATTACAAGCCCTTCATTTCGAATAGTTTGCTTCTCTGCAAAATTTTTTTCTGATGAGGGCATGAAAAATGGATTGAAAATGTTCAATTTGTCAATGAAAATGTTCTCAGTTTTGCGTTTGCTGGCAATAACAATATTTCAGTTAAAAAAGCACCTGTTTACTAATGTTTCACTGCATTTTTTGTCTGAACACTGACTTAATTTTGAAATTCACGTTCGTATGTAACCCGACGCTGACAAGGTGCGATGTCCAGTACAATGTGGTGGTATTTCACGATTTTGGCAAGTACTGACTCTTCATAAACGCAAAAAATTTAAGTCTTCTCTCCCTGCTCAACTAGAGGTGAACAAAAGTTCAGATTAATGCAAGAAAATGTTAAAAATAGTGTCACGTTTTTTCGGCTAGTTTTTTGCTGGTGGACAATATTCCTCGCGTGAGCAGCTCTACTAGCACATGATTTAAGACTCGTCAATTTTGGGTTGAATGAATAATCTCATCGACTACTAAAAATAAGTCCATAACGGTATCAACCAAATTTCGTCATAGCTTTGACTTGAAGCACTTTTTAACATAGCTTCAAACGAATTGGCATCACAAATTTGATTGATGAGGTGAGCCTCGGCTTTCATTACTCGTGGGATTTGAATCTCAAACTCAATTTTGTTTTTGACCGATATAAAAATGACGAGCTGCTGTTATAGGAGTTTGGATGTACCAAATCAATCAGCTTTGCGACGAAAGTTTTGACGAGAAACAAAAAACATAATCTGCATACCAAAAGCGAAGCTGGTGTGATCACAGTGCAGTGAGAAGATGGTTCATGTCATGTACAAAAACCACAATAAATGAGCGTTACTGCTAACTTGAACAACGTGAGCATGAACCAGTCACTTGTCCAGTTAGACATTACATAACTTTAGTAATTTATACTGCACATTAGAGCGCTGTAACGCTACTCTCGCCCTTGGGCCGTCCATCATATGTCAAGGGCAGCGGTAAATATGGCCTCTAAAAAAACTCTGTTGCAAACGTCACAATCAGGCCTGCAAAACAGCATGCGAGCTCCCTGGACCCCGACTCCCCCAAAATGCTAACACGGCACTACAGTACTTCGAAATAGATCTTCAAGCTCTTTTTTTATGTTTCAGTTTGATGTTGCAGCGGATTGGCTCACAGAAGTGATGAATAAAACATCATTTCAGCAAATTTTTCACGAATTATTTGCTTGTTAGTTTGAACACTTTAGAAATGCAATTATTCCATAATTTCACCCGTTTTCAAATTTCTTTGAACTTTCTTGTGCCAAAGTTTCGTAGTAAACTCCACCTCATTTGTAAGCGCTTTTTGTTCTGCTACTTCGATCAAATTACGAGCCCCCTTATCTTTTTTTCATTCACGTATGTTTTTCATCGCTTGAAGAAAAGGCAACCCACGTATATAACGTTTTGCATGCGAGAGTAGGTAAGTGCTTCTCCTCATGTTAATGTGCATGCTTTTCGTTCTCCGTAAAGCAAAAGTTGTTAAAATAATTTATCAGCCACTTTGCGGAAAATCGACAATTGAGTTCAAGCTGTCGTATTTGGAAGCACGAACGAGTCAATAAATAGTGAAAAACTCTCGCAAAGACAACCTTTGCTTGAAATAAAGAGTTATTAGTATTACTTATCAATGGGAATTGCTTCATCACGATTCGACCATAATTGATGAAAAAAACACAAATTTCAAAAATTTAATTAAATTGTAACAATTTAACAAAAATTGTAGCAATATAATTAAATTGCAACAGTTCAACACAAATTGCAGCAATTTAATTGAATTGCAACAATATATACTGTAATAATATTGCATGCAATTTAAGCAAAATTAGCTGAAAAAATAATGCAAAATTTTATATTGCATGGCTTTACAAACGGCGCACCATATAGTTCAACGATAGTTACAACCAGTGCATTACACAAACCGACCAACACTGATGAGTGCATGAAGAATGAAATGTACTGTTCGAAATGGAGCAGCTTTGTACCACGCCGTTATAAAAATTGTAGATCAGCTGTTGCTCGGTTGCCCTTTTCAGGTGACACGTCAATGCAACTCAAGAAAGAGCTAGTGGAACCGAGTTATTCTACGAATTATCGACACCACCTGGAACATCGGAAGAATAAGCAAAAGACCTTGATAAAATATGGGGTTGTATATAGGTTAACGTGCTCTTGCGGTTCTGGCTATATAGGACAGACTAGACGCAATCTTATTAACAGATTTAAGGAGCATTCCCATTTCGACAAATCCGAGGTGTTTTCAATTCTTAACGGACAATCCTGACCATAAAGTAGACTTTGCTAAACCGGACATTCTCAGTAGCTCTGGTGATTCTGCACGCTTATTAATTTTTGAATCACTTTTTATTCATAAGTATGAGTCATTGCTTAACGTTGACTCCAAATTCACTTCCCTTTATGTATTAAATTGATAATGTAACTCCGTTAGTCTTTTATTAGCTTTTATTTTATGGCGTTATGATCACACTACTTATTTTGACCTGTTGCCTGGGTTATGCTATTACTTGTAGTTAGAATTGTAAATTCTAGTTCTTACAGTTTTGTACTGCCTTGCATACACTGCTGATGATGACAGCTGAACCTGTGTTGTCGAAACGTCCAGTTTTGAGATTTACAGCGGCTTTATTTTTCCTCCTTAAGCTATTTTCGTCCCATATTTATTGTATTTCGAAATTTCATTTCGTTTGATCGTCTTACGCAAGTATCGTTTTATTCACGTTATTTTGTGCCACTGTTTTAAAGAACATAATATAATTAAATGAACAACCTAGGCACAAGCAATCAATCCTCCAAGACCATGGTTCTCAACCAATGGGTCGCGACCCAAAGTCGGGTCGCCTGAAAATTCTTTTGGGTCGCTTGTTTTTTGTAAACATCTACGATGAGTGAAACTTGTAAAATGCAATAATAAAATAAACGCAACGCCGATTCATAGTTATCACCCTTTGTTGCATTTCTGTAAACGAAAAATTCCCGCAGTGAAAGTTTGGGCTTCTGGAGACCGCAAAGTTGTAAAACGTTTTTAATGGTCGAAATAGTAAATGGTGTGTTGTAGCACTTTGGTTGACATAAAACTCCCGCAGAGAAGAAAGTTTTTGCGCGTGGAGACTGAAAATCAAAGACCATGTATGTCGGAATACGTCAGGGCATAATTGGTAACGATATTGAAAGCTAAATAGCAAATAGTTTGAGTTCAGTTCCAGCAACTTTTATGTTTTGAGCTTGAATAAGCTTCGTCGTGCAAGCTCAAAGCTTCGTTCCCTAATTTTGGACTTGCTGAAACGATCGTAAAGTGAAGCTTTTTTAAAACTAGGTTTTTGCGGAACTGGATGGTAAACCGAAATGCGTAGTATTTCTAAAAGTTCTCTCTGCAGAATCACTAAAGACAAACAAGTTGAAACGCCATTTAGAGACGAATCATCCAAATTGTGTAGACAAAGCCTACTGAATTTTTTGAGCAGAAGTATTCAATGCAAGAACAGAGAAATATCACGACAAAATTTGCGACTGAAAATGAATTAGCTGTCTACTCTTAGTACACTGCATACTACCAAATTGCAAAGCAGAAAAAAGGTCATACTATTGGGGAGGATTTGTTAATGCCGGTTATGAAAGAAGTTGTAAAAACAATGACTGGTGAGAAAGAAAGTAAGAAACCGAATTCGATTTCCTTGTCAAACAGCTCGGTGAAAAGACGCATAACGAACATGTCTGATGATGTTCTTGAACAAATTCTAACTCACGTGAAAGAGTCTCCATTCTTTCCATTCAGTTGGATGAATCGACAGATATTGCACGTCTGCTCAATTTATTTTGTGCTCAACTCGAACGATTACATATCACAAATAATACTGAAATACAGCACCAGGAGATGGCGAAAATGACCATGCGGTCTTCTATGTCAGCCACCACCTGTACCAAATGGAAGTATGACGAAATGTTTTGATTATACAATTGCACAAATAAACACTTGACTAAACAAAAAACAAAAGAAAAAAAAATATAAAACATAATACAAAAAATTATTTGCATGAATCTAATAATGTTATGCTCATTTTGGCTGATCAATAGAATATTTACTAATGAAATGAAATTTCAGTTTCGTTTTAAACCGATTAAAAGGTAATAATTTGAGTTCGTCTGCCCAAGCTTTCAGTCTTTATTCGCTATATCAACAATGCTTCTGTCACAGAAGATTTGTTATTTTGCAAAGCATGGAAATTGCACACAAGAGGCGAAGATATTTTTCAATGCTTAAATGATTTTTTCACACAATGCTCCTTCTTTGGGAGAAGTGTGCTGGAATTTGCACTGATGGTGCAGCAGCCTGCACTGGTTTCAAGTCTGGAGTTGTAAAACGAATCAAAGACAAAGCGTCAAATGCTGAGTGGACTCATTGTTTCTCTACAGAGAGGCTCTTTGCGTAAACAAAATGTCGCAAGAACTGCACGAAGTATTAAATTCTGTTGTAAAATGTGCAAACGTGATTAAAGCAAGGCAATTAAATCAGCGTATTTTTTCTTGCCTGTGCTCTGACATGGATGCTAATCACTAAGCATTGCTTTTGCATTCGGAAGTTCGGTGGTTATCACGGGGTCGTGTGCTGACGCATGTTTGTGATCTGCGAGATAAAATTGTTATCTTTTCGAGACAAGAGCATTTTGTGGCATTAGCTGAAATGTTTAGTCGAGAAGATTTTAACGCAAAAACTGCTTATCTTGCCGATATATTTGACTCTCTGAACTGTCTGAATTTATCAATGCACGATGCCGGTTTTACAGTAATTGACCATGACCACGAAAGTTGCTGCTTACTACAAAAAGTTCTTTCTCCCGAAAGCTACGCAGCTCGAGGTCAGTACATGTTCCCTGAACTAACGAAGTATATTTCCGGCAACAAAGTTGATATTAAGCAAACCATGATTGGATACCTGGAACAGCTTGCCCAAAAGTTTGTGGACTATTCTTGTGATGATTTGTTGCATACTAATGAAAACGATTAGATAATTGATCCATTTGCTGGCACGGATTTGCCTCAACTTCTACTTCTTGTTGCTAAAGAACTTATGGACATAAAGACAGAACCAAAAAATCGCCTTTCCTTTGCGTCCTTCAAACAAAAGCGCCCGAAAGATTCTGCAAAATATCCACTTTTGGGCTTCCATGTACAATATGTATCCAAGAGTTTCAAGGTTTCTTATAAAAAGACTGATTCCGTTTGCGACAACTTGACTTTGTGAGGCTGGATTTAGTCCTATGTGCATTGTGCATATTGAAAACCAAGCATCGAAATCGGTTGGAAGTTGAAGCTGACCTGCGGTTGTATCTTAATGAAGTATCGTCACGATTTCAAAAGCTCACTGACTGACAGAAAGCAAGCACAAATTTCTCATTAGTGTGATTTCGTAAATATGTTCAGTGAAAAGTTTTTGTGCTATTTTCAGTACAGTTCTGTCATCATAAAATTTTTTCTTTCTACATAGATTTTAATTACACTATGCGTCAGAATATACGTGGGTCGTAAAATTTTACACATTAATTTTTTTAATGAAATTGGGTCGCTTTGAAAAAAGGTTAAGAACCACTGCTTTAAAATCACTCTCAAAGAAATTGTCTAATGCTTACCTGTTTGTGCATGTCACGTTTCAGTGATCTTAGAAAGTTTGATTGCCTTGTGTCAAGGTAGTTCATGTAATTGTTTTAAACAAGAAATTGAAAAATATGTTTAAGCGGTGAGCAGTAGTTTTGTTAAACCATACTACTACGGCGAGATTGCTAATTTTTGTGGCACATATTTTCATAACACTGCCTTCAACCATGACCCATAACAACATTCCCATACTGCTTTTTGTTTTTATAATAATAATTTTAATTTTTTGGTCCGATAAATGATCTGTTGAAGAGGCTGGGGGTATCTTGTGTGAAAAACTAAAGCAAAAGAAGGTGAGAAAACTTTATTTTTGTAATTAATTAATAGCAAAGTTCATTGCACTATCGTTTTTTATTGTTAAATAACATTGCACAAAATCTATTTGTTTGATCAAAATGCGGCCTTTGGTTGAGAAAACGATTTTGTTCACAAGGTGCTCAAATCTCGCAATGAAAAAAAAAATAGTACCGATCTTAAATATAGGGTAAGCTATCCAGCGGAAAAAGCAAAACTATTGCTGCTTGCCTGATGTTTAATTACCGCTACTTAAAACTTTAACTGCGCTCAATCTATTCAAAAAAATGCGCATTTTTTTGTTGTCTGGAATTTTCTGTTCTCAAAATCGCGAATCAATAATGGATAAAACTAAACGTCGTTACACCGATTCTAATACTAATTTTTTTTTGTTTGCATATTTATCCTCCTATCACGAGTAAGCGATCAATGCGCTATGCGAGCTCGCTTAGGAGTTGCCAGCCATCCGTCTACCACACCAAGATGGGAGAATCCCGCTAAGTGCGTTTCCCAACGGCACAGCAAGTAAACTTGCCGAATTGTCCTTCACACTGTCCCTTTAATGCTGAGCGTCAAGCAGGGAAACTGTGAGTACCAATTTTTAAGTCATCAGTTTGACCCGACTTAGAATCAAACCCAAGTCTACAGCTCCCGAGGCAGACGCTCTTATCACTCGATCATGATAAAAACTTTACTAGATACCTCGTATCATTCCTGTAACATTTTAAAACTGGTATCTGCTGTTACACTTGCTAAACGCTCAGCAATTAACAATTTAGAAAAATCTCGAAGGGGGAATAAATCAATAAATAAGATTAAAAACACAAAAGGAATTTTGGTGACAGAACAGCAAGCTATTTTGGAAGTTTTAACACAGTACTTCAAATCTTTTTATTCAAGTACTGACAACAATGTTGATAGCATTCAACTTCGCAATTATTTGTCTAATATTGATTTGCCTGTTTTGTCAAAAGATCAAACTGAAAATATTTCTGTTCCTATATCAGAACAGGAATGCCATGCTGCCTTGAACGCTATGTCTAACAACAAATCACCTGAGCCGGATGGCTTTACTGCTGAATTTTATAGAACGTTTTGGGATGACTTGAAACCTTTTTTTTTAGAATGTGTTCGCTTTTCTTACGAGAAGGGGCAACTGCCAAACACGCAAAAAGAATGCATCATTATAATGCTCCCAAAGCCACAAAAAGACTTGTTGTTACCATCAAATTATCGACCTATAACTTTGCTTAACGTTGATTATAAGATAATCGCTTCTGCCATCAATAATCGAATGAAAAGTCATTTAAATACTTTGATTAAACCCGGTCAAAATGGCTTCATCAAAGGCAGACACATCGGCGGTAATATTCGCCTTTTGTTTGATGTCATTGATTTCGCTGATTTGAACGATACTTTGGGTGCAGTTTTAGCGGTTGATATATTTAAAGCGTTTGACTCCCTTAAATGGGAATTTATTTACCAAGTGCTTGAAAAATATGGGTTTGGATCGTCCATTTTACACTGGATAAAAACGTTGTATGCCCAGCCAGTTTGCAGACTGACAAACAACAATTTCTTGTCCGATTCATTTGCAGTACATAAAGGTGTTAGACAAGGTGATCCTCTTTCGTCGACTCTTTTCGTTCTTTGTATTGAATGTTTAGCAAGTGCTTTAAGAGCTAGTAATCAATATGTGGGCCTCCAGCTAGGAAGCTCTAATGTTAAAATTTCCTTATTCGCGGACGACACCATCATATATTTAGATGGAACAGTAAATCAATTTGAAATAGTTTCTGCTATCTTTACCAAATTCGCTGCGTTCTCTGGCTGCACCATTAACTGGAATAAATCTAAAGCCTTTTATATAGGAGCTAGCAAACGTTGGCAAAAAAAGCCGTTGTCTCACTTTGGTTTGCAATGGCCTGATGATACTATACAATATCTTGGCTTGACCATTCCTACTAAGCCGAAAGGCAATAAATATGAGCTTTTTCGATTGAATTTTGACGGATACTGTCCTAAGTTGCAAACCATCTTAAATCTTTGGAAATCAAGAGGTCTCACTTTACTTGGTAAAATAACAATTTTGAAATGCCTCGTTTTTCCGAAATTGCTGTTCAAACTCTCCATGATTCCATCACATATTTTTCCACCATTTTTAAAATCTTTGAACCAAATTGTTTATAGTTTTATTTGGGGATCCAAATGGGAAAGAATTAGCAGAGTAAACCTTACTTCGAGTGTTGAATTAGGTGGTGCAAATATGTTACATTTAGCAGCTTTTATAACAGCGTTGCATTGGAAGTTCATGCAAGCTTTTTTGAATGACTCAGCTGCGCCTTTGTGGAAGGACGTTGAGAAGTCTTGTGTTAGTGATTGTATATTACAATGCGTATTAAGTTCTAATTTGACCTTGCAACATCGTTTACTGCGAAAACTCATTCCGTTTCGTTTTTTGAAGATGGGTATTCAGGCAGCTAAAACGCTAATTCCTTACAATACTGAAGAAAATAAATTTCTATGGCTGAATAAAAACGTAAAATATAAGCGTAATCCCTTAATCATTTCAAAATTTATTAATGCTGGTATTTATTTTCATGCACAGCTGCTTGATGGAAATGGCAATTATATGCGCTTTTCGGATCTTGTTTGTAAATTTTCAATTAATTCCGATTCTCAAACAAACAAGGATTACGTAACATTGTATTTGGCTATACCGGAAACTTGGGAAAATAGAGCATCGTCTACTCTGATTGATAATACAAATGTTGATTTCTTAAATATTGTGAAACAAAAATCTCTAGATAGTTGGGTTTCCACTAAAAACGCTTATTTACACTTAACTGGTAATCACGAAGGACCGATAAAACAGTAAACTCGATGGTTAAATGATTTGTCTATAGATAGTAGAGCAATCAACAAGAGAACGATTTATTGCAATAATTATTTCTGTACTACTGAAACTAAATTACGATCCTTTCAAATAAAATTAAATCTAAGAGCTATTGTAACTAATGTGCAATTGCATGGTTTTGGCATTGTGGATTCGCCTTTTTGTTCATTTTGTGCGCAAAGCATTGAAACAATTTTGCATTTATTTTGTTTTTGTCCAGTTGTAGATCAGTTTTGGCATGAAGTTTTTAGTTGGATATGCTGTCATTTCAAACGGGACATAAATTTTTGCAATTTTAACAAGATTTTTGGATTTCAAGAGTTAGAAAATTGTACTAAGACGGATTTGATTAATTGTTTTTTACTCAATGCAAGATTTTTGATTTATAGATGTAAAATTGAAAAAACCAAACCAAATATCATGTTATTTATAAGTACCATTAATTTGCAAAAAAAAAACAGAATATTTGATTGCTAAACGTAATGAGGATTTGAAAAAACATTTTCGAAAATGGAATATCTATTGAATCGTGCTACTACTGTACCTGTATGTGCTTAACGACGTTATTTTGTAACTCCATAAGTATTAGACTTTGAAAATAGTATAGTGTTGTTTTTGTGTTGATACCCATTTTATTATTACTTTTTGCAACAATAAAAAAAAAAAAAAAGTGTAGCGCGGAGGATGAAATAAACAGAGAATAAAAATACGTCAGTGAATTCTTGACAAAATTTAGTCCTGGTGTTAAAGGACCTTAGTAGTTATAAAGCGCAATAAAACCACTCAACATTTCATTTCATTTGTTTACGGTGCTATCGCTGTATGACATCGTGAATATATTAGATGAGTCAGATGATCAACAAATATACGCGCTTGGGATGGTTCAGAGAATAACATACAACGATACGAAATAATCATTATTTGACATTACTTTTTACCATGCCTGATTGGTTTGGTCTTGCAGTTGCCAGTGTTTGTTTTCTGCTTCAATCACGCTGTTTTCGGCATTTCATTTTTCAAATGCATGGGATGCCATCAGCTTAGCCATGAAGAAAAGAGGATGTCACTTTTACTAAATTTCAATATCTTGCTGGTAATAATGACGTCATGATAAAAAATTAGTCACACTTCGAGCCTTGCGCTATTTTTTAGTGACTACGCCCTGTAGGCTACTTAGTATTTATATTGTAAAGTTTTAAAATTATCACAAAGTTGTATATTTGCACATAGGGTATCCCTCCGGATACCGCAGCCCCATATGTCGTACCAGTGATATTTATAAAAGTGTGCTGACAAGTTTTTGAAAAAACTTTAAATGTTGTGTTAGTACTGGTCTAACGCTGACACATTTTTCTGTAAGAAAACAAATTTTCGAAACAAAAACGTTCTGAGATAGAATGGCATATTCTTATCATTTGATAAATGATAGACTGACCTCTGTTGTATGAAAAGCACGAGCAGTCATAGGGTCGATTTTGGATCACATTGATGGTGGGATAATGTATGTTGCGGTTAGCGTATAGTGGTCTTTGCTCAAGACAATCATGCATTCATGTTCTTTGTGTCTGTCTGAGACTTTTTTGGTCCGGGGGTGCCCACTCACTGCCTAAAATGGCCCGGAAATAAATGAAAAAATTGGCTGCAAATTTTATTCGCTAACGAAATACTACAAGATTTTATGCGCTTTATTCTAGTAACTACAGAAATGAGTTCTGCCGTCATTCTGCAAAACCTAACAGCTGCAACAAAACTCTCCTAATCACTGCCATTTTTCCGCTTTTCTAAATTGTGAAAAAAAGCACTTGCTGTGTTTTATAATTTTAAAGGACCTTAATTTTTCAAAAGTGAGATTTTTAGCATTGACATAGTATCAGATTCTGCATTGAATTTTTTAAATCAGTTTTTGCGAAATACTCTTTGTTTGTTTTTTATACACTCTTGTTCGGTTTTGCTCAACGAATCTCCGAATAATTTTTGAAGTTTCATTTATAATTTCATCAATCATAATGCAGCAAAAGTCAGGATGTTAAAAACAGCGAACATTTTATGGAGAAACTAAACGTTTTCGGCCGTTCATGTGGCCCTCTTCAGAGAATTATAAAAGCAGCTCGTTTTAATTCGGCAAAAACTCAAATAAAGTTTAGTTTTAAATTAGTGGGTAAAATAAGCATTATGTAACAATCACACCATTCATAACGTCACGTGACAATGTTAAACAATAACGTGTTACAACTACAGAATGCAGTATTACTATGTAACATGCTTATTGCATAATATGTGGCATACATCGTAAATTTCAAACAAGATAGCATAAACTAAACGATTACGATGACAATCGATAAAACAGTGACACATTCAAGAGAATTGACGTACCTCCTTCATAACTTAATTGTGCATCCAAGTTAGGGTTATGTTTCTTAATGAGCAAGGCTTCCTGTATTTTCGTTTCATATTTGCTAGAGCATTATCTGAGTATGTGAAAATTATTTATGTCATATTCTGTTTTCATACATGTTTTGCAAACCTTGATATGATCGTGAATTGCTGATTTTGTATTTTTTAAGTGTTAGGTGTTTTTTGGCTCTGGTATCCATATGGCGTGTTGTCAATTTTCACGAGTACCCTGGGTTGACCTTCTCCGTCTCCATTTTACCAAAGATTTGATTATACAGGCAAGAGTGCTCAACAGGCTAGAAAGCGAGGAGCAACATCAGCAGAAGAAATGCTAAATTCACTTGTATAACCAAAAAGAGTGCTCAATAGTAATTAATTAATACACTTTAATAGAGTGCCCAAACAGAGTGCTCAATAATAAATACACCGCATTAGATAACAAAGCAAAAGGAGTAGTGCCCTTTAAAGGAGAATACGAGGCAGTTTGGACGGTCGTATTAAGTTTTTGCCAACTTTAATAATAAAAGAGTGGCCGCTAGCTCCGTTGCTAAGCGCACAGGCTATCGGTGCGGGAGGTGTGTGGTTCGATTCCCGGGCCGGTCAATTTTGAGGTTCTTGAGCATTTTTATAACAATTTTTATGACGTCGGAGTAATTGCAGACGAAATATTTATGACGTAATAGTAATAATTCAACGAAAAGTTTTGTTAGGTTATGCAAAATGTTTTCCAAGATTTTATCAACAAGTTAAGTTTTCCAAATCCTATTAACCCAGGAACGGCCCGGTTAAAACTTTTACCAGAGATGGAGAACTACATAAAAACACAAACTACTCCCCCAAAACTTTTGTTTTAATTTGACTTGTTAGGTTTTGCAAAATGACGGCAGAGTTACTCATGTAGAGTAAAATGAAAACTGCTGAAATTCCGTGCTACCAAGTCAAGTCAAATGACTTGAAAAATGAAGCAAAGCAAGGTATTCTATTTTTTGCTTAAATCAAGACTTAGCAAAACCACGTCAGTAAAATGGCACAAGCGTTCTTACATTGGCTAAACGCATTATTTGATCAAAAGTCGTCTGGCTATTTGACTAACTTTGAAAATGCTTAGTTTATCTACATGCAATTACGTATTAATGGTGTTATCAAGAATACCGCTTCAAGAATTTATTACTATAATTTGGGTGGTCAGTTTCATAAAAAAGAATACCTTTATTGAAAAAGTTCTTTCTGTCTTTACGAAAACGCGGCGGTTCGCGAAAAAAATAACACTCAGTAAACAAACTTGGTCCATGATAAAATCTTGGGCGAACAAATTCCATCTTGATTCTTCTATTTCGGTGTTTTTTCAATGCGCAAGCAGTTGTAAAGCGGTCTTGAATTGAAAAGGCCTTCAACCACTTCCTATCCAATCTTGGTTATGCGCTATGAAGCAAATGTTTTGTGACAGTTATACTGTACTTTAAATGTGCAGTTTAAAAATATAAAGAAATACAGTGTAAAATATAACCAAAAGCAATCGAGTACCTCAATTTAAAATTTGTCATTCTTGCTTTATCGTGATAAGCTAATAAACAAAACCTTTTCTCAGCTCTTCATCCGCAATTCAAAAAAAATTTAATTTCTTCGAGCATTTGTTCTCCTGTAAAAAATAATTAGAATTCATTTAGGTGACATAACATATTTCTTAGAACAGTGATGATGCAACGGGCAGGCACAAGGTTGAGCAAGTATCGGTATTCTCGCCTCTCGATTGTGGTTTATGTGATCAAACAGTCTTTCTCTTCTTGTGGGGCCATCCACATCTGAGGCGGTGATCTGAGGTAACTCGATCGCACACAGGCACATTTCAGACGTTAGAGTCACACAGCGGAGAGAACCAACGATACCTTTCACCAGCGGTAAAATTGGCTAGTTCTTCTCGCACCCCCAGAAGTCTCTTCTCGCACCCCAATTGGGAACCGCTGGTCCAACATAAGGTTTGCCTAATCCGTGTTGTGACCCTAAACAAACACGCTTAATCTTTTACGACCATTTCAAGTGTACGTAAAACAATCAAAGTTGTTTATATAACCTGTAGTGGATTTGAGCGTTGCACAGCTTTTTTTACCTTTCCTGGTTTATGACGCTCGCAGTTCGCCCGAAAAAGACAATTGTTCAAAAAGCATCTAAGCATTGCCGAATAATAATGTTGTTTTGCTTGCTCGATACTCCAATCAGTTGCCCATCAGTGGGAATTTCCAATATGTTCTTTGCGATAACAGAATTTATCTCTTTGTTTTTAACGTTAAGCCATTTTGTGTTCTTTATTTTTTTTGTGTGTGAAATAATATATTACCGGCTTATAACAAAATTTATAGTATGTAACACTTGTAAAAACCGTTGTTTAACATCATTGTTTAACAGATATTTTAATTCTAGTAGATTTTTTAACATTTTTGACAATGCTTCAGGAATATCTTGCCAGCTTGTTCTTCACACTGTTCTTTTCATGCTGACCGTCAACCGGGGAAGTGGTGAATATCAATTTTAAAGTTATTGGTTTTACCTGACTCGGAATCAAACCCGAGTCTACAGCTCTAGAGGCAAACGCTCTTACCACTCGGCCATCCGAGCTGTTAGAGATGCATTTGCAAACTATAAAAGTCTGCCAATCTCGCAATCCCTTGCATTATTTTTTTCAATATTGCAAGGCTGAGCCTTCATAAAATAAAAAGGACTAGAGTCCAATTAAGATTGACATCGTGAGAGCAAACTGCATATCTTAGTTGCTGAAATTCAATCCAGCGACTGGAGTCCCAGCTGGAGTGGAGACTGGAGTCTCTACTGTTGTTGTTGTCTTGTCGTTATAATTTGCCACGTGATACATGGAAAGCTTACGAATCGTGTTGTGGTGCACTGCAAAGTACCGTATATTGACGTATGCTCATTGCTCAGTACGTATATGATATTACAGGGTGACCCAAAAAAAACGGAACCCAATTCTAATTATTCTAAATACACGGGTCCCGTTTTTTTTGGGTCACCCTGTACAAAATAATGACTGGTTGATATATAAAATTGAAGTTTGGTTAGTCTGCTTTGCTTTGTTATTGTTTCAAAAAGTGATCAAAATATCGCGGATTCAGATAAACACGTGATGCATAAACCAGATTCAACAACGCTACTTCTATACTAGAGCAACTTTTGCCCACCTTTATTGATTTCGTTTCTTTACTCGCAGTATAAAATCATGTCATGTTAGTGAGCTAGAGAAAACCAAAGTTGCTATGCTCTGACACACCTTCTTCAAGTAATGCTCCAGCAACATATAACGTGTTTTGTTATGCTCTACTGTCACCGGTAGACAAGGCTAGAGAGCTATATTTTTATACTGCATTTGCTTTGAGTCTTTCCCTTGCAAAAAAATTAGCTCTCTGCTCATCTCGTTACAGAATAACAATTTGTTTCCTTGCAGTTGTAGGGAGGCTCAGTGCCGTCGCCAGAGCAAACGAAGTGGTGGGGCACGAGCTGAAAGTGAGGGGGCACTAAAATAGACCGCAGTTCCGCAAAAATCACGTCAGTAATTGATTTCACATCACCCAAATCGGTGCTAGATAAAACCAAAAGACGCTCCACTACTTTCAGAGAATGCTCATTAAAAAGGCGAACTATGGAAATGTTTTCTACACTAGTTGGGTCCTTGGTGCTATCAACTTTGATTGTATACCAAAAATTTCCAATTTTTTGCTCAATACTTTCGCAACTGCGCTCATAGAGCAATAAGTTCATTTTGCATATCGGGACTGGTGTACGTTGCATTTAGTGGTATAGTTTTAATGATTTCCCGTAAACACTGGTCTTTTTCCACAGTGTAATTAAACAGACTTTAAAAAAGTCCAGTTTCCCCTTCGTCTTCGCTTTCAAATGCGTCAATTTTTCCTCTGAATGCTAATTGATGAATAGCCAAAAAAGCAACTATGTCAATTAAGGTAGAAAAATAGCAGCGATTTTTTTCAATTGCCACTGTGTTGACTAATGAGGTAATTTTCTTGTCCGTTTCAGACCGTTTGGTTTTTTCTTCCCAGGTACTGCAGCATGCTAAGTGTTCTCTGGAGGCAGCATGCTTGGAAAATCCTCTATTCATTTCAGTTGCATGCTTCCAGTTGCGATAACCATATTGGTTGTAAAAGTTAATTCACAACGCATTCCTCGAAAGTTTCCTCTGGCTTCACATTCAAAATTGCGGCAAGGATAGCAAAACGCTGCGTCACACTTGACAGAATATTTCAGCCAATCCCACCTCTGATACCACGCAGTATTGAAGCATCTTTTTTGGCTCCAAACATTCTTACAGGATAAGCACGCAGTCTAACTTGCTTCGGGTCGTCAACTCCCAAATCATTAACATCAGCAGACTTTCGTTTGCTCGTAGGCCTACAGTACTTGCAGCAGATGGTGTAGGTGCACTGTAGCTAGCAGACGAGTTAAGACCTTGCAAACCATCAGAACTTTCACTCGAATTAGCCCTTTGCAACCAATCTTCCAAACTCATTTTGAGCGTTTTAAGTCCTCAACGAGTAAGCGAAATAAAAACATCTGCTCTAACCGTTGATAAGATGGTTTATTACGTCATAATCATTGTCTTAGAGCAGTTGATTACGCCACAATTGTGCAACGAATTGACAGCGTCAAACAAGAATTATGTTAAATGGAACGTTATTTTGCATCAAAAATCTAAATTTCAATCACTGTTGTTTAGAGATGGCTCGGGCTGACTTTTTTGAGGCCCAGACTGCCCACGGCCCGGAACCTCTAGCCCAGTAGCCGTAGCCGGCCTGGCAACTCACACTAAAGATAAAGCCAAGCCCGCCCGAAGCCCATTCCTTTTTACGAACCTTTAATCACATTAATCAAACTTAAAGGGATTTCAGGAAGTGTTAGCGGCTCGTTAGCGGCCCAGTATAAAACAAAGATAGAACCGGGCCGTTAGCGGACTAGTAAAAAGACCGGTTAACGGCTCGTTGGCGGGTCTCTGTGCGGCCAGTGCCATCTCTACTGTAGTTGTTGTCTTGCCGTTACGCGATGCTTCGAAACAAAGCAAAGAATTTAGAGTAACTCAAAATAGGGGGGCACAACGAGTCGTCAGGGGGGCGGGGGGAGGGCACGGCTCCCTGGCCACCCGTAGCGACGGAACTAGGGAGGCTGCAAGCAAAATAATTTCAAACTTGACCAAGCATTTCTGCTCTAGTACTTGTCAGTAGCCTAATGCTTTCTGTGTGCAAAAAATAGCCTTTGATTTTTAGAAAAGGGCTGGATGCCAAAACTGGGTACTCTCTGGTTTCATAGAGCAAGCGTTTACCGGACTACCGGCAAATGTTTTACCTAAAATCGTTTGAACACTTGAACTACTGACTGTTTTTGCGCTATTAAGCGTCACAATAATAAATTAAAATTATGACAAACAGCCCAGCACAGTGTAACATGACATGGGAAAAAGCAAGAGAAAAGGATTCAAAAAAATCATCAATCCATTCGGCAATAACCAGTACCTAAAAGCATACATGAAGTTTAAAGTAGGTCTTACTTAAAGTTAAAAAATTTTAACTTTTAGCGATCCGTTTGACGAACCAATTTTAGTCCACTTTCCTTGCGGAATCGCACACCCCTAATGCTTTTGTGCAAGAACCACGGTAAACCTACAATCTTCTAAACACCTACCATGTACGGCCTCATTCAAAGCAAGGCGCACGAAATAGGAAGTTAATATTGTTGCTATAACTTATATTTCATAAAATGTGTATTTTTGACAGAGGAAAATTATGCTTTTGTTTATTCAACAAATTAAAAAAATCCTTTACATACAAGTGATTTTGCCTACAGTAGCCTACATTTCAAACAAGACCGGCGCAATTGGAGTCCAACATTCTTCAACTCCCCACTCCCCCGTCCGTTCTCCACCCCCCCGTCAGCACCTTTCTACACCCACGCACACAAGCAAATTAATTTTGCGTCGTAACACGTATTCGAATCGTTTCCAAGTAAAAAAAACAAATACACGGTGCCGCCGGCCCTGAACCAAAAAATGGTGAATAGGTCTTACTGTATATGCTTGCACCATAATTTGAGCACCTATTACGATTATTTTATCGTTTTTTAGCATCAACTGCTGCTGTTGCCAACATTTTTTTTAAAACAAAATCACATTTTGGTTTGGTTACATTTTTGTAAAAATAAAGTCACATTTTCTGCCATTCTAAAAGATTGTGACGTAATAGTGGGTACTTTATGACGTATGCGGTAAATAAAAAATCAAACTGATGGCGATTATTATCAATACAATAATGAAAATGACAAACTCAACACTCACCGAAGCATAGTCGGGGCCTTAGCCAGCCTCTACATTTTCGGGGGCTGAATAGATTTTGGGGGGACTGAAAAATCAACCTAAATTTTTTCTGATTTTTTATTTTTATTGCTTCCCAAACCTGAACATTGAACAGATCAATTTTAGTCACGTAAAAGGCTTGTGCAGAAAGAAAGAATTTGCTCGCGAAAACAAAAAACGCAAGTAACAAATTTGCGCCGATGTACTGGTGATACTCTCAAAACTTACAACAATCCTAAGCGGAAATAAAATGATAAAGAGATGTAAAATGCGTTCTTCAGATTACCGCAGAAAACAACAAAAAACATAACGTGTCTTACAGTAAAGTTGAAAGCGACAAGCGTAGTATCCAATTGCGGTTGCTTACGATCAGCGGCGATTGTGTTTTCATAATGCAAACTTCGTTAACTGCGTTCATGTCCAATTGCACAACACTCAGACATCAGTCTAACGGTAGAAATTAAAACCTCTTCTGCTCTTAATGTTAGGATACGAATGAGGAATTAGTCTCGAGATTTAAACTTAGGCCTAACATCGATTGAAGCAGAAATCTTGAAACAAAATAATCATAAACAATTGCGATTATATACCGTCATCATTTTGACATAAATAGTTTTGGGAGGGCTAAAATAAATTTTTGGGGGGGGGTTAGCCAGTGGTGTAAAGTTACAAAATACTTTTACTTGAGTCGATTACTTGAGTAGTTTTTTTTTTCGGTAACGAGTAGGCCTACTTTTTTAGTAGTTTTTTCGGCTACTTTTACGTTTACTTAAGTAGTTTTAGTATAACTATAAAGTAACTCTACTAGGGTAGTTTTTATTTTAGAAAAATACAAGGTAGTCCTTGAGTTACGTACTAGTCTCACCTGAAATTCCTCGTTGCACCTAAAATCTTGCGTTGCAAAATAGCGTCGCATGCAATGTCACTGTTGTCTGTAATTATAGTGCATGACCGTAACCGCATGATCGCAAGTTACAGAACATGCGTGATATGTTCACAATAATATATTCATTCTATAAACCTGTAGGCCTAACAGTGAAACTATCGTATTTCTCTTTCCACCTTAATTATGGAAAAAAGCAAACTTCAGAGCCAAAATTGAAGTGTCAACAGAAACAAGCAGCTTTCCACTGCTACGTTAACGCTTATTTGTTCATATTTTTACCCACAAGCGCAGCCAGGATTTTGCAAAGGTGGGGGGAGGGGGTTGAGAATGACGTCACATTTGACCACACATTGTATACAGGAGCGGATGCAGAAAGTTTTAGTGGGGGGGATTTAATTTTGAATTAGGTTGAATGTTAACTAAATACAAAGACCTTTAGACCCGGAAACGGACATAAATAAGCCTTTTAAAAATGTTTAAAAAATGGGGTGTATTCAGAATTTTTTTCAGGGAGGGGGCACCAATTTTTATCACTTTTTCAAGCGTAGTATTTTTGCGGCAGATTTAATTTTAAGCAACTTAAGCAACAAAAACGACTCCAGGGGGTCCGGGGGCATGATTCCCCGGAAAATTTTTGAAAATTTGCATACTGCAATGGCCATTTTAGTGCTTTTGAACAATTTTTAAGGAAAGTTTGTCGTATTTTTGGCCCCTAACTTTGAGTGCTTCACCAATGATGCATTTTGTTCGCACAGTTTCGATCATGCGTGCTTAAGGCGACTACGGCGCATATTGTTATGAAGAGGTTCGAAATTATGGAAAAATTTTATTCATCCAAAATATTGTTGAAAATGGCTGGTGGGGGAATGCATACGCAGCATACCCCACTTCTTCCCCTGGATCCGCCCCTGCCCCTGGTTGTATAATAACAATAGATGGCCTCAAATTTAAGAGAGATGTTTTAAACTGAAAATACTGAAGGCAGCTAAGGCACGATTGTTGTAAGGAAGTCAAAGGAATGCTTTCTGGTGAAACTGGTAAAACGATATTCAAATGTTAGCGATTTAGTTCTTTTTAGAGCTACAGTACGTACATCATTTTTGCTTGAAACCGTTTAGCCTTTTTTCAACGGAAGGTCTGAGGGGCCGAGGGTAGTTGCATGTACAGGAGCGGCACTGCCCTGCTAATAAAACTGCGTCATTGCTTCATTAAGCATAACGGCAAAGAACGAGATTCAGGAAACAGCGCTAGGTATAAATTCATGTTATTGTGACAATTACAAAACCAGATAATTATCAATGACAAATTATCGAGCACTTTGAAACAGGAGCGTATTTAGGGGCAGTGCCGAAACTAGCGCCCCCCGAACCCCCCAACCGCGGGGGGCCGCACAAAAAGGGGGGCCCCGTAAATAGTCAGTACGTAGTACTATTTAATCAACGTATGATAAAGGTGCCTTAAATAAGCCTATTCTAAGATTCAATATATTTTTTGTCTTAACTCACGCGATGTGGGGCCCCCATACCATATTTATGTTTTTGGCCTTGGGGGCCCGTGCAAATTTTTCGAAAAATAGCAGTCGCAAAACTAGGAAACAAACGTTTAGTAGCATACCAAAGGCCAGGGGCGGATCCAGGGGGGTGATGTGGGGGATGCATCCCCCACCAGCCATTTTCAACAATGCTTTGGATAAATAAAGTTTTTCTACAGTTTCGAACCTCTCATAACCATGGGTGCAAATCCATGGAGGGATTTATTCCCCCCAATAATCCGGCAGCATCCCCCCCAATATTTTCATGCCCCAAAACTGGGCGTCAGCGCAGGTGATGACTTTTTTTTGGCCTTCACTGCATTTTGGGCAAAAAAATTGGCATCTGGTAACGGTATGACCTTTTTTGTTGGTCTTCACTTCATCATGGGCAAAAAATTGGACATCTGCAGACGTGTCAATTTAGCTAAATCATCCCCCCCAATATCTAAAAATGGTCGATTTTGCTAAATCATCTCCCCCAATGCTCAACATAAATTTGCACCCCTGTTCATAACAATAAACCTTATTCGCCTTAAGCACGCATAATCGAAACTGTGTTTGCAAAATGCATCATATTTGATAAAGCACTCAAAGTTAGGGGCCAAAAATATGAACAAACCTTGCCTGAGAATTGTTCGAAAAGCGCTAAAACGACCATTACAGTATGCAATTTTTCAAAAAATTTTCGGGGTAGCATGCCCCCGGACCTCCCTAAAGTCGTTTTTATTACTTAAGTTGCTTGAAATAACTCTACCGGGAAAAAATTGCGCTTGAAAAAGTGACGAAATTTGGTGTCCTCTTCCTGAAAAAAATTCTGAATACGCCCCTAACGTAAAACATTTTGAAAGGACTTATTTACGCCCATTTCTGGGTCTAAACGTCTTTATATTTAGTTAACATTCAACCTAATTTAAAATCACATTCCCTTCCACCAAAACTTTCTGGATCCGCTCCTGCCAAGGGCCTCTCATTCTCTAGTGAAAGGCGCAAAATTAAGCCTTAATAACGTTTTTTCTTCGCATAGGTAGCGAAATGTTAGAGTAGAGTTTGCTTGCAGCATTATTTTAGTGGGTTTGGAAGGGACCTAGTTAAACAGACTACTAAACCTTGTTAAAACTGAGGAATTTTAAAGGCTCCAAACGCACAAAAAGCCTCCAAAATAAGGTGAAATTCCGCAAAATTTTCTGGGGGGGCATGCCCCCCCCCAGACCCTCGTAGCTTGGCATCGCCCCTTCGGGGCTCGCTCTTTTGCATCACCATCCAAGAAAAAATTTTTAGGGGGCCCCGAAAGATGATTTCGGGGGGGGACCCGCATTACCTAGTTTCGGGCCTGTTTAGGGGGGCATTGTGCCATGGCCCCTCCTTTTGACTCTGCATTTCAATAAAAAAGAACAAAATTAATGGTGCTAAGTGACTGAAATGTGCCACACTCTTTTGATGGTTTTTGTAGCTTATGGCCGGTGGTGGATCCAGGGGGTAGGGTAAGGGGTGTGCAATTATGCATTCTCCCACCAGCCACTCTAAAAAAATTTTTTGATGTACACAATTTTTCTAAAATTTTGAACCTCTTCGATAGCGATAAGCCTTACGCCTTCAGCACGCATAATCCAAAATGTGCGAGCAAAATACATCATATTTGGCAAAGCACTCAAAATTAGGGTAAAAAAATTAAACAAAATTTGGCTGAAAATTATTCAAAAAGCGCTAAAATAGCCATTACAGCTAGTAAATTTTCAAAAATTTTCTGGGAGAGCATGCCCCTGGACCCCCAGAGCTTTTCTTGCTTCTCCTTCAGCTTAAAATTAGTTCTGCCGAAAAAAATGCGCTTAAAAAAATGAGGAAATTATGGCCCCCTTTTTTGAAATTTTTGGCTACGCCACTGCTTCAAAATAAATATCAGAAAAAGAAGTATGACGTCATTTTAGGCTCAATGGGAGGGTTGTAATCCCCAACCCACCTCGTGGCTACGCCACTGTTTTTATCCTTCTTTGCGGTAGAGACGCTATAACGAGCTCTCTTAGGAGTTGCGAGCTACCTGTCTGTCAGTCCGAGACGGGAAAATCTTGCTAAGGGTGGTTCCAAACGGCACAACAAATGAACTTGCCGGCTTGCTCTTCACGCTGTCGCCGTTAATGCTTAGCGTCACGCAGGGAAGCTATAAATACCAACTTTTAAGTCATTGGTTTAACCCTACTAAAAATCGAACCCCGGTTCTACCGTTTTAGAAGCAGACGCTCTATATAAGCTTACTCGGCCTTCTGGGCGGCAATAATTTTTTTTAGTTTACCAATGTGCCACCTTCAACTTAAAGCAAGTCATCGGCGTAGTCACGCAATAAATGCAAAAAAACGAAAAATTGGAAGATTCATACGGTGTACAGATCCCAGGACAGTAGTTCTAGAGATGGACATTTATCGAGATAATTTATCGGCGATAATTTATTACCAAATATTGTTATCGCTCAGAATAGTTTTGATTCATCGATTACCGATATCGCTTTCGTAATATATTTTGTCAGATTCAGATTCATTTTATTTTATCGCAAAAGCGGGAATTATCAACGTCACATTTAACAATAATAACAAACAAATAATTAAACATATCTAATTCAAAGAAACAAGAAAAAACAAAACAAAAAATTACCGCCGATGAATTATCACGATAAACGATTCCTTCAATGCAAACAGTGTTTAAAGTTAGCGAGTTAGCGCTATAGAAAAACTCATGTGTTCCAAAAGTCTTGCTGAAGTTTAAAAACATCTCTCTTAGTTTTATTTAATGTCATGCACGGCAGAGTCCGTGAACTCTCCAGTGGTGTAAAGTAACGAAGTAGTTTTACTTAAGTAGACTACTTAAGTATTATTGCTTGGTAACTAGTGCTTACTTTAGTAATTCAAATTTCAACTACTTCTACTTTTACTTACGTAGTTCAATCAAGAAAGTAACGCTACTTAAGAGGCTTTAAAAATGATAAGTAGTTAATATTAAGCAAAGTATCACGCATATGATGATTAATCATGCTTGATAATAAAATTGGCAACATTAGTATTAGGTGTATTGTTTTATTTTATATATATATAAGTTTTACAATTTCGTGATATTAAGTGGTATTTTGTTGTTTGTGTTTAGCGTGGATAGTGAGGTTGCATTTTGCAGATTATGACACACTTCACTTTCTTATTTTCGTCAAATAAATGTGCTAATTATCCTAAATATACTTAAAGCTTCGGCAAAATATATGTCAAGTTTGGAAGTGAGCAAGTTATCTTTCGTCAAAGCTCAGCGTCATGGCCTTGGTTTTGCAAACGCTACTTTTTATTTTAGTAGCTTCAGATTGCTGGCACTTTTTACTTGGTTACTTTTTACGTCCCCTACTTTCTACTCTACTTCAAGTAGTTTCCGCCATCAGTAATAATACTTTTACTTAAACAAGATTTCTCGACTCCTTTTTACACCACTGGAACTCTCTATTCTTGAAAAATCTAGAAACACACTTTTGCAATGTGACTTGCGAAAAAACTTCGTCAAACACATTGATAATTTACCGCAACATTTATCGGAAAAATTTATGGGCGATAATTTATCGATTTCCGATACCGCTTTAAAATATTGAGATTTATCGATTATCGGTATCACCCAAGGCTTTTTTGAAGTTATCGATTCTCGTTATCGCTTTAATCAGAGTTGGGCGGCACCGTGGTACAAAAGTACAGCGGTACTTTTTTATTACCGTTATCGGTACCGTCGATACTTTAAAAAAATGTACCGTTTTTGGTACCGTCGTTACTTTTTACACCGTTTTACGCGATATTTCGGTAACTTTTTTAAAGTAAACTTATGAGAGCAAAAGCGGAAAAATTTCCGGAATTTTCCACGAAAAGCACCTTCCAAAAGTACCCGCAAAACCACGTTGTTGTAGATCAGTGGTCGGCAACCACCGGGCTGCGGCCCCCTGCCGGTCCGTGCGAAGTTTGTTACCGGTCTGTATGCGTTTTCAGAATAAATGCTTCGAATTTGCAACATTTTTATGACGTTAGACGCAATTTTCGAAAGTTTTTAAATAAATACTTGATAGCTTGATACTGATGACCCAGTATGGCAAATTCATTCAAAATCATAAAATTGATCAAATCAAAAAGGCAAATCTTTTGATTTAACAACGAACATTTGAATATGCTGTCATTTTATTGTAAATCTTGCGTAAATTAAATAGCGCTATACTGCAAATAAAATTGGGTAGAGCTTTGGGTAAAACTCCACTTAACCCAACTCATACTTAGATAAAACACCATTTACTCAACATATTTTGGGCATAAATCGATATGTCCAAAACATAGCTTTAATAATTTTTTTGGGTAAAAAAGATTTTGTATAAATATGAAATTTTGTGGGCAAATACAATTTTTACCCAATTTTTGGAGGGTAAACACACATTCTACCCAAGTCCGACTTTTTCGCTTTTGGGTAATGTCTTATACTTAACAAAATAATGTCGGGTATTTTTGAAAATTACCCAAACGTAAAAAATATAGGCTAATTCAGTGCATAAGATGCCCATGGGCGTTGCGGCGTTGAAAACTTTTAATCACATACTTTTCGCTCTTTCTTGCGACTTAATTTCGCTACAGCAAAGTTGTCAGATAATACGTATCGCGCAGAGACAAAACAGTTAGTGTTTTGTTGACAAAACGACTTTCCGGTACTTTTGAGGCAATCATAAAATGATAAAATGAGACAGATAAAACTCTTTATCATCGCTTATGTCTTTGAAGTAGCGATTCAGATCGAAGAACTTACAACGGAAGCCCTGACTCCAAGGATGTTTACAATAAGATTCAGACAAATTTAGCTAACTGTTGTTCTATTCGCAGTCAGTCCAAAAAAAGCAAAAAAAAATCAAACCTTCATTATACTCGCCGTAATACGCCGAAGCGTGTAACGAGTTTGTGGGGGCCATCTCCGCGGGTTTGCGCCTGGGCAACACAGAAGAAACATCGCAGCGGTGGCGAGCCGTTGCAACAGTGTGTCCGATTTGATCGGCCAGAGCATCGAACTCTAGACCACCCGCATCAATAGCGGTGTCGTCACCACTACGCCAACCGACCGATCACCTCACAGGATTACAAGGTAATTAAACTAAAAAAGCAGTTTCAGGGCGATTTGGCACAATTCGGCTATAACGTCAATTCGCCTACAACGGCAGTTTTTTAAAATCCCCTAGAGGTGCCGTTATAGACGAATTCCACTACCAATATTGTTAACAATTGATTTCTGAATAGAAATAAATTCAATATCAATGAAAATCAGTGTTTCAAAAAGTACTCGATAACTGAGTTCAGTTAGAGCAAATATACAAATTCACTCACCACAGTTTAATAACATTTATTTAAAACCCGACAGTCTGTTTCACCCAAGAGGAATCATCAGGGTATCTTATTCAAATAGAATCTATTCTACTTCAATAAGATAAGGTTATACAAATTGTCGGGTTTTATATAGATGTTTCTAAACTGTGGTGAATTTGTAGAAATAGGAATTCAAAATTATTAGCGACATATTTAATGATCTTTCAAAAACTTTTAAATAACTGAGGTTATTTTCAAATTATATTGAACGGAAAATTCAACAGTAATTGAGGGAGACTGCGAAGTGAGCTTGCGCTCTTCGAGTCAGCAGCCACCCGTAACATATGTCAAATGCGATCGGCTCCAGCCGTGAATCGAACCCGTCACGTAGAATCTGTCACCTGCGCGCGGTACCGCTAGGCCGCTCGCTTTTACAAATGTGTTGCAAATAGCCTAACGAAATTTTACAAAAATTATACAAAAATTCCCCAACGCCAGAGCTGGGCAAACTGCGGGCCGCATGCAGACCTTCTTTTTTTGCTCTTCACCGATTCTCAGTGTAAAAATAGTAGATCTGCGGATGTGCAGACCTTTTTTTTATTTTTGCTTATCAATGCCAGATTCCACCAAGCAGAGATAATCATCGTAAAGCATCTTATCCAAGAACGCAACAACGAGACTAGGTTGGGAGTTGAAACATTAACCTTGCGATCATAGTCGTCGTAAAAACGACGCTCCAAACCACTGCACCACGATGCCGAAACTCTTGTCAAACTTAAGAGCAAGAAAATTTGTGTGTAACTGTTCTTGTTCCACTATGTGCAAACATTAGCAAGGTTTTTCATAGCACTTTCCTTTTTTGGCAATTTCTTGTTTTTCATCAAATCAACCATTTGAAAAAGTATTTTCTAACAACGAGAAAATTAAAGTTTCCATTTTCTGAATTAAAAACACACACATGTAAAATACTTTATTAAAATAGTATTCTGCAATTAATAGCAAATCAAGTTACAGTAGTAGTAGCAGTGCCTTATACAGTATTTCCACACCGTCAAAAGCGTCAATGCAACAAGAAATACGTTAAGATAAAAACATTAAAAATGGTACAAGAGAGGCCAAAAAGCGGCAAACTTTGTAATATGCAGATACAAAAAATTTGAAAATGATAAAAAGCAAGACTAAGCAATTAAGCATCGTTGCAACTCAGACTTACATACGGTAGTGGGATTCAACTGGTTCTATAGAATCGTCTCACAAATTCAAATTCAAAATTTATTATTTGTTGTCGATTCATGGCGCTCGAAAAAATACAACACCAAATAGCTAACAACAATAACAACAGGCAACTGCGAAGTGAAAACAGTGGACTTCGAGTCGAGCAGCAACCTAGTACCGAGTAGCACCTACCGAGTAGCACAAAATTTTACTACATCAGTAAACCGGCCAGCATTACTGTTTTTACTTGTGCCATTAGTTGAGACAGAACCGGCTGAAAATATAACTTTGGTTATAAAATCGCCTGAGAAAAAATTTCAATCTTACCACTGCTTACATATATGTTTGAATATTGCTATACATGTATTTCAATTTTACTATCAGGTTTTAATTCTTGGGTTGCATAAATATTGCTGTAAAAAGTTGACCCGTCACACTGGCAAATAGCATTAAACAAAACATTCAACGCATGTCAAAACCAACTACTTTGACATTAGCAATTCTAAACTAAAATTAAAATTCAAAACGTCACTGTCATTGAAAACCCCAAGCTTGAGAACGAAGAAGATGTTGCTGAAGATACAGCTAAGGCCATTGAGGAAGCTTATGAATTCAATTGTTATTTTGGTAAGGTTTATTTTTTTATATATTTTGCAAGTATTTTTTTTGGCACTGGCTATTTGTACGGGCCCGTACAAATAAGTTCTTTGTTTCTTTTATTATCCCTCACGCTCTTCCCAATTGTACGAGAGCGTGACGAAATAAAAAATAAACCACAGAGACAAATGTTAGGGCCTGTAAAAATTGCCGCTTCCAATTTTTTTAGGTTATTTGGGTTTGGAATTCGGGGTTCGAAATCGGGGTTCGCATTTGGGATTCAGGATTTGGATTCAGAAAGTTTGTACAATTTTGTTTCATCATCTGGCCATAGGCCTACGTGGCGTTACGAGACAAAATGGCATTTAGGCCTATCTTGCCACATGCGGCAAAATAACCAATGCCTTAAAAGAAAAAATAATGATTATAACTATGATTGCTTGCATGAAAATATTGTTTGCCACTAGTGAAGAATTTATAGCTCCAACATTATTCTGGTTTCTTGAATTATAGCCTACTATTGCCATTTGCCACACCAAGGGACAAGGTTTCCAATTCGCTTATTTGCATGATCGTATCTAGGCTAATAATAGCCTTAGAACTGGAGGATAAAAATGAAGAAATCAATCAGGGTTGCCAGATGTAAAAAATGAAATAAGCCAAATGCACTAAAAAAATAGGCTAAATGCTTTAAAAAAAAGCCAAATTGTGAAAGTAACCAATTTAGTTACATTTGTCGTTAGTATTGTTACGTTAGCAATCTCAGGAGTCAGGGTCTAGCACTGTAACCACATAAGTCAGTGTTCCAGATTGTTAATTTGTTTCACATCAGTTAGGCAGCTCAATTGTCCATACCGGTACTTTACCGAAGTGATATTACAAATATTTCTAATGTAATGTAAAAGCTATTTCCAAAGTGGTAGACTTGTGGACATCTGTCATTTCTTCAAGTTTCTCTAAAAGTCTAATCTGGCTGTGTGGGCAGAACATGATGACAGCAAAATCATTTTTAAACTAACCTTACACCTGAAAACAAAGCACAGAAATTTAAAATAAGCAAGAAAAATGCAGTATTTGCAAAAAAGTGGGATACCGTAAAACTGCTCAACTTTGAACAGCGGGAAAACTTTGAACGAAATTCAAAAAAGTCCGGAAGCAAACTTGTTTTGTCTTCCATTTCTTTGTCGGTTAAATTTTCGCGCTCACACTTTTTAGGAGGCTTATATGAGCCAAGTCGCTTTGAATTAGTCTCTTTTTTTTTTGTTGAAAATCTTTTGGGGGTAGCGTCACTTCGCATAGAAACTTTGAGATCATTTTTGCGAAAATGTGGTAGTGAATAGACTTGGCCCAACTTTTATCAGGTTCGGACAACGCATAAGGTGTGTAGTCTCGTTTTTTTGTTGAGAAGGTGCGGATTCAATCAGCATCGTAATGGCAAGCAAGTTTTTTTAGGGAAGTAAGAGGTTTGCTCACAAATCGCAATTTTTTAGGAGTGGCCTGCTCTCATGTCACAACAGGTTTACTTTGAACGGGGTTTAAATTTACCCTCAAGTTTTTAAAAATGTTTTTAAACAGGTTAACGTGTCGCTGCGATATTTTGTAACGGTAAAACAACCTTTTAAAATTTATTCGGCAATGTCAATCAGGGGCGTATTCTCCAAAGGTTCAAGGTGTTCAGCGCACACCCTGCGATATCTCAGGCGCACACGTTAATTACATTTAACTAAAATATTTGGATTTTCTCGTCTCTAATCTTTGTAATATCAGCGCAATCTGAGTTCTTTTTGCTTTGATGAACGACAAATTGCTTTTTTTTCAACGCTGACCGATGACGCAAACATTCTCTTGTATGGTAGGTTCAACTGGTTCAACAGATATCGTTGAACCAAAGATACTTAAAGTATCTTTGGTTGAACACAAGCGAGCCAGACCTTCTTCATTGTATTCTGAATCATATTATATAGCGGAGAGTGACTTTTTCTCTTTCCACACGATATAAATGCAAAAAATGTCCTATTTGAAAGTTGAACCCAGACGCAACGTCACAATACATGCTCAATCACGCCACAGCAAATTGCTTTTTTCATCGCAGAAGAATGATGTCATGGCTCTCTCTTAGGGCAGGTTCAACAGGTAGCGGTCAATACAAGCAAGCCAGACCTTTTCCATTGTATTCTACATCGTATTAGGATGCGGTTGCGAGTAATTGCTTGTGATTTTTGAAAGTGTGGCGGTCAATATATACATTTTAAAGTTGTTGGTCAAATTCAAGTTGTAGGTTAAATTAGTGGAATGGAAGTAAGTGTTGACAGTATGATTGAAAAGCCGTTTTGTAGCAGAAATTACGACGAAAAATTGGAAATAGCAAAAGCTAAAAAGCCGACACCAAAATTAAATATATTAAGTAGCAAATTAGGCTGCTTGAAAAGGTGCTTGATGTTGGTTCATGTATTTGCATTAAACTTTCGAGCACTTCCACACATTTGTTTAATAAATGGCTGCATGCGGCAGCAAATATTGTAGAGGGGCACACCTCTAAAAAATGCTCACCGTAAGCCACTGATGTCAATGCCAGTTTTTAGTCTAATATGTTTGCTTTTGTGGGTGTTTATGAGTGTAATTAGATACTACTTGGCTGGGACAAAAAAATATTTTGTCGAGCAAGAGTTGAGCGTATATTTGTCTTCAGCGCTTCGTTAACAACAAAATTTTAATACTGGCCATTTGTATGCGAGTTTACCGATATACCGGTGCTGTTACTGAATATTAATTTGCTCTTGCGTAAGTGGCTATAGGACCCTTAAATGTGAGTAAACGAAGATAAATTAGATCTCGACAATACCTTAATGACAGACAAACAACTGTGGAAAGGGTTTTAGGAAATACCATTGAAAAACATGAGTCTCCAAAAAAACTTTGTTCAGTATACTGCGTTATTCTTGTGTAAAACATTCTGCTGGGAGTAGGCTACCAATGTTTAGTGAAACGATGTCTTCTGTGAGCGATTTGCGGCAAACTAATGCCTGCATTCATTTCATTTCTTTTTTAAAATGCCAATTTCTGATCAAAGCAACGCAGTAAGTGGAACAAAATTAAAAAACAGGACGAATAAGTCTCTGTTCAAAATTGTCCTAAAATTCGAGATAACTTTGAACACCGAAAAATTCAAAAAAAAAAATTACACTAAACCACAAAAAAAATTTTTTTTCAAATTTTGAAAGGTCTATTTGGAGCCCCCAACATACATCAATTTGGTGAGACTTGGATAAGAACACAAGAAATGACACCAAAATGAAGTCAAAAACTGTTCAAAGTTTGGCAGTTTTACGGGTATCTTAAATAGTAACAAAAGGCAACGAGAATGCTACTCTAAATATTGAAGTAATCTAGATAGCCACAGTCAAAAATTATCACGCTTAACAAAGACAAACTTAGGAAAGCCTAGGTTTCATTAGTAACAAAATAACTTAAAACAAAAAATGCTGTTGGTTCAAATACATTCCCATTCAGCACAATTTTAAATTTGATATTTTCTTTAAACTAAAAAGATACACCAATGGTACAGCACTTTGTTATTTATACAATCAGTGGCGTACGCAGGATTTTTCAATGGGGGGATTCAGTGACGTCACATCGTGATGACGTAAAAATACTACAATTAGCTTATAGTAGTTCAGAGGTATTAAAGTGAATCGGATTGTAATGTTTCTAGTCTAAATTACAGCGCAATTGCAGCTACCATGATTAAGCTATATAACGCCATAACGAAAGAAACAATCCAGATATTTCATTCACACTTTTGCTTGATTCTTTGGGCTTCACTTAAGGAGCGAAAAGGTTTCACAGAAACTCAACCTGTCAATCCGTAGTTAAAAATTTACTGAAAAAACTTAAGTTGATCTCATTTTTGGGTCATAGGAAGATTAACTGACTAAAGTAGGCTAGCTTTCGCAACGTCACAAACAGGGTGTAGCCAGGAGGGTAAAACAAGTTATTGCTTCCCTCCAAAAAAATCTTTTTTCAAGAACCAACATTGGTATAAACAACGCATATAAACCTTGTTATAAACATTTAATATGCACTCATTATGAAAGGAGCAGTATATCCCCTGTCATGAATAGTGAAGACTGTGAAGCATGAGGACAAACTGCCCTCCTTACCGAAACATTTTTAAACTACAATAAATTACGCGCGAGAGGAATCCCTGATCATGCGATTAAACTCAATAACAGCGTCGATATTATCTAAGCATTTTTCACCCAAATCACAGCGTCGATATCATCAGATTCTCTCAAGCACATAATCGGGGAGTCTGGGAAACGGAGCACTCCAGCTCCTGAGACAGTAGCGGTGCGTAAAAACAACTTTGCCACCCCCTCTCGGTTCCGCCCCTGGGCCTCTTTAAATCTTTCGTTGGTTTGGTCATCTTTGGCACTATCTTTATTTCATTTTTAGCATTTAGGGCAGTGTCAATTTAGATTTTTATATTATAATAATTTTTCGACAAACTGACCGGTTATAGCGCAGTGTTTAAGTTGTCGCTATCGATGTGGGAGGTCTGAGTTCAATTCCCAGGCCGGTCAAATCGGACACAGAGTAGCCAACGGCTCGCTGCTGCTGCGACGTTTCTTCGGAGCTGCGTTGTCCAGGAGTTAAGCCGCGGGGTCGGGCCCCGCCACTCGCTACGACGCTGCAATACCACAGCGAGTTTAATGAAACGATTATAGTGAATATTTGATTCTTTAAAAAAATTTTGTGTGCAGCCATAGTTACTGCAGATGCTTCGTCTTTAAGGGAACTCCGACTTACCAATTGCTTCACAGCAGCATCATTGACTAAATTGCAGTTCAAGCAAAACACATCAGAAAAGTTAGAATACCGGTATTGTTGCGTCGCATCATAATAAAAGTTTCTCGAAAATAAATTAGAAAGTTGGACAAAACAGAAAAAAACATGACAACAATTTCGGCAAGCTCCGCACGAAGAAAAGGTTCGTTTCATCAAAGAAAGGTTCCACATGTTCTGCAATCGTCTACGTCAAGCGCAAGCACCAGAAAAGTTTGACTAACGGTATTATTGCATCACAAAGAAAGTTTTTCAAGATTATATGACATAAGGAAGTTGGATAGCACAGAAAAACATGATAATTGATAACAATTTCGGCAATCTCTGTATGAAAAAAGGCGGATTGTTTCAAAAAGAGAGGTTTTCATTTTTTTCAGTCGTCAATGGGGGGTTTTGACCCCCGAAATCCCCCCCCCCGTGCGTACGCCACTGTATACAATACAGTGGGCTACGATGTAATAAGTTTGTGGGTTATGGTTAGAGTTAGGGTTTGAGTAAGTGAGTGACGTCAGTTACGGTGTGAGTAACTGACGTCACTCAACTCAAATCTAACTCAATCGAAGTAAAGATGTTGCAATTTTAAACATAAGCCTTCTTAATATAAAACAAAATTTTAGCTCATAAACGTAAAAAGCCAAACACATATAAAAAAGCCAAACGCATATTTCTTACGCCAAAGGGATTTTAAAAAAGCCAAATTTCTGGAATTTGGCTTAAAAAAAGCCGATATGGCAACACTGAAATCAATCAATCAACTGTACCAGTAGGCCAACTCCGGTTTCCTAATTGTGACCGAAATCATCATGTGGCTTGATGGATTTCAAGCCCGTCGGCTTTGCCTTCCCCATAGCGCTTGTGATCGGCAAAATTCTTTGTAATTTTGTATTACCGCATGCTTCAGAAAAGGCGCGACGTCATTCACCATGCGATGTTTTCGCGTGCTCTGCTGACGTAGTTGGCTTTCATATTGTCTTGGTATATCAATGTGTTGTATTTTCGCCGCACAGTGATCTCGTGACTCGTCTGATGAGCCCCATTGGGCGAAACAGCTGTCACGAGGAGAGATCTCTGTGCATTCTTTGTTGTGTATTTGTATATATTTCTTTATGGTGTATTTGTATATTTGTCTGATCAAATTGCGTTGAATTATGTTGTATGCATTTATTTTGCTTCTCCAGGTGCTAGTCATTTGTATAAAAATGATATTAAAGGGGAGGTTCGGTGGCAAACAAATAAGAGTTAAAAAAAAGTGTTTTGTCACATAAAACATTTTCCCAACTTTACTCTGACGAACAGATTTCGCTAAGGCAGCAATTGCAATTTTAAAAAATAGTGGTAGGTGGCGCAAGAGAGACATTGACGTCATTGAGGGGCAACTGCTAAATTCTAGCAATGCGCCAAGACAGAAATAACATGGAGTTACAACCAGGTGCTATGATGCCATACAAAATTGAACCAGTTTAGTAGTAATTACCTAAGTAACAGTTTTTCAGCATCATAACTAATTTCTTCATAATATAGTTGAAAAAAGTGTAGACTAAGTAAATATCATATGGTAGGCAGTGGTGAAAGTAAGCCGGAACGGTCCGGCACGCCGTTCCGGTAAAAGATTTGCTGCCGGAACGCCGTACCGGTAAAAGATTTTAAATCTAAATCCAGCCTTTAGGTTAGCACATTGTACAAGTCAAATCACCACGAAAAAAAAAGAAATTCAAGAATGGGCTCACTTTTATCAGATAAATTTATTTTTGTATAGAATTAATTTCAAAACTTTTCATCAAAATCAAAATTCTTTAATGCGAACAGCCTTTTGTTTAAAGTGCCCGTAAGCTAAATAATCGGGTTTGTTTGAGGGTTTCGTCTGCAGCCCAAAAATTCCCAAAGTTTTTTAGGACCAGCCTATAAACTAGGTATTTTTCTACACAAGTTTGGCCACATTGACGTGGAAATCGGTATTTTTATGAGAGGAATTGGGCCTATTTGGATTATATGGCAGCAGAGATGGAAAAATTTACTCAGTGTTAGGAGCAAATCAGCACAAACTGTGACATCACGATCTAAAATTTTCCTTCGCAAAAATGATTGCCTCGTTTTAATGACGACGTAACCACTAACCAGTAGCCTACTAGCGCAGGGGTTCTTAAACTGGGGGGTGCGAAACGCTTGCAAAGGGGTGCGAAAGATTTTGAATGGTTGGTTTTTACAAGGATATTTGATTTGGATTATGTGGTTATGTTCGTGGTTGAAAATGCGTCGTTACATTTGTGGTTATAATTAGGGCAACCAAAAGTCAATAAAGTCAAATATTTTTAACTGGCTCAGAAAGCCATCAAACTTCTGCAAAGCATGTTTCAGCTTCTAACTAAGCCTAGTTTAAAAGTTATTAGGTCAAAATAAGGTCAAAATTTGCCTTTTAGGTCAAGATACAAAATATGCGTCGTTTTTTGTGTATATAATATGCATTGTTTAATTAATGAATGAAACAAATTACGTCGTAGTGATTGGTTGCCAGCTTGTTGAAAGCCAACCGGTAGTCCCTTTTTCAACGTAAGCGCATTAAAACAGCATTCAAGTATAAAAGTAGTAAACTGTGTTTATGACGAGACAATCGTTTCCGAATAATCACAGAATTTCATCGTTATATCGCAGTGGCCGGAGATCGAGTTTTGAGGATTAGTTTAATTCTGCTAAGATCTCAATTACGGTGTAGGAAAGTTAGCAGTGATTCGATTGAATTGTATTGTATCACTCAGAATTGTTCAACTTCAAGCTATGCCGAAGATCAAACCATAATACTGCCGTGATCTGGTAAAACCGATTAACTGCACTTTCGTACTTTTCGAAAGTTTTCGAGAAAATGCAGTTTTAGCTTTTTTGAATTTTTCACAAACTTCCTGATTGTAGATTTTCCTCATTTTTTCGTCAAAGTAATGGTTTAAATATTGCAGCTTAATGATGAAATTAAATCTCAATTTTTTATATCGTGAAATTTGTAAATGCAGTTAATCGGTTTAGCAAATATTTTTTGTGAAAAACAGCAAGTTTTCTCTGGTAAAACCCATTAACTAGATACTTATGACGTCACTATTAAAATTGTTTTGTTGTGGTTGAAAGCAAAATCATTAAAATTTTCCAATAATAATGCTTGTCGCAATCGCAGTTAGAACCAATTCGACTCAGTGTTTTAGTGTAAGGCTGTATTAACGAGACATTGAGTATAGATGCTTCGGCCTCGCCCCTACCTGCAATGGGGTCCTTCGATATTAAGAGCTCCTAAATAAAATATGAAGGTCTTACGCCTAACAAAGCGTTGATGCGGACTTTGATTGACAACAAACTTGTAGGATTGACCAAATCCATGTTAAGATCGTGATTGCTGTTGTAGACGGAAGAACTCAAGGCAAGGCCGATGTAAAAGGGGGCCTTGTCTTCTCACTCAACAAGCTTGGCCCCTTCCGTTTATCAATTAACTTACTTTTTTGAAGATAGCGGATTTTGCGCAAAACTTTGGCCTCTTCCTGATAAGCGTTTCTCCCCCCCCCGGTTCACCGATTAATTAATTTTTTTAAAGGAGTCGAGCTAATAAACTTTACAGCGTGCATTCAACGAACCCCATAAACTCGCCAGTATAACACAATGTTTTCAAACTGCGTGGAAGCATATACCCTCTTACGAGCACTCGAAACTTCTTTACCAAACTTCTAGGAATCGACCAAATTGATGTTAAGATCGGAACCACTGCCGTAGATGAAAAAACTCAAGGAGAACAGCGAAGAGACGAATTGAACCTTTTTCCCTACCAAAAAACTAGAAAGTCCGTCGTTTTCTTTAAGTAGGCGTCGTAACCATATCAAGATCTCCATTCTTCTGAGAGCAATTGGAAAGCAGTGGACCCTTTTCAGCCAACCCGTCTTCGTCTCAAACACACCTCTAGTTGGAGCAGCTATTCTAAATTCATTTTCAAGCCCGAAACCTATCCTGATAAAAAAAATCGTTTTTGCACCCCTTGCACCATTTGATCAGTCTAATGATTTAAGCCTATTGATTTTTTATTACAATGGCTGATATTAGTAACCACAAAGGATAAGTTTGCATCTTAAACATATCCGTTCTCGCACGTCGCACTCCCATTTGCGAACCACTGCCCTAGAGAGCCTTTTCTGTGAACAAAGCACAAAACCTTTCAACGAGCCACTTAAAGGCAAGTGTGGTATTTGCATAAAGCTGCGGCTATGTACCACTTCAGCTAATCAAATCCCTCTTCCGCGATTCAAAGTTCTAGCTAACCTTAGATTATGGGTAGTCCGGATATGTGTTACTGTACCTTTCTTTGATTCATACATGTAAAACTGCAAAATAATTTTGCTAAGCTAATATATCGACTTCCCAAGCAATATAATAAGGCATGGCAATTGGCATGTTTTTTTTTATTACTTCAGAAATCCAAATCAGGGGCACCGGAACTTTGAGATGCTCTGACCCCGTCATAGCCTATCAAGCGATTCTGTTTTAAAGATGGCTGACATTGCATAAAGTAAATGTATAGGCATGGTAGTAAGAATCCTCCGGTAAACCATTGGATTAATGTAGCAGATACTTCAGAAAAAGTCTAACAATTTGGTTGAAACTCTTGCCAGAAAATGCTCGCTGCACACCCATAAAGTGCTTGCGGAAACAACAGTCTCATATTTATTACAAAACACAGAAAAATTAACGAAACTACGGTAACTAAAACTCGATCTGCTTCTCGATACGAAACACGGTACAGGCAAAAGTTTAAACAAATTGCTTTAACAATTTCTGGCCCCGAACGATGTGGGCACTATCCGAAATTCCGAATAACGAATTCATTGGATATGACAACATACCAGGGAGTCGAACCGAACCCGAACCTGAACCGCGAACCGGTAAAAACCGCTTTTTTTCGGTGAACCCGAACCGAACCTGAACCGTTTAAATTTGAGATCATTGAACCTGAACCGAACCCGAACCTTTAATATTTCAAATCTGTGAACCTGAACCGAACCCGAACCTTTAAAATTTTATGCAAGTGAACCCGAACCGAACCCGAACCTATAATATTTTGTGGACATAAACCTGAACAGAAATCGTTTAGTAACAATGTTTGAACCTGAGCTTATTCTTAAAAAATATTAATAAAAACCTCTAGACATGTGCTGCGATGCGTAACATTCTTTCTGCTTACTTGGATTTTTTTCGCGTTCTTTTGGTAACTTTGCAATAACCTCAACTAAATCTAGTCAGGTTTTCTATTTTTTCATTTGTTGACCTGTTGTTGGTACTGACGACCAACATCATCAGAACGATGAAGCACTGACCTATACCAACCTTTGCAACATTCTTTCTGCTTTGCAAAATTTACTGAATTTTTACATTTTTATTTAACCTTAATTGATTCGGGCATGCAATTTATATTTCGTTATTTTAATGATATAAGACCCTAATTTAGTTTTTGGCCAAATTAAAGATTTTGAAGTGAACCCGAACCTAAACCGCGAACCGGCAAAAACCGCTTTTTTTGGTGAACCCGAACCGAACCTGAACCTTAAAAATTTGGTTTTGATGAACCCGAACCGAACCCGAACCTTTAAATTTTGGTGCAACTGAACCCGAACCGAACCTGAACCCAAATTTTTGAAAAGTCTTGAACTTGAACCGGAACTGAACCGTAAAAAATAAAATTTCTTGAACCTGAACCGGAACCGGAGCGATATTTTAAACGGTTCGACTCCCTGCAACATACAATAACTTTACGAATAAAATTAGGCCTAACCGGCTACGATTAAATGTACGGGTAAAAATGCAATAAAATATCTATAGTCTTAATTGAAATATTTTACTGTTAATATGTTCCGCAAGCCAAAGAAGATGTTTTAAGGGCAAAATTAGGAGGCGAGAAATTAGGTAGGCTGTATACATATTATATCATGACTGATTTTTTTTAGGGGGATCAAAAGTTTTTCCAGAAAAGGCGGAGCTTACTCGCACCACCCCCTGGTTGCGGGCTTGTAGTTGATGCTCGGTGAAAGCGCTTTTAAAAGATAGCCTTATCTACAATTCACACAATAATTAACCAAAGAATAATTTGCGTAAAAACATGAAAAAATTAATTAACTAGAAACGAATATTTGCCTATCATTATCGTTTCAAAGCGATTTCAACACAAAACTCTTATCAGACTATCCCGAGTTGAGAAACTGAAAACCCATTGTTTGCGTGTGACGAAACAAGAGGTGAATAATAACAATTGGAGTTAATGGGTTTTACCAGAGAATTTTTCAGATTTTTTCCGCAATTTTCTCCAAGAGTGGAGTTAATGGGTTTTGCCACCATCAATATCTCAGGAACGGCAAAAGGTTTGAACTTGAAATTTGCACACAAGATGTACATACGTACAAACATTCAAAAAATGCAAAAAAAAAAATTGAAAAATTTGCAGTTAATCGGTTTTACCAGATCACGGCAGAATACCCTTCGAAGGTGAAAGCTGTGGCCGAGTTTAAGTCAGCACCTAGTGATGAATTGTATTGCAAGCTATGCATTATTTGCATTATTCCAGAATGCTTTACTGAACATTGATTTTGTGTCAATTTTAGTGCTATTTTGTTCGTTGTATTTTGTTTATAAAAAAACTATTCAGCATTATTTTTGCCTGCTGAAACATGTTGTCGCTTTTTGTCGCGATTAAATTTTTATGTAAAAAATGACGTCAAAATTTTAATTTTTTTAGGTCAAAATTTTAAAGTTTTTAGGTCAAAATTAGGGATGTGCCGAGTCGAGTCCGAGCACTCGGCCGAGTATTAAGGCATTACACGGACTCGGCCGAGTCCGAGTATTAATTGATACTCGGCCGAGTACTGAAGCATCATTATTTTGACCTTTTTTTTTGCTCTGTATCCGAATTTGAGTCGAAATTAGGATTTCTACGGACGTGATGATCTTTTTTTTTTGCTCTTCACCTGATTTTGCGTTCATATCTTGACGTCGTAGATACTCGGATTGGGACTTGGCCGAGTAATGTCGTGAATACTCGTTACTCGGCGAGTCCGAGTAATTTTCCTTGAGGCACATCCCAAGTCAAAATCTGGTTGCTCTAGTTATAATCTTAGAATAATGAGTCAAATGTAAATTTTGGGAATCTTTTGTACTTAACCTACCTCCCCCCCAAAAATCGTTTTTTCAAATTTGGTGTAAAAATAGTTCTGTGGCAAACTTTTCACTCTTCAATATGCAGGCGACACTAGGGCATTGTTTCGAGTCTCAGATTAGCAATTCATTCCAGTCCAGATTACTCCACAGACAAATTAGTTATTTGCGTTTTAGCCATACTCGGATTATCTTTTATTTCATAGTTCGTTAACATTTGAAGTTTTGAGTATAATCAGTGGCGGAGCCCCGGGGAAGGGAGTTGGGGACTGTAAACCTCATTGAGCCCCAAGTGACGTCATACTTACGTCTCCTGACTTTTTTGATGCGTCAGTTATTTTTACTCCTGACTTAGGACTAAGTCGGTTATTTTATGGTAAGTAGACGCGTAGACAGAGGCGGATCCCAAGAACCCGAATTAGGGGGTGATAAACAGCGCAGAAATATTGTACATTCAGAACAGAAGTATGAAACAGCAAAGAGACGTAACTGCCCTCGCTCCCTCAGACCTTTCGCAGAAAAAAGGCTTAACGATTTCAAGCAAAAATGATATACGTAGCTCAAAAAAGAACTACATCGCTAACATTTGAATATCGTTTTACCGGTTCACCAAAAACCATTCCTTTGACTTCCTTACAATAATTGTGTCTTAACTGCCTTCGGTATTTTTAGTTTAGAACATCTCTCATAAATTTGAGGCCATCTTTTGTTAATATACAACGTATGTTCAATGTGACGACATTCTCAACCATAGGCACACGCAGGGGGGCACGGTGCCATGACCCCCCCCCTTTGGCCCTGTAATAAGGTGCTAAAACCTAACTTTCAATCTATAATTTTTTTAACTAATAGGCTAATGATTGCAGTCTCCTTTGACTAATTTTAGCCAAGCTTCTGCGTTTAGACATAAGCTGCGAAAATGTTTTTGCATTGTCTAGTCTATAGTGAGTGCACTCATTGCATGCCCTTTTTCAATAAAAAAGTGTGCTGAAATGAGTGTTTTTTTATGTGAAAACTACAAAAATTCGTAGGCGGCTGGGGACTACGCTCCCAGACCCTCGTAACCTCCTAGTAGCTTCGCCCCTAGACCCCCGGTTGTGCTCCCCCCCCCTTTGCTAAATCCTGGGTGCACCACTGTTCTCAACCCCTCCCAGGACAAAATCCTGGCTACGCTAGTGGGTATAATTAAGGCGTTTAGGATTTTGAGACTGAATAAGTGGATACCTAGGACTCATTTGCTTCTTTTTATCAGCAACTACGAAGAATTTTTTTACTTTCGCTACTGTTGTGGGCTTCCGGCGCAGTACCGGTAAGAAAATTTTTCTACTTTCACCACTGATGGTAGGCCAAAAAGACATACTATAAAAATGCTGCAGAAAGCTATCTGCCGACTTGTTTCACGGTTTAAATGCTCCTCAGATTTGACCTCTGGACCTTGCGAACGAAAGTTTACATCCCGATCCATTCGGCCACCGGGCTACATAATACACAGTGCAAGTTTAACTCTACATACCCAAGCCCCTGCAACACTGCAGGCTTTAGCATGGAGCAGATAACCTAGTTGGCATATGTCGGCAATGGCAGGCCTGATTTTAGTCTATATAGTCTATGAAATATAAATAGATATTATGGTAGGATACAAAAATACAACTCATAGAACTGATTTTTACTGCGCAAGCGTTTATCTTGTAAGTCTTAAGTTTGGGCCACTCGATCAGGTCACCTCAGGTTCGAACCCAGGACCTAGTGATAGAGAGCTTAGTGATAGATCAGGATTATAGCATGAACAATGCAATTTTTACTATAGAATATCCAAACTCCTGCAACTGCAGGCTTTAGCGTTGAGCAGGTAGCCAACTAGGCCAAAAATGCCAACCAGGCTAACCGCTCAATGCCAAAGCCTGCAATTGCAGGGGGTTGGGTATGTATAAAAAAGTTCCATGATGCAGAGAGTATAAACATCAGAGAAGTTAAAAACTTTGAAAACAACAGAGAAGTTGAATGACGCAGGAAGTATAAACATCACAGAAAGTATCAACATCAAGAAATTGATTATGATGCAGAAACTAGAACCACGAACCGTGGGCCTAAAGCCCACTAAAATTGTACATGTGGACAAGGTAATTGTACTTTCCACTTCTTAAATAGAAGAGTTTACTGTTTTCTGCTCGGTTTGCACCGTTTACCAGTAAATACCACGCAGTAACTATATCACTTCTAGACTAGAGCTGGCTGATTGAATAGCTTAACGGGCAAACCTGCCCCCCAACTACGTCACAAATAAATTGACCAATCACAATCCAGAATTCTTCGGACTTTCTTTTTAAGATAACTGCTTAACCAAAGCGAATTTCGCGATCGGACCAACGCTACTCGGTAAGTTGAAACCCATTTCAACTATTTTTAAAAAATTTTTTGCCACCGAACCCTGCCTTTAAAGGAGACTAGGTTAGGTCCTACAGTCCTATGCCATAGGCCATGTTTTGCTGACTACGGTACCGGTAACTCTTACCAGTAGGCTATATTTTTGGCAGTGTCTATTTAGCCGATAACGCCAAAACACAGATTGGCCAAAAATACTAGTGTGTAGGCATGGGCGTCCGCAAAAAAAAATGCAGGGGGGGGGGCAAAAACATTCTCGAGATGGCCATCTTAGTGAAAGCTATAGTCAGGTAAGTGTCAGTGATAGGGTGACCAACTGACCATACGTCCGGCATCGGCCGATGCCGTACGTGCAGAACTCTTCTTTCATGTTGTTGTGCATTATGCGGACATAAATCAATTTATGTGCCGCTAGGCTTGACAGTCTGTTGAAACAACTTTCTTTTTGCATGGTTTTCTTAGGTCTTGTTATATGTAGTTGGTTGATGCTTACATTTCAAACCAATCAAATCTTCACTATACTTGCGCTATTACGCCAAAGTGTGTAACGAGTGGCGGGGCCCGTCTCCGCTGCTTAACCTTCGAGGAAACGTCGCAACGGTGGTGAGCCATTAGCGATACTGTGTTCGATTTGACCAATCCGGGAATCGAACCCCAGACTTCCCGCACCGATAGCGACGTTCTGATCCAAAATGTCAAAATAAAAAGTAGTTTGAGCTCTGAAAATCAAACTTATAGCTACGGCCTATAAATCAGTGCTGCTCATTTTTTTATTGCAATGTACCGGCAGCGCAGTTTCTGCCATCAAGGCGTACCAGTAGCGCATCAGCAACAAATCCAAATTTGTTTTACAAAATACGATACTCGGTATATAAGCAAAAACCAGAATTTTTCTATACAAGATGCAAAAAGTAAAATTGGACATGCTGCCGTTGCCGCGTGAATTTGCTAGCATACGTACGTCCACATGACGGATTGGTAATCGGCTGATTGGTGTAGCAGTAACGATATTGCTTTCAAAGTCAGAGATCTGGGGTTCGATATCCGACCTGTCAAAGCAAATACAGTGCTGTTCACGGCCACCGCCAATGGCTCGCCACGTTTCTTCGGAGTTCGAAGCTAAGTTGCTCACGCGCTAAGTTGCGGAGATGGTCTTCGCCACTCGTTGCACGCAGCTTCTGGGTAATACCACGAGTATAAGCAAGATTTGAGATTGAAGATCAATAAAAAAGACGCACAAAAACTTTTAACCGAATTCTTCATCTTATGCGAAGTGTGCGCCTGTTTATCTTCCACCAGTCTATCCGATTGTGGTTTGACTGAAGAGTAGCATTTGATACAAAGACACTTTTCTAGTCTTTGCGCTATGACAAAAGATAAATCGCCATGTCTGTTGACCTGAATAGAATGCGATAGTATGTACTATTGCATACGGCCTTGAAAGACAAGAAAGTAACCTAAAGGAATGGAATCATGCAGAGAACAAAAAATGAATTAAGTATCAAGCAATAACTCGTACTGATCAACGTAAAATGATGCTCGGGACCTGTACCAATATTTTCTAACGTGCTTAGCACTGGCCTTGGTAACAGCATGCCTAAACGTAAAACTAGTTTCAATGATGTGTGAAGAGTGGAGTTTCCACTCATTGAACGGCCGGACTAATTTAGACAGCAGCATTTAGACAACTAGACAAACTCTTTTATGCTTTAATTCAGAGGTGGGCAACCTGCGGCCCGCCAAAGCATGTGCTAATAGCCAATTGGTTCCGAAACTTGTTTTTTTGCGATCAAGTTCAAACCCAATCAACACACGAACTGCTTTGAATACTATTTTCCAGGCCGAAGATCTATTTTTCTAGTCATCTTTTATTTCAGAGACCTCTTTTTCACGCGACAGACCCTTTTTTAGTATTACTCCTGCCAAGAAGTTTTTTTTTTCTAAAAACTGCGGCCCGCTGGAAGCCTATATTTATAGTTTGTGGTCCAGTATCACCAGAAAGTTGCCCACCCCTGCTTTAATTAAACAGATTATTGCGAAATGTTTTGTTATTTTTTTCGTTTTGTAGTAAACTCATCTGTATTTTTCAACTTTTTGTGTAGTTTCTTAACTTGCATTTTTTCATGCGTATTTTTTCAACTTTTTTGGTTTTTCAGGGGGGGGCAAGTGCCCCCTCTTGCCCCCCCTGCGGACGCCCATGTGTGTAGGTTATTTGGTGTGTATACAGTATGCGCATGACTGTTGACTGGACGCCCATGTGTGTAGGTTATTTGGTGTGTATACAGTATGCGCATGACTGTTGACTGGCTTGCGTCCATTCGCACGCCCGGTTTTAAGAAAATTAGCCAATCAGTTACTTGCCGTTAACGGCAAAATAGACACTTCCTATATTTTACATTTTGATCTAGCTTCAATTCTTAAACCAGTTCCAGGGCTGCGAACTCGATCGATTTTTAACCGAGTTCAAGTTCAAGAGATATTTGCAAGTCCGAGTTCAAGTTCGAGTTCTAGGAACTTTATTTTTCGAGTTCAAGTTCCAGTTCGAGTTTAACAAAAATGACCGAGCTCGAGTTCAAGTTCGAGTTCGCAACCCTGGACTTTGTAGGTCGCAATAGCATGAACAAATAAACGACATGCAGTTTTTCTTTTGGTAAAATCATGACTTCAATTTACACGGATTGTGACTACTTGAACAACAAACTATATTTCGTAGTGATCTTTTCTTTTCAGCAATTTAAATATCTTGAACTCGAACTCGCACAGTTTTTTGCGAGTTCAAGTTCGAGTTAAGAAAAAATATTTTGTCGAGTTCAAGTTCGAGTTCGACAAAATGATCGAGTTCTTTCGAGTTCGAGTTCGCAGCCCTGACCAGTTCTACACTTTTCTGCTTTGTTCAATAGCCTTTAGCCCATAAGCACAACGTCTACTGCCTAGCAAGAACAGAACAGAACAGAACAGAATTTATTGTTGATTCGCCTTGACGTAAACTTAATAAGCACTCACAGAATAAAACAATGAAATTTAGCAAGACCAGGAAGCATCGAAGAACCCTAAGGTTTTCTAGTCTAGATGCTTCCTGATTTTGTTGTGAGATCGAAATTTAAATTACGAGCATATTAGTCACCATAACGAGAAGGTTAGGAGATAATGTAAAAACAATATACAAAGAAACTAAAAAAAAGAAGAAATCAGACAAAAAAAAGAAAAAAAAAAAAAAAAAAAAAAAAAAGAGAGAGAAGGCAAACATCAAACAACAATATGAGCGAGAATCATACGACAGTTCCAAAATGTAATTAAAATTCAGTAGAAAAACATGTAATTCTAATCTATTAAAATTTATCTGCTTCCAAGAACGCCTTGGAGTCAATATGAAGACATCAAATGAATTTTATATTTTTGTTTAAAGACACCCCAGCGATTATTCTTAATTGAGCTGTTGAGGCTACTCCATAATTTTGTGCCCCGAAAAGCCAAGAGGTTTTGAGTAATTGATTTTGTTGATTGTGGAATAAAATATACGCACTTGTGGATTTGTCTGGTGTTATGAGAATGGATTTTTTCAATTTTGGTAAATTGTGATGATAAAACTGCTGGAAGTTTTTTGTTATGTAGTAGATACATAAATTTCGCTATTTCAAATTTATAGATGTCGTTTAATTTCAAGAGATTTAAGTGTTTGTAAAGCTGAGATACGTGCGAATACTTCTTGCTATATGTCATTAAGCGAACGACATTGTTAAGACGCACATTTATTTCCCTCATGTAAGACTTAGCAGATGTACCCCATAGTGTAATGCCATACTGTATACGACTATATACGAGACTAAAATATAACATTAGAAGAGTATCATCCGTAACATAACTTCGAAGTCGATAAAGCAATCCAGTTATTTTAGCTAATTGTAAGGATAAGTGTTGTATATGTGTTGACCAAGATAGTTTTTCATCCAGGTACAGCCCTAAATATTTGGTTGATGAACATCTTTCAATCTTATCTCCATCAATTGAAATATTAAATGCTGAGGAAACTATTTGCTTCGGATTTTTGTTTATAAGCAGGTAGCAGGACTTTGAAAAATTCAAAGTTAATTTATTTTCAATTAACCAATTCTTTACTTTGTCCATTTCCATGTTGATTTTCCTTTCTAAGGAGAGCAAATTTTTATCAGCTAAATTTAAATGAGTGTCATCAGCAAAGAGAGTTGTGGTAAATTGAGAGCATTGAGGTAAATCATTAATGTACATTAAAAAAAGTAAGGGCCCTAATGAAGATCCCTGAGGAACACCACAAGAAGATTGAAGCAGATCCGATTTATAATTCAATAATTTAGTGTATTGATAACGGTTGGTTAAGTAGTCACGCAGAAGTTCAAGTGCAATGCCTCTAATTCCAAAGTAATGATCCAGTTTCCAAATTAGTCGTTCATGGTTCACAGTATCGAATGCTTTGGAAAGGTCAAGAAAAATGCTGCAGTTGTACATACCATTTTCTATATTTTTTAATAAATTATCGTATATACTTGTAATTGCATGAATGGTTGAAGAATTTTTACGAAATCCAAACTGATGCTCGTTTAACAACTTAAATCTTACTAAATAAGAGTAAATTCGGCTATAGAGCATTTTTTCAAAGATTTTGCTAAATTGGGATAGCAATGAAATGGGTCTGTAATTAGTTGCTAATGTAGGGTCGTCTTTCTTAAATACAGGTACAACCTCAGCTATCTTGAAAATATCAGGGAAAACGCCTTGCAATTGACAAGAGTTGTACAACTGACTTAAGAATGATGCTATAACAATTTTGCCATATTTTATAAATTTAGTATCACAGTCAACACTACGATTTGCTTTCTTATCTTTCAATTGGTCAATAACATCACACACTTCCTGAGGAGTTGAGGGGTATAGAAATAACGATTGGTGAGTTGATGAAAATGTTGTCGGTTTGCTTGGTGCTGGAGATTTGGTAGCTGAAATATTTTCGGCCATTTTAGGACCAATATTTACAAAGAAATTGTTCAAGTAGTTTACAATATCTTGTGTATCTGTTATTTCATCATTGCAAGATTTCAATTTCATCCTCTCACTTTCTAAGCCAAGAAGAATTAGCCTAGCAAACTAACAAAACCAGTGGTAATTGCCAAACTTCAGGAATCCCCATGCTTCAACTAGGTTCATTACCTAGTTGTAGCTTCATGCAGCTTCATTGCCTAGTTGAAGCATGGAGATTCCTAACTTCAGGAATCCCCATGCTTCAACTAGGCAATGAAGCTACATGACGTCATTTAAGGCGTTCAGCTTAAAGATTGAACGTCTTGATTGACGTACACCTGTGCATTAGGATGCTGCTGATCGCTTTTTTCCTTTTTTCAGTTTTTTAATTGTTTATTGTAGTGTAGGCGTTCATTCGGGTTTGGTGAACACCCACATCGACGTCTCCCTAAAAAACTTCAATCTTTATGGTAATCGCAAAAGATTGCAACTATTAAATTATTTTAAAGGGGAGGTAGTAAAATTTCTTTTCTGAACGAAAAAGTTTATTACAAAAATTACAATAAAAAAGATTATAAAAAGTTAGAAAAAATTATTTCTTTGAAAAAGTCAGGATGTTCACTGAACACCTTCAATACCCCGAGAATACGCCACTGATGAAAACTCAAGTAATCTTAGTGGAATTCATTCAGAATTTATTAAAACAAACATTAATTGGTGTCATGTATCAATGACTGATAGATCATTTTATTATGTTTCGACTATAACAAAAGTCTCGTCAGCCTTGCTACACACAGCCAATCCAGGCTAAACTCATTCCAGACTGTAAAGACTCTTTTTTGCTTTGCTTTACCTGGACATCTCGACTTCATTCTCCTCATTCATTCACTTCATTCATTTCATTTCATTCATTTCACTCATTTCACTCATTTCACTCATTTCACTCATTTCACTCATTTCACTCATTTCACTCATTTCACTCATTTCACTCATTTCACTCATTTCACTCATTTCACTCATTTCACTCATTTCACTCATTTCACTCATTTCACTCATTTCACTCATTTCACTCATTTCATTCATTTCATTCATTTCATTCATTTATTCATTAGCTGTGCGTAGCTAGGCTGACGAGACTTTTATTATAGTCGAAACATTAATTTGTCCCTTGCAAATTTCTCATTTTATTATGATTATATCAAATGTGAATTGAGCAAATTGAGAAAATCTTGGGATGCGGTCTAGTGCAACAACCCCCTGTGCAAAAAAACATCATCTAAAAAGTGTCACTAACTACTATGGTAATTTGGTTTCAACTCTGCAAACTGGTTCAGATGCTTTGGCTAAAAACAAACAGTCACGAAGAGAAGTCGCCGCAGGAAATCTATTCCTGGGTGGTCTATTAATTTGCATCAATATCACTTATCTGCTGAAAACGCAAATTTTGAATTTTGCTTAAAACTTATCTGCTTAAAACATAAAAATTTGAAGAAAAATTTTGGCCCCCAGTCCCCGGCAGCCCTTAAATGGGCAGGGGGTGCTAAGAATCCCCGGGTTAAAAATTCATAAGGAGAAAGTGAAAAAACAGATTGGAGTAAGATTTGAAAGCTGGAATGTAGGCAGTATGTGTGGCAGAGGAACGAAGGTGTGCGAAGAACTGAGAAAGCGAAAGGTGGATGTATGTTGTTTGCAGGAAGTGAGATGGAGAGGTGAAGGAGCTCGCTTTTTTGGCGTCAAGGGAAAAAGGTACAAACTATGGTGGTGTGGAAATGATGATAAAACCGGAGGCGTGGGTATATTGGTAAAAGAAGAATTATGTGAGAAAGCGGTAGAGGTCAGAAGAAGGTGTGACAGAGTCATGGCCATTGAATTAGTCTTTGAAGAAGAGGTGGTAAGAGTAATATGTGCTTATGCACCACAAAGTGGAAAACCAGATGCTGAGAAAGAGAGGTTTTACGAGGAAATGGCACGTGAGTAGAGCGTGGCAAACGAAAATGAATTGGTGTTGGGATTGGGAGATTTCAATGGCCATGTTGGGAAATGTGCAGAAGGATTTAAAGGTATACATGGAAGATATTGAATAGGGAAAAGAAGCGCTGAAGAAAGAATGTTACTAGATTTTTGTGATCAGAAAGAGTTGTGTGTAGCAAACACTTGGTTCAAGAAGAAGGATAAAAGAAAGGTGACTTACAGTTTGGGTGGAAATGATACAAAAATAGATTTTGTTCTAGTTGGAAAGGAAAAGAGGAAGTATCTAAGAGATGTGAAAGTTATCCCTACGGAATTGCAACACAGGCTAGTAGTGTGGATGTGGAGGAGCAGAAATTGAAGAAGTCAGGGAAGAAGAGTAAAAGAGTGAGATAGAGGGTGTGGAAGCTAAAGGAAAAGGAGATCAAAGAGAAATTTGAAGAAAGAATCGGAAAATTGGTGGACATTGATCCAAAGGATTTGTGGGGGTCTTACTAGAAGGGAGTTTTAAAGGCTTGTGATGAATTGTGTGGAAAGACGAAAGCGAAGGGTGATCGGGGGGAACACATGGAGGTGAAACGAGCAAGTAAAGGATGCGATAGATCGGAAAAAGAAAGCGTTTAATTTGTGGTGCACGAATAAATCTGCGGAAAATAAAAATAAGTATAGGAAGGCCAGAAACGAAACAAAGAAAGTAATTGCAAAAGCCATGAGGCAAAAGGCTGAAGAAGAAATGAATGTGCTATGCACCAAACCAAACGACGTTTTCAAGTTTGTGAAGTTCATGAGAAAGGAGGTAAGGGACATAAATGGTGGAGGTTGCATGAAGAATAAAGATGGGAGACTTGTAGTCCCTGAGAAAGGTCGTGGGAAATTATGGAAGGAACACATGGAAAAGATCATGAATGTGGAAAATGAATGTATGGGAAAATGAATGGGATCAGATGGTAGAAGGACCAGTTGAAGGAGTAGCTGATGAGGATGTGATGGAAGCTATGAATAAAATGAAGTTGAAAAGGCAGCTGGACCCTCAGAAGTAAATATGGATATGATAATAGCAAGTGGAACGTTTGGTGTTGGAGTAATGAAGAAGCTTTGTCAGAGAGTGCTTGAAGGAGAAGGTATGCCAGAAGAATGGAAAACAAGCGTTGTTGTTTTAATCTTTAAAGGAAAGGGGGATGTGATGGACTGTGGAGCATACTGAGGGGTAAAGCTGCTGGAGCATGCAATGAAGATAGTGGAGAGAGTGTTGGAGAACAGAATAAGAGAATTGGTAATGATAGATGAAATGCAATTTGGTTTTATGCCAGGGAAGGGCACGACTCATGCGTTGTTTATTCTGAGGAGAATGCAAGAGGAATTTCGTGGAAGAGAGAAAAAGTTGCACATGTGTTTTGTGGATTTGGAAAAGGCATTCGATAGAGTACCGAGAAAAGTGATGGAATGGGCATTAAGAAAGAAAGGATTGGCAGAAGTATTGGTGCAAGCAGTGGTGAGTTAATATGAGGGTTCAAGGACGAAAGTCAAAGTTGGATCAGGGACGTCGTATGAATTTGGGGTAAGGATTGGTGTGCATCAAGGATCTGTGCTATCACCACTAATATTTGCTGTTGTGGTTGATGTTATGGCAGAGCATGCAAGAGAAGGATTGTTGAATGAAATTTTGTACGCGTATGACCTGGTGCTGATGAATGAAAGTTTGGAGGATTTACGGGAGAGGTTTCAAAGGTGGAGAAGAGCATTGGAAGGCAAGGGATTGAAAGTGAATGTTGGAAAGACTTAGATGATGGTGAGCGGAACGAAAGGTGAAATTACATCGCGAAAAATAGATCCTTGTGGAGTATGTGGGAAAAGGGTTGGGTCTAACGCTGCGTGTTGCACACAGTGTATGAAGTGGATACATGGAAGGTGCATCACGATAAAAAAGGTGACCTGCAGTTCTGCCAGAGATTTTGTTTGTAGAAGATGCACAGATGTTGGAGATGGCATGGAAGAACCAGTGGAGGTATTATGCGATGAAGTGGAGACTGTGAAGGGATTTTGTTGTTTAGGAGACAGGCTGAATGCTAGTGGTGGGTGTGAAACTGCCGTGACCTCAAGAGTAAGGATAGGATGGATGAAATTTAGAGAATGCGGGGAGTTGTTACGTGGAAGAAGGATTTTCTTTGAGAATGAAAGGGATGGTTTATCGTAGTTGTCTAAGATCGGCAATGTTGCACGCAGGGTTGGAAATATCGATTAGAAACCGATAATCGATACTGTTATTCGCTACTTTTTCGTTATCGAATGCAAAATTTCGTTGCTTTTTATTTTCATTATCGAATTCGTCTTTCACCTACTTTTTTGCCTTGTGAATCGATATTAATTATTCGATATTTTTTTAGGTTAAACAAAATTTTTTTAAAAGCAATTATTATTATTTTTTTTGCACTTACACGCTTTTGTTTCGTTGGCATTTAATATTATCCTTCTCCTAGATATAGAAGAATATGTTGTTTGTGTGAAATTCCGCATGGACAGCGATTTTTGACTCCATTCCGAAATCTGACCAAAAGCGAGCGCTCTGTGGCAGGCGAGACTGTCCCTGAGTGAGACAGCAGACAGGCTAGTGCAGGACTCAAATCGGCGCAGTTTTACTGAATTAATCGGTTAATAAAGAAGGTAGTAGGCCTTCTGTAAGCTATTGTTATCTGGAAGTAACTATACTATGCAGTGCGCGCTGTAGGTCGTCCGAACTTCGGAAAACTACTGAGAAAGCAAGTGATTACCAGTATGATTGTTAACTTTTATGCCTTTATTGCTTAAAAACTATTATGCTTATTATTCATTTCAACAACAAATGATTTTGCAAACTATACCATATTCTTGGCAAAATGTGCTGTTTTTTTCCATTATTTTGTGATGCTAAAATGACTGTGATTTTTTTATCAATTGTTTTCTTTTTTGCTTATTATCGGTACCGAATTTAGATATTGCTCGTAGATATTTTGACTATTGACTGCTTTTACAATACTTTTTAAATATTCATTCACCATTGTGTTTTGTTCAATAAGCTATAGACTATCTAATACTGGTAAGAATTGTGTTTTCAACATTGTAAGAAAAACGGTGTATAGTCAGGTCTGAAGCATTTGACGTTGGCTATGAAAGGTAAAGAAAATATTCAAAGCAAAATTGCTCGTGGATGACTTTTTAAACTTGATAAAAGGGAAAAGTAAGTACCGGTATTCATGTTTAAAACTGTACAACAGAATTTTCTGTTTTTCTGATACATGCATGACATTGTCTAACCCATGGTTCTTCAACGGGGGCGATTTTGGCCTTTGCAGGGGCGATTGTAAGAATTGTTGAAATCGGGGAGCGATTTTGCTTGTGAGGGGGGCGATTTTAGAATTGCCAACACGCAGCAACATATTATGCAATAATCTTCCGAAAAAGGCTCTGTGGATGCTCTTCACCTGCTTTTAACGAAAAATGGAGCTCTGCGGACGTGAAGACCATAGGTGCACGCAGAGGGGTGGCACGGTGCCATATCCCCCTCTTTGGCCCAGTACTAAGGTGCTAAAACCTAACTTTCGGGCTATAATTTCTCAAATTAATAATGGTTGCAGCCTCCTTTCACTTATTTTAGCCAAGCTTCTGCTTTTAGACATAAACTGCAAAAATATTTTTGCTTTGTCCATAATGACTGCACTCACTGCATGCCCTTTCTCGGTGAAAAAGTGTGCTAAAATGACTATTTTTTTAATGTGAAAAGTGTAAAAATTTGTTGGCGGCTGGGAGCTACGCCCCCAGACCCCCTTGGCCTCCGGAGGCTGGGGGTTTCACCCCCACACGCCCGGTTGTGGCCCCCCTCTTTGCCAAATCCTGGGTGCGCCACTGGTAAAAACCTTTTTTTTGCTCTTCACTAGGTTTTAGTGGAAAAATACATCAATGCGCTCAGGGGGCGATTTCGTCCCACATTTTCCAGAAAGGGGCAATTGTGCAAAAAAAGTTGAAGATCCCAGGTCTAAGCTGTTTACTCTTAAGGATAACCTCGACATCTTCTATTCTAATTCTTTCATTTTTTTCTGGGGTATATATGCACTGTTTCTCTGTCACTGTTGCTTATGCAAAATATGCAGCATGCCAGCCAAACAACTGCTTTGTTCACTGAAACAATCATTAGGAATTATTTTTCAATGGTGTGTCAATATATTTCAATTTATAAATTTAGGCATTTAGTACTATCTATTCATGAGAAAAAAGGACTTAAGTCCCGTTGAAATATCTTTGGGCTGCTAATTGTTATATTCAAGAACTTTGGGTCAAGTTTATGCATTGGGACTCTGCCATTTTGCCTATGTCTGATTGTTGCAGATCTAAAGTTTGTGCCTAGAAACTATGGAATTATCAAGTAAGTTACATACAGATATTAAGTTTGAGCCATGCTATTAAAATATGTTGATGCTATTGTTTGCGTCAATGAAAAGTATCGATTTGAAGTTATCGATTATCAATTGTTCTCTACTTTTTTATTTTTGTTATCGAATCAAGCTATTCTTTACTTTTTTCTGAGGTATCGAACATCGAATTATTCTCTAATTTTTTTGTTATCGATTTCCAACTCTGGTTGTATGGAAATGAAACATGGTGTTTGAGGGAAAGTGAAATGGTAATTTTGAGAAGAACTGAAAGAGCCGTGGTGAGGTCAATGAGTGGAGTAAAATTAGTAAATAGAAAGAATGCGGAGGAGCTGATGGAGATGTTGGGTTTGAAGAAAACGTTAGATGGAATGGCAAAGGCGAATGGAGTAAGATGGTATGGACATGTGATTAGAAGAGAAGATGATAATATACTGAAGAAGACAATGATGATGGAAGTAAATGGACAGCGAAAGCGAGGACGGCCAAAAATGACATGAAAGAGGCAGGTGGAAGAGTTTGAAGAAAGTCGGGTTGAAGATCGAAGAAGCTGCGGATCGAACGAGATGGAGGGAAGGAGTGAGAGCGATCGCGGAGGGGATGAGTTGTATCCGGCCACCTTCGATGACGAGGAAAAAACCGAATAAAAACTAGATTGATGATGATGATCACCAGCAAGCTAAAGTTCATTATAAAGAGTGGTTAAAGCAGAGCTGGGCATTCCGCAAACAGTTTCGCAATTGCGAAATTAGAATTGCGCTTTAAGTAAATTGTTTTACCACTTGCGAAATTTTTGTTGTGCTTTAAAATTTTTTTCGCTTCTTGCGCAATTTGCGCTGCGTTTTAAGCTAAATTTTTGACCGATTGCGCTATTTGCGTTGCGTTTTAAGCTAAATTTTTGACCAATTGCGTTATTTGCGTTGCGTTTTAAGCTAAATTTTTGACTGATTGCGCAATTGGCGTTGCGTTTTAAGCTAAATTTTTGACCAATTGCGCAATTTATGTTGCATTTTAAGCAGATAAGCAGAGCTGGGCATTCGCAAACAGTTTCGCAAATTTTGCAAATTCCGCGAACTACAGCATTGGCAATGCTGTAACGCAGGGGTGGCCAATCCGCGGCTCGCGAGCCGCATGCGGCTCTTTTCCCAGTTTTATGCGGCTCTTTTTCACATGCTGTGCTTCTTTTATCAGCACTCAGTAGCCTCGTTCTGTAATTATGTTGCGTTTGGAAACGCATAAATTGCATTATCATGCAATAATCATTTTGTGAGAGAATTACGTCGAGTTGTAAACGAGTGGCGGGGGCCATTCATTTGTATTTAGTTGCATATTTATCCTCCTATCACGAGAAAGCGATCAATACGCTACAAGGAGCTCGCTTAGGAGTTGCCAGCCACCTGTCTACCACACCAAGATGGGGGAATCCCACTAAATGCTTTTCCACCGGCGCAACAAGTAAAACTTGCCGGCTTGTTCTCCACACTGTCCCTATAATGCTGAACGTCAAGTAGGGAAGTTGTGAATACCAATTTTAAAGTCATGGGTTTGACCCGACTCGGAATCAAACCCGAGTCTGCAGCTCCAGAGGCGGATGCTCTTACTACTCGGCCATCTGAGCTGTTATGACGCTCTTCCCATTCGGCCATCTGAGTTGTTATCTCTGCGGTTTTGCGTCCAGGCAACACTAAAGTCCGTATAGCTTACGGACTTTGGGCAACACAGTTTCGAATTCGAAGAAACATCGCAGCGGTGGCGACACTGTGTCCGCTTTGACCAGCCCAGGCAACGAATCCCAGACCGCTCGCACAGATAGCGATGTCCTAACTAACTGAGCTAACCGGCCAGTTTATTACTAATCTAGCTAAGCAAAAATATGTGTATCAGTAAGCGGTATGGTGATGTTAATGCGCTCATTATTTCTTGTGTATGATATGGCTCTGTGCTGAAACACAGAAAGAAATGTGGTTCTTAGCATCTGACCTGTTGGCCACCCCTGCTGTAGCAAAACAGTCCGAAGATCTGCTGCCAATTTTTGCTAAATCACTTGACGAGTGGGTAGAACGGACCAGAGGGAAAGTGACGTTAAATTGCTTCTCCTCTTTACAGCGGGAAGCATCGATCCACGCATTTAAAAATATAAAACGGTCTCACGCACAGCAGCAGTGGAAAAAGTATTTTCCGTTGGCTCGGACGTTTTGCTACAAAAACAAGCGTCGCAGATTGCTGAAAATTTTGAGCGCTTTGTGTTGCTGCTGCGGGAGAATGAAAAATGTCTCCCCCAGTCTTTGTTCCTTCGGATATAAAATCATGTTTAAATTTTTATCTTCATGAAAACTTAGGTGTGGGAGTTCAGTGAGCTCGTAGATATTTGTTCGTACTATTATGTTTTGATTTTTGTTTTTGATTGCTATATTGCAGTGCAATAAACGCATATGCAATTATGGTTTACTATAGCAGGAAACCTTCGAACGGAGCAAGATTAAAAAAGCTGCCAGACCGAGCTAAATGCTGGGGGCACAGAATTTTGATCGGTCAGTCTAGTTAGAACTGACGTGCGAACTAGATCAAGCGCTGACTGAAAAAAAACTAAATATTCGCCTCGTGCTAGATCAGCCAGCCCACCATGTCATTATTAACAGCCGCTCATTCGCGAGCCTCATTTACGTGGTGATAGATAAGGCAAGATGACGTGGTGGGATGCAGGGTTGCCTTGGTGGGGGAGCTCGGCCCCCTAGTTCTAAAAAGACTGTTTGTAAGGGAGGCCCACGGGAAGCTCTTAAAATCGGTCAAGTTCTTAATTGTGAACGTTTAGACATTCGAGCAGAGGTTCTTAAACTGGAAGGCGTAAAAGGTTTGCAAGAGGGGCGTGAGCAATGAGCATAGCTGTGACTTAATGATTGAATGTATATTTTCAAATCTTTTTTTAGTCAAACATCAAAACTTGTCTCCCAAAACAGCTGCATCCTTCCCATTTAGTGTGAAATGTCCTTGTGAACGAAGTCCAAGTCTTTGTGAACTAATTTCGTAAAAGGTTTGCAAGGGGGCGTGAGCATAGCAGTGACTTAATGATTGAACGTGTATTTTCAAATCTTTTTTTCGTCAAACATCAAAACTTGTTTCCCAAAAACAGCTGCATCCTTCCCATTAAGTCGATTAAGACATCGCAAATAAATTGTAATATTTTCCGCATGTTTTTTGAAGCGTGGTGGGCAGAGCCATATCAAGGCATCTCCGCAGATCGGTTCCTCCGGTCGGGGGGGCATTTGTAGGGGCCCTAAAATATTGCTGTATAAGACTCACAATTAGAGGCTAAAAAACTTCGAAGAAAATTTTGTCAAAAAGTTGCCGAAAACGCACTATAATTTCAATTACACGATGTAAGCTGCAATCAAATTTTCAAAATTGTTTCGGGGGGACATGCCCCCGGACCCCCCTAGAGTCATCATTGATTTGTATTCTGCTTTGAATTTGCTCTGATTTTGCCACACACCGAAAAAAACTGCGCGTATAAAAATTTGGGGGCGTCCATCCTGTGCAAATTTTTGGATACGTCCCTTGAAATAATGCAGCTAATGAGAAAAGTTAGTAACCGAGTCGAAAAAGCGCCAAACTGCCCCAATGCTTGTAGATATCAAAGGGCCCCAACTGGAGCTTTTTTAAGGGGAGGGGCAACAGTCTTCTCATGGCGCTGATAGTGGGGCGTGGACAAAAATAACCAACGCCAAAGGGGGCGTGACTGAAAAAGTTTTAAGAGCATTTGATATAAAATAAGAGATTTTTTGCATTATACAGGGCCCCCTAGTTCGAATTTTATCAAGGCACCCCTGGTAGGATGATAGCTGCTTTTCTGCGCCGCTCTTACAAAAAACTCCTGCTGTCTGATCTTACTCCGAACAAAGAACGAGTAAGGAAATAAACCATAGGTAGCGATTTGGATTGCGCTTTAGTTTATGATAAAACTTCCAGTTGCGGATGCAATTTATCATTAAAAAATACTGTTTGCGCAATTTGCGTTTGCGCTTATCTGCACCAAAACTTTAATTGCGGAATTTGCGATTGTGCTTTACAGTTTTAAAAATCTGCTTGCGCAATGTGTGGTAGCGCTTTCACAGTTAAAAAATCTAATTGCGGAATTTGCGGAAGCGCTTTCACAGTTGAAAAATCTAATTGCACAATTTGTGATAGCGCTTTCACAGTTAAAAAATCTAACTGCGGAATTTGCGGTTTTGCTTTTTAATTTTAAATTTTTGATTGCGAACTTTGTAATTGTGCTCTTTTACTTCAGAAAATCGTTTGCGGAGTTTGCGTTGCGCATAGTTAATTGTTTTTTAAATGCCCAGCTCTGGGTTAAAGTGCAAAACCAGTAAGCCTGATTCAGATAACCTGTTTGAAAAGATAACGTCATCTAGGAAAAAATTTGAAAAGGAACTTCGCAAACATAAACGTCAATGAGGGCAGAAGTTTGCTGATGCTTTAGCTGCCAAGATGATAGGAAATCACCCCTCTACTGAGTTCTGGTTGCAAATCAAGAGAATCAATTCTGGTTCCACATGCACTGCTTCTTCCTCAATCGATGGCATTACAGGTGACCAAAATTTAGCCATGATGTCGAAGAAAAATTACAGCCAAATACTGAATTCTGTAGATGAACCTATTAGCCCAGCAATTCTGCAGTCATTTGGAGGTGCTAACCAGTATGTAAAGGTTGAGCAATATTACTGCACTGTGCAGTTGGTAAAAAGTCTAGCCAATAAGCTCAAACTAAATTTAGATCATGCACGTAATGGCTTACAAGCTGAACATATTTTGCATTCTCATGAATCTGTTTATCTGCATATTAGTATCTTGTTTATTAATGTCTATCTCATAAATAAATAACTGAGGTTATTTTCAAATTATATTGAACTGAAAATTCAACGGTAATTGAGGGAGACTGCGAAGTGAGCTTGCGCTCTTCGAGTCAGCAGCCACCCACAATATATATGTCAAATGCGATCGGCTACAGCCGTGAATCGAACCCGTCACGTAGGATCTGTCACTTGCGCGCGGTACCGCTAGGCCATGTCGCTGACATGTCGCATAATTTTACACCAGCTTCTTGCATAGCTTCAGTCATCACTCCTACTGTTAAAAACAAACAAGGTGATGCAGGGGTGAGTTCAAACTATGGACCCATCACTGTGGCTAGCGTTATATCTAAACTTCTCGACCATATCATTTTGTCCAAAATAACATCATACCTTGTGACTGTAGATAATCAATTTGGTTTTAAAGAGCGTCACAGCACTGATATGTGTGTTTTTTTGTTGAAATAACTTATTTCTCACTACACTCAACATGGTAGTCCTGTTTTTGCCATATTTTTAGATGCTTCAAAAGCATTCAATAAAATTAATCATTCGTTGCTGTTTGAAAAAATGATAAAGCACAAAGTGCCTATGATATTTATACATTTGCTTCAATATATTGGTGTTCTAATCAAAGCATGTGCGTTAAATGGGGAAGCCAAGTTTCAACGAGTTTTTCGGTTTCAAATGGCGTACGGCAGGGAGGTGTTATGAGTCCTTTATTATTTTCTCTGTACATGAATGAACTTTCTTTTGAACTTAATAGTTTAGATATAGGATGCATGATTGGGTCAACATGTGTTAATAATTTGAGGTATGCTGATGATATTTGCTGCTTGGCACTTAGCCATAGAGGTCTGCAGAAATTAGTTAATAAGTGTTGTATGTGTGCAGAAGATCATAATATTACTTTTAATTCCTTCAAAACTAGAGCAATGTGGTTCAAAACTAACTTTCTTAATCTTAATTGTGTGCCTAGGATTTCAATGTACAATGCTACTGTAGATTTTGTGTCAAAGGTTAAGTATCTAGGGATTATTCTGAACTGTAATAGAAGGGATGATGATGGCAGTTACGTTCAACTTATAGAATTGCCAATATGTTACGTAGCAAATCTAGCTTCTGCTCCAATACCGTAAAAAACTGCTTGTTTTGTACTTTTTGTTCTGCCGTGTATGGCCTTAACTCACTAGCGTAGCCAGGATTTTGCAATGAGATGGGGGGAGGGGGTTAAGAATGACATCACATTTGACCATACGTTGTATACAGGAGCGGATTTAGAAAGTTTTGGTGGGGTAGATGCAGCGATGGCGGAAGCATTTCTAAAGTGTGGGGGGCAAAACCAATGACCAGAGTTTCTTCACCTACAACCAGGGCCGGCAGTGGCGTAACGAAAAATTTTAAAAGGGGGGGGGGCATAATTTCCACATTTTTTGCTAGCGTATATTTTCGGCAGAACTAATTTGAAGCTGATTAAGAAACAAAAAAAGCTCTAGGGGGGTCCGGGGGCATGCTCTCCCCGAAAATTTTTGAAGATTTACATGCTGAAATGGCTATTTTAGTGCTTTTTGAATAATTTTCAGGCAAATTATGTTTAAATTTTTTGACCCTAATTCTGAGTGCTTCGCCAAATATGATGCACTTTGTTCGCACAGTGTTAATTATGCGTGCTTAAGGCGTAGTAGGGCTTGTAGCAATCGAAGAGGTTCGAAATTTGAGAAAAATTGTATGCATCAAAAACATGTTTGAAAATGGCAGGTGGGAGGATGCACATACCTCATCCTACCCCTCTGGATTCACCCCTGACCATAAGCTACAGAAACCATCACAAGAACCTGGCATATTTCAGTCACTTCGCACCATTAATGTTATTCTTGTTTACTAAAAGGCAGAGTCAAAAGGGGGGGGGGGACATGAAACAACGACCCCGCCCTTAAATACGCTCCTGAGGGCCGGATTTAGACAATGAGAAGCCCTAGGCTATCTGATCACACTGATTGGTAGAGCAAAAAAAGGTACACACGTCTTCAGATGTTCTGTTTTCACTGAAAATATCGCTACAGTGAAGAGCAAAAAAAAGATATACACGTCCTTAGATGTTCTTTTCCACTGAGAATATCGGTAAAGAGAAAAAAAAGGTCTTCAATGTTCGTGATGAGGCCCCCCATTTTCTCCGAGCCCAAGGTTTCAGCCTGCTTAGCCTATACGTAAATCCGGCCCAATGCCTACAATCCATATAAGCCTGTACATATGTGACATCTCCAGTATATGTTGGCTTCATACCCACGGTTCTTGCTTCTAGTTTCTGTTCCCCCACCACACAAACAAAATTTTAAAGAAGACATCTCTGGATTTAAGCTCTTTCCTGGGTTTTAATTCCGATGGTAGGCCTATTAAGTTTCAAATACATTCATGCAGAGGCAATATTGTAGAAATAAACGCGAAAATTAGGGCTCCCTCAGAGCCCTCCCTGAAAAAAAAGTGGAGGGGCAGGGCTCTCCCGGTTCCGCCACCTATGGGTAGATGTAATTTTGAATCAGTTTGAATGTTAACTAAATGTGAAAAAGTTCAGACCCGAAAACGGACATAAATAAGCCTTTTAAAAATGTTTCATGTCAGGCGCGTATTCAAAATTTTTTTCAGGGAGGGGGCACCAATTTTCGTCACATTTCATGCGTAGTTTTTTTTCGACAAATTTAATTTTAAGCAACTTAAGCAACAAAAACGACTCTGGGGGGTCCGGGGGCATAATCCCTCGGAAAATTTTTGAAAATTTGCATATTACAATGGCCATTTTAGTGCTTTTGAACAATTTTTAAGGAAAGTTTGTCATATTTTTGGCCCCTAACCTTGAGTGTTTCACCAATGATGCATTTTGTTCGCACAGTTTCGATTATGCGTGCTTAAGGCGACTACGGCGCATATTGTTATGAAGAGGTTCGAAATTATGGAAAAATTTTATTTATCCAAAATATTGTTGAAAATGGCTGGTGGGGGAATGCATACGCAGCATACCCCACTTCTTCCCCTGGATCCGCCCCTGCCCCTGGTTGTATAATAACAATAGATAACCTCAAATTTAAGAGAGATGTTTTACACTAAAAACACTGAAGGCAGTTAAGGCACGATTGTTGTAAGGAAGTCAAAGGAATGCTTTCTGGTGAAACTGGTAAAACGATATTCAAATGTTAGCGATTTAGTTCTTTTTAGAGCTACAGTACGTACATTATTTTTGCTTGAAACCGTTTAGCCTTTTTTCAACGGAAGGTCTGAGGGGCCGAGGGCAGTTGCATGTACAGGAGCGTCACTGCCCTGCTAATAAAACTGCGTCATTGCTTCATTAAGCATAACGGCTAAGAACGAGATTCAGGAAACAACGCTAGGTATAAATTCATGTTATTGTGACAATTACAAAACCAGATAATTATCAATGACAAATTATCAAGCACTTCAAAATATATATCAGAAAAAGAAGTAATTATGACGTCATTTTAAGCTTAATTGGGGGCGTCGTAACCCCAAAAACTCCCCCGTGGCTACGCCACTGCCTTAACTTGTGTTTTTTTATTTGAAATCGTACATGAATCGTATCAGCGTTGCATGTAATAATGCCTACAGAATTTTGTTCAACCTACCTAGCAAATAAGCTTATCTACAGTGACGGTGCGAAATAACATATCGACTTTTTAAGCCATTCGAAGAAAGAGTCTGGCAATGTTTGTAACAAGATGCTGCCAATCTAGTAACAAATATATTGCTGCTCTTGTGCGTTGTGATGACTTTGTAAGAAGCCAGTTCTATTCTACATTTACTGGCTTACATTTATGATGTTTCATTGTTAGTATTTTTTTTTCGTTACTGTTTTTCCCTCCTTTTTTTTTTTGTTTGTGTTGGTAGCTATGTTTTTTCTTCGTCGGGATCTGGATCTACTGAAGGTCTGACATGAATAAATAAATAAACAGAAAATCCCATTGCGGAATAGGTTGCAAATAATTTTTGACATGCTGTTAGAAAGTTTTTGTGTTGTTAATGCTAGTTTGTGAGCGGTTTTCTCGTTAATGTTTTGCACACTGCACGATTTTCCCCCATTTTTCTCTGTTTCAATTCTCTCTTATTACTCTGCCAGCTTCTGCTGCCAGACTTCATTCATGCTCTTTGATTATTTTTATTGTATTCTCTTCTCTCTTAAGTTATTCTGCCAGTGCCATAATGACCGAGGCACAGTGTATATTTCTTACAGTGGACTAAAGATGGCATGGGCCGCTAAGAGACCCGCTAACGAGCCGTCAAACCGGTCTTTTTGGTGGTCCACCAACGGCCTAGTTCTATCTTTAGTTTCTAATTGCGCCGCTGAGGAGCCGCTACCAATTTTTGAAATTCCTTTCTACTTTTGTTTTTCTGTTAAATATGGTTGAAGGTTAATAAAATAATGGGCTTTGGTCGGTTCGGGCTTTATGATTGGAATGAGTTGCCACTTGCCGAGTCGGTTACCGCTACTAAGCAAGAGGTTCCGGGCGATGGGCGGTCCGGGTTGCAAAAAAGTCAGCCCGAGTCATCTCTATAGTGGACCCATTCAACAAAAAAGCATTGTCACTTATGTCCACAAAAATGCTACTTGCTTTCCGAAGAACCCAAGAACATCAAACGTAATGTTGCCACTTTTAAGTTTTTTGTTTTTGCAATTTGCAAGAAACCACGGGTGGAAACCCAAACCTAAACAGAAACCTGAAAACCCGGTTTCAAAGAAAATTTTTGAAACCGAAACTGTAACTGAAACCTGTTCAGCCAAATTTTTGTCCTTTTTCGACACTTTTTCGACACAAAAAAATTCTCTCAAAACGCTTTGAAGGCTATTCAGAATAAAAGTTTTTCAATAATTTTGTCTGCTCTTTTTACGTCACCGTCTGTTGATAAGGTTGTAACTGTAAGAGAAAGTCTTAAGACCTGGGTAGATTTTTTATAGCCTGCGTACAACATGGTTTAAGTAGGCTAATGTTAAACAGAGTTGCGCGATGCGTAGCCCTAGGGAAATGGATGCGCCCTCGAAAATGTTTTTCTTCTTGTTCAATACGGTTCAGGAATGTTTACTTTATCTCTGTAGGCTCACGGATTTGATTGGTTGATTTTTACGTATTTCAATGCAACTCAAAACCTAAACTTAACTATGAGAACAAAGGACGACAAAAAATTTGAATCAGTTTTAAGACGTTTTTTTGCAGATTTCAAAATTAAGTTTTTCGACTTTGACTCGCAAATATGCTTTTTCTAGATATTCCACCGACTTGCAACTCTCTTTAACACAGCTTGTTTCTCTAGTAAATCTTAAAAAGGTGCAAAAATATAACATAATTGTGTAGTTTTTTTTGAAAATCCGATCGATGTAGACCTTATTATTAGCCAGCGGAAATCAATTTCGTTTTTTAAAGGCCTATATCAGTGGTTCTTAACCTTTTTGTGCTTGAGGCACTCAAAAGAATCAAAAATTCATCCGCGGCACACTTTCACATGACAATGTATAAAACTCAAACATACCTGTTTAATGGGACGGCACACTATATCGTGGTTTTGACTTAAAGTTTTCTCAGTTGTTAAGTGCACAAAGCATGCTATCAGTGCGGGAGGTCTGGAGTTCAAACCCCGGTCTGGTCAAATCAGCACAGTGTCGCCAATGGCTCGCTACTGTTGCAACGTTTCTTCAGAGCTGAGTAGCCCAGGCGCTGTGTCGCGGAATCGGGCACCGCCACTCGTTACACGCTTCGGCGTAGTACCGCGAGTATAATAACGATTTAATTTAATTTTATCTCGTTTAACCACATGACTTTGCTAGAATGTGATAGCTTTAGTGATTTCGCCAGCTTAGCTCAGCTAGATATGCGACCAAGACCATCAAACTCTCTTCTTTCACCCATTTTTTCTCACCCAAGCTACGTTGTTGCATCCTTCGAGATCGATAAGCAGCTTCACGATTAGGCTTATACTGGCTCTGCTCGATAGTTTCAAACGAAAACTATAAAGTAATGTCCTTCCTGGCGTACTGAAAAGGAATCATGACGACATCCTCTTGTCGGGTCGGAGGCTATAATTTTTCGGTATTACTTTATAGTTTTTGCTCTTCACTCCGGCCACGTAAAGGGGATCTAACCAGAGTGTGACGTAGCAGTCTATGTACGACAAAGGTTAAATTCTTTTGGGGTATATTTATGGGGAGGGATGATTGATCTTAGCGAGGTCATTCAATCCGAACGGTGAATGAACCTTACCTGAGTGCAGCTGATGAGGGCTAATAACCGGAAACAGCGCTGCCCCACTCTACGGTTTCAAACGAACAGCAAATTGAAGAATTAGGAATCGTAAACGAGAAATAATAGTAACTCTTAAAGTAAAGAAGGCTATATTGCTTTCGGAGCTGAGAACTTTAACTCATCACACTCTCTTGTCTCATCTGATGTTACTTGCCACATGCATTTTCATAACTCTTTGTCTGCTGAATCGGAAGCTGAAAATATATGAAACATGTTTTACGACGTAACAATTGTGTGAGGAAAACAACTAAAATATTTTTATTGAGCCAACAAAATAGAATAATTCAATTCGGTTTTGCGGAAAAATATACTAGATTAGTCGTACAAACGATCAAAGACAAAATATACGCGGCACACTAAAAAATTCCTCGCGGCACACAGGTTGAGAATCACTGGCTTATATCCTAAACACTACCGGCTTGAGGCCTACTTTAACAGCATACTACATTTTCGTTACTAGTATTGCCTTTTCTCGTGTCAACTTGACGAGCAGGCCTATTTATAATGTTTCAAAATAAACGTTGCTGATTATGACCGTCTATTGCAGCAGCTCTTCCCGTCTTACTTTAAAGCTTATTCGCTTTCTGTTAGTTCCGTTATGAGATTTAATCCTCGCTCCTTACGCGCATATGCATTTTTGCTCCTACTAAATTAATGGCAGGCTATCTCACACAGCAAAACGTGTCTTCGCATTTACGCGACCCCATCTTTAAAAATGTCTACGTACGGTGTACGCCCCTCTTAAAACTTGTTTCCTGTTAAGGGGGTGATGAAAGTCTCCAACTTCCAAAAGGAAGCGGTCGAACAAACATGTTTGAGGATCACTGCTCTACACCCACGGTCTCCAGTCTCGCGATGAGTTTTCATATTGTCCTCGTCCGTGGTCGCACAACGTATTGTGTATTATTATGATCACGTGAATCTAACTTACAGCTTTGAGTGCTTTCTGATAATCGCAGACAGGAAAAAGCGTCATGAAAAAGTTAGTACGATTTAGCCTACCCGAAGTGATGATCCGGTGTGCAACAAATTTAAAAAAACAGCGAAGCATGCCACTAAATGTTATTGGCCCTCGGCTCCTCGCAGAGGCGTAGCGTAGGGGGGCAGTGGGGTACATATGCCCCCGGGCGCCAAGATACAGGGGCGCCAAAATGGGGCGTGCAAAAATTTCACAACAAAGGTAAAAAGCCGGCCACAAGCAAGATTGCACCGGCGGCAGACATCGTCTGATAGTAGTAGACTGGTACGCACCGTAGGGGAAGGTGGGGCAAAACGACAGTGGCGTAGCGAGGGGGCAAGTGGGGGCACGCGCCCGGGGGCGCACCACCTAGGGGCGTACCAAGAAGTTCTTTTCATGCTCTTTTTTCGATGTATTCACACAGATTTTAAAAACTACTTCGTGGATTACTGTATTGTAATGTATGCTGTTCGCAAAGGATTCAAATCGCGCCTTACTTCCGACCACAAATCACGCACCAAAGGGGCACACAAAACAGTGATTTCATACACTCCAGTTTCGACGTAATCTTTTAAACTTTAAAACAATCAAGTTATTGCAATGCATCTGACACCTGTATATGCTTTTGGCAGAGGAGTGAAATCACTCTTTACACCCGATCACAAATCGCCCGTTTACTCTATTATGACATCACAAAGAGGTTTGAAACTGCGCGTACATAGTTATTCGACTTTGCAGCAATTAAACAGAAGGAAATAGAACTCCACCAGAAGAAAAGTAAAGAAGCGATAGGTATCTACAGTTTTAGATTTTCATAAATTAGCAGCAACCCTACTGCCTTGTAGGAGTATGCCTATTGAGGCGAAGGCTAGGCCCACCGCCGAAAACTGTGGTTGGCGTCAGCAAGGGCATGCGGCTGTTAAATCTTTGCTCCAAAAATCTCGTTATGACTGCAAATAAAAAACAAATGGCCCCTAGTCCCCGGCAGCCCTTAAGTGGGCAGGGGGTGCGAAGAATCTCCGGGTTGGGGGGAATGAAGTTTGGGAGTTGGAATGTGGGAAGTATATGTGGAAGAGGAACGGAGGTTTGCGAAGAGCTACGAAAGAGAAACGTAGATGTATGCTGCATACAGGAAGTGAGATGGAGAGGTGAAGGAGCTCGATTTATGGGTGTTAAAGAACGGAGATACAAGTTTTGGTGGTCAGGAAACGATGCTAGGGTAGGCGGAGTGGGTATTTTGGCGAAAGAAGAACTATGTAGCAATGTGGTGGAAGTTCGAAGAAGAAGCGATAGGGTGATGTCGATGGTGATGATGATTGGAAAAGAGATCATGAGAGTGATATGTGCGTATGGTCCTCAATGTGGAAGATCAGTGGCAGAGAAGCAACGCTTCTATGATGAGCTGGCTTGTGAATGGGACCTTAAGAGCAACAATGAAATGGTGATGGGTTTGGGAGATTTTAATGGACATGTGGGACAATCAGTCGATGGATTTGAGAATGTACATGGAGGAAATGGAGTAGGTGAGAGAAATATGGAAGGAAGATTGCTATTAGAGTTCTGCGATGAGAAAGAGTTATGCGTGGCCAACACATGGTTTAAGAAGAAGGAAGAGAGAAAGATAACGTACAGATCTGGAGGAAATGGAACAGAAATTGACTTTGTGCTGGTTGGAAGAAATCAAAGGAAATATGTGACTGATGTAAAGGTGATTCCGGGAGAGTTACAGCATGGTCTTATAGTTGCTAATGTACGAGGTAGAAAACTGAAAAGACCTGGGAGGAAAACTAACATCATATGTAGAAGAGTGTGGAAATTGAAAGAAGAGGAGACAAAAAGCAACTTTAAGCAGAGAGTAAGAGAGTTGGTGGATATGGAAGCTCCTGATTTGTGGAAATCTTTCAAAGAAGGAGTCTTGAAAGCATGTGATGAGTTGTGTGGAAAGAAAACTTTACGTAGACATGGAGGATGCACATGGTGGTGGAATGATAATGTCAAGGATGCTATTGCGAGGAAGAAGGAAGCGTACAAGACATGGTGCAATGCAAGATCTGAAGAGAACAAGGAGGTGTACAATAGCTTAAAGAAGAAAGCAAAAAAAATGGTGGCAAGAACCATGAAAATAGAGGCTGAAAAAGAACTGAACGAATTGGGCAAGACCCCGAACAGCATTTTTAAGTTTTTAAAGTCCATGAAAAGAGATGGGAAAGATGTTGAAGGTGGAAGTTGCTTAAGAGACAGTGCTGGAAGGCTGGCTTTCTCGGAGGATGATAGGAAAAGAGTTTGGAAAGAACACATGGAGAAGATTATGAACGAAGAAAACGTGTGGGATCAGGTGACCGATGCAGACATGGTAGAAGGACCCATAGAGAGGATTACTCCTGCAGAGGTGCTAAATGCCATAAAGGTTATGAAAACAGGAAGAGCAGCTGGTTTGTCAGAAGTAAACATCGAAATGATAAATGCAAGTGGCCAAGTTGGAGTAGAGGTGATGACAGAACTATGTCAGAAAGTATTGGATGGAGCAGGTATGCCAGACGAATGGAAGACAAGTGTAATGTTGCCAATTTTCAAACGAAAGGGTGACGTAAGGAGTTGTGCTTCTTATAGAGGTGTGAAATTATTGGAGCACGGAATGAAGGTTGTAGAACGAGTATTGGAAAAGAGGATACGAGGGATGATAGCTCTGGATGATATGCAGTTTGGATTTATGCCTGGAAGGGGGACGATAGATGCACTATTTGTAGTGAGGAGACTGCAAGAAGTATACCGCGAGATGGATAAATGTTTGTACATGTGCTTTGTTGATTTGGAGAAGGCGTTTGACAGAGTTCCAAGAAAAGTGGTAGAATGGGCACTGAGAAAAAGATGTGTACCGGAGGGAATGGTGAAAGCAGTGATGAGTCTATATGAAGGGGCCACAACAAAAGTAAGAGTCGGGTCGGGATACTCTGACGAATTTTCTGTGACAGTAGGAGTACATCAAGGTTCAGTACTGTCACCATTGCTGTTTGCCATTGTAATGGATGTTGTGACAGAAAAGGCAAGAGAGGGCTTGATGAATGAAGTGCTGTACGCAGACGATTTGGTGCTAATGGGAGATTCTATGGAGGAGCTGCGTTATAAGTTTGGAAGGTGGAGAGAGTCTCTGGAATGTAAAGGTTTGAAGGTAAACAACATAAAAACGAAAGTGATGGTGAGTGGAACAGATGGAGAGATACAAAAGAGTAAGACTGATCCATGCGGAGTGTGTGGGAGAAGAGTGATGGTGAACTCTTTGCTATGTACTAAATGTGGTTGTTGGATTCATGGAAGGTGTGCGAAAATCAAGAGGGTGTCAGGGGCCCTTGCAAAAGGATTTGTCTGTGAAGTATGCAGGCGTGGGATGACGGGAATGCGGCTGCCACAGGAGAAGCTGTGTGATGGAGTGGAGACTGTTAAAAGTTTTTGCTATTTGGGCGATAGACTTAATGCGAGTGGTGGATCTGAGGCGGCGGTGACAGCAAGAACGAGAATTGGATGGTTGAAGTTCAGAGAATGTGGTGAGGTGCTCTATGGTAGAAGGTTTTCGCTTAAGATAAAAGGAAGAGTGTATCAGAGCTGTGTGCGTTCAGCGATTCTGTATGGGAGTGAAACGTGGTGTCTAACGGAAGGAGAAGTTGCGATTTTGAGAAGAACAGAGAGAGCTATGTTGAGAGCCATGTGTGGTGTTAAGTTAATGGACAAGAAAATCACGAAAGAATTGATGGAGATGTTGGGTTTGGTTGAGTCGTTGGAAATGATAGCGAAGGCGAATGCTGTGAGGTGGTATGGCCATGTGCTGAGAAGGGAAGATGGTAACATCTTGAGAAAGGCTCTAGACTTGGAAGTTATGGGTAAAAGAAGAAGAGGTCGGCCAAAAAGCACATGGAAGAGAAAAGTTGAAGAAGAAGTGAAGAAGTTGGGGTTAGAAAAGGAAGATGCCTTGGATCGAGAGAAATGGAGACGGGCGGTATGGAAATGCAGTCAAATGGGGTGAATCCGGCCACCTCCGTTGACGGGGAGAACACCGGATAATTCTGGACATCATCATCATCAGCGTTAGATGGATGCTAAAGATTGCTGGTAAGTCGAATAAGATACGCGTATAGTCGCTCACTGTAATACTGTGCTAAACCTACACCACAGTGATCCTAAACTTTTTAACCAATGGGCCGTTTCTGATAATATAGCGGACGAGTGCCGATCGAAGCATTAACTAAATTGAACCTTGACCTCAATGGCCTTTTCTGGGTGTTTTCTTTTGTAGTTTGTATTGTTTTGCTACCGTGATTGGTGTGTTGACTGTAATTTCCAATGCGGATATTTTAAATATTTGACAGCAATCACAGAATGAGAAAATAGGGAAAAATCTCGCAATTTAGGGGTTGCGAAGCGCAGCCCCGTTGCTGCTGCTGAGATAATTTAGTTAAAAATGTGAAAGAATTGCAGTATCGTGGGATAAAATTGTAGCTGAGCGCTTGACTGCCAGATATGAAATGTAATTCCGTTTTCTGAACAGCCTTTTTTTCCGATCGACGGTCAAACTTCTTGTTGAGATTTTGAGCGAAAAAGCTTTGCAGTTGGATGTGGGCAGCTTTCCCCAGTGTGGGCCCCTAGCCGACCGTTGGGATGTTGTCGTCTCCAAAAAAGAAAAGAAAGGTCTTCACCAGCAATTTTCGGCCCTTAAATGGAATCTTGGTCCCCTTGACGGCTGAGTGGTTTCCGAGAAAAAAGATCTTCACCCGAAATTCGGTGACCTCAAATGGAAACCGGGGACCCTTGACGGCTATGTGGCTTCTCCAAAAATAACAAAAAGGTCTTCCACCATAATTCGGGGACTCCAAATAAAATCCGGGGCTCTTCGACAGCTAAGGGCTCACCACACTACTTTGGGACCTCTATGATGGGCCCCTAAATGCTCTTTCATGGACTCCTACACACCCATGGGCCCGGGGCAGATTGCCCCCTGTAATCCCCAGCCCCCCTCTTATAAGCCCTGGATGAGGGGGTCCTGTAGTGTGTCTTTTGTATCCTTGACATCAGTTGGAACGATCTATTCTACAGTATTAGAGCAAAACATGTAATTTTGGCAAAAAGCTGCCAATTTCGTTCTGCATCTCGCTCCACAATGTCTTCTGATTGTACTCAAGGGGTTGCATGTGATAAGTTTTCACCGGCCCGCCTCTGACTCAGAAAAATTGCCGCACCGTTAAATAAAATATCTCTTATTTCTGAAAACAGATAAGCGTTTTTAGAGTTTACATTGTTAGCGATTTAACTGGTAGGAAGATTATGTTTTTGAATGCGTTTTGAATGAATCTAGAAAATTTATGAAAAAATATTTTGAAAGTAGTGGACCGTGGCTATGCAAAAAGACAATCGGCCGATATACGAAGACGAGACAAATCTGCTGGTACTGATAATCAGAGAATTGTAAAACACAGGGGGCGCAAAATTTTTGTTTGCCCCGGGGCGCAGGATACCCTCGCTACGCCACTGTTTCCTCGAGCACTTTTACACTATCAAATCTGGTATTACATTTCTGAAAAAATAATTGGATACCCCGCAGCTCTACACACTTCAATGTTAAAAACCCGTTTTTATTTAAATGACTTCCCTAAAAGGTTGACGTCAATACGATTTATGACGAACTCTTTCAATTGAAAACTCCAGCGTAGCCTACTTCTAGTTCTGGGCTCCCCGTTCATTCAAAATCCTTAAACAATCTTTTTGTCGCATTCTGCGCTGAAAGTGGTCTCCAATAAAAAACGTTTTCGCTTTATGCGTTGCGGCCCATTCCTATGGGCGAGGGAAATGATTGCATCATTCTTCTGATTTGTGTTGCACTAATCTCTAACTATAGCTTATTTTGTATCATGTTTTAATGGTTGGTGCAAAGTTTGTGATTCGTGAATTGTGCAGTACCAAGTACTATCGGTAACACTACCATACTGAGTAATTAGATATTTAGCTAACTAATACTATAGGCCTAATTATTATGAAACCGTGCAGTTTTAATTAAAATTCAACAAAATATTGGGCAGTACTTTCTTTCCGGAACTTTTTTTAAAAAGTCCTGACAAAAGTACCCCGGTACTACCGCGGTACTTTTAATTTTTAGTACCGAGTACCGGTACCGGCCGGTACTTTTAACAAAGTACCGAGTACCGGTACCGCCGGTACTTTACAAAAGTACCGTGCCCACCTCTGGAAGTATGTTATTTACCGCTACTCATTTCTTATAACCTAATCATTGTGGGCGAAAAACCATTTTCAACAGCTTCAAAATAATGCATTAGACTATCATTTTAAAGCATTAAAAAATTTCAAACCTTTCTCCTTCCTGTGCATTGTTTAAATATACGGTTTAGCACTCTCTATAGTCTATACCAGTGGTTCCCAACCGGGGGCCAATGGCTCCCTTGGGGGGCCACGGGACGTTATCGGGGGGACGTTATCCAGCTGGAAGTAACCTGGAAATAGTGTACCAGCTCTAACCTACCTTGAACGTTTGCTGAGCAGGGGGCCACGAGTGTTGAGAGTTTTAAAAAGGGGCCACAAACAATAAAAGGTTGGGGACCACTGGTCTATACCATGTTATTTTCCATTAGAAAAGTTTCGCGGTTTATTATTTTGACTGCACACACGTCATAAAATCGTTAACCTATCAAAACCGTTACTAAGTTTGACGGAGTTGAAACGGATTTAGTTGATTATTTCAAAAACTAGAAAGTTTTGCAGAAAAATTTTTTTGCGTTGCGTCTTGAAAAATTATTACTATTTTTTGACAATAAATTTCGCTACGCTTCACCCTGCTTTTAAAACCGGTTGAACTACAAGCAGGAAATAAAAGTACGAATAAGTTCTATCGAGCTGCGTTTATAGTCTAATAGATATTGACGTTGTTCGCTTTTTTTTTACTGCGTTTGCCGTCTAAAGGAAAGGAGCTTCAGTTTTCTTCTGTAATGACAGTTAAAACAAGCTAAATTCAAGACAGCTTAAACCAACGTACTTATATGCAAATTATACAATCAAATCAGAACTGTCGTGCGAAGTCATATCTGCAGCAAGATTCATTTGAAAAATCATCTAAATTGCAAATTAAAAGGTTTTAAATCTTGCAAAGAAATCCAAAACAGTTTTCGGCATTTGAAAGGCAGCCATTTTTTCTCTCCGTTTTACGTCACAAAAAGAAAATGACTGGAAACAAAAAAGTTTGAAATACCAATAGTCCGGCAGTCCAGAGTTCTGAGCCGAGCTGGAAGCGTACCAATTTTTATCCCTACTATCGTTTTAAGTACTTCAAACCACGCACGAAATCAGATTTCTGCCGGGTCAGGGGTGGTGGGTGTGGCCAGAGTGAGGGGGTAAAGAGGGTAAAATCGTTGCACTGGCACAACAAGGTACTTACTCTACAGTAGTTTTAGTCGTTTATAGTCGCAGTAGAGCTCTCATTTTGGGCTTAAACGAAAGAAGAAAAAATATAAAATATATTTAACAAAAAAACTCCAAGTTTATTTTATTATGACGTCATGATATTTGAGCTTGAACTTGATTTTGCTCAATTTTTTTGTAGTCGGGGTGCATAACTTTAGCTATAACGTCTAAGTTTATTGAAGCAAATTAGTAAAACTTGTTCCAGCAGGAAAGTAGTTTCTTACCCACAAAATGAAACTATTTGGACGCTTTTATGGTGAACACAGACAAAATAACGCGCTAATTTGCAAAGACGCATGGTTAATTTTAGACGCTTTTTCATACAATGTGGGTTCCGCATGACTGGTTTCTCTATAAAATTGCGTGGCATTTGGGCTATTTTATGTTGGAATACGTTTCTTTCGCTGTATTCTTCAAGAAGATTGCAAATAATTAATGCGAGGTGTAAGAATATAGAGGGTTTCATATTTGGATATAGAGATATAAAAGGCTTCAGTTACAAGCACCCCAAAGTCAACGATTTTTTGTGAATTGAATAACACTTACGAAAAACCCACGGGTAAGCTTAATGTTGGTTTCATCGATCACTTGGTTAATTCATTTGCAATTTCGTATCTCGAAGTTGAGTTAATTCTACTTTAATCAATGGAGGATCACCAGGTTTAACTGATAAATTGAATTACCACGTTCGATTATTTCCATAAACTCTTAAAATAATGTTAAAATATTATGTAAATTTATTTCACGATAGTCGATCAAGTTTTCGCTTATTTACTGATAATATTTTTTGTTTCGCAGTTCAATCAATCATGGTTTATTTTGTGCAATAGTTTTAGCAAATGTAAATGCACACACTGACACACATATAAAATGAAGCACAAGGAGATGACGAATATGATCATACGGTCTTCTCAGTCAGCCACCACCTTATCTGCCTACATATAAGGAAAAAATAAACAATGGTACGTTGAAAAGTAAATTACGGTTTAGTATTCATCCCCAGGAGCGGATCCAGAAAGTTTTGATGGGGGGGATGTAATTTTGAATTAGATTGAATGTCATCTAAATACAAAGACGTTCAGACGTTTAGTCCCGGAAACGGGTGTAAATAAGCCTTTTTAAAATGTTTCATATCAGGGGCGTATTTAGAAAATTTTTCAAGGATAGGGTATCAAATTTCGTCACTTTTTCCAGCATAGCTTTTTTCCAGCAGAGTTGAGTTCAAGCAACTTAAGTACCAAAAACGACTCTAGAGGGTCCGGGAGCATGCTCCTCTGAAAATTTGCATACTGTAATGGCCATTTTAGTGCTTTTTGAGCAATTTTCAGGCAAATTTTGTTTGTAGTTTTGGCCCCTGATTTTGAGTACTTTATCAAATATGATGCATTTTCGCCCAGTTTTGATTATGCTTGCTTAAGGCGACTCAGGCATATTTTTATGAAGAGGTTCAAAATTATGGCAAATTTTTATTTATCCAAAGCATAGTGGAAAATGGCTGGTGGGAGGGAATGCATCCCCCACATCCCCCTGGATCCGCCCCTGTTTATCCCTTCAACTTGCAAAGTCCACCTCAGGGAGCCAAGTGGCTTGCTTTGAGAACCACACTGTAGTTGTAGCCGCTTAAACTCTAAGTCCATACATGACGCGATTAAAGGCATTTATTGCATCACGCCACCAACACAACGAGAAATAAGTTCTATTACGACAATCGCCTAGATTAGTTTCACAATCTTTCCACGAAACTACACACTATTAACTGAATAATTGGAATGAAAATTATCTCTCTGTAGCAAAAAAACAGCAGCGTCATTAATTGTTACTACCGTCAAAACTACTAAGCAAACACAAAAGTGTGTACTTAACCGTAGTGACACAAATGAAACAAAATTTTTCAATAAATCTAGCAATTTTTTAAAAAGTTCTGTGGCCCACCTCAAAATGTTTCCATGGCCTGCTGGTTGAGAACCACTGTACTAGACATTTAAAGAATTTAATTGGTTAGAGGTTTTCTACAAGTCTACAAAACTGTACATGCAGTTGGATAAATATGCTGACTAGGGATAACGTATGATTTCCTGGTGAAAGAGCATTTGTGATAGGGTTGGCCAGTGGCGTACGCATGGGGGAGGGGGAGGTTTGGGGGTCAAACCTCCCCCCATTGAAGATTTCAAAAGAAATGATAACCTCTCTTTTTGGAACGAATCGCCTTTTTTCATACAGAGATTGCCGAAAATGCTCTCATGTTTTTCTGTGCTATCCAATTTGCTTACAAAATTTCGAAAAACTTTCATTGCGATGCACTAATAGTCCTACCGGTGGTCAAACTTTTCTGGTGCGCTGCGCTTGACGTTGACGATTGCAGAAAAAGTGAAGCTTTTCTTTTTTGAAACGAACCGACTTTTCTTCGTGAGGAGCTTGCCGAAACTGCTGTCATGTTTTTCCATTCGGTCCAACTTCCTAATTTAATTTCGAAAAACTTTTATTACCATGCGATGCAACAATACAGGTATTCCAACTTTTCTGATGTGTTTTGCTTGAACTGCATTTTTGTCATTGATGCTGCTGTGAAGCAACTAGTAAGCAGGAGGTTCCTTAAATACGGTGTATTTGCAGTAACTACTGCCGCACACAAAATTTTTTTAAAAAAATCAAATCTTCACTGTAGGCCTACTCGTTTCATTAACTCGCGTAGTACCGGAGCGTGGTAGCGAGTGGCGGGGCCCGACCCCGTGGCTGAGCGCCTGGGCAACACAGCTTCGAAGAATCGTCGCAACGGCGGCTAACCGTTGATTACACTGTGTCCGATTTAACCTGCCTGGGAATTGAACCTCAGACCTTTCGCATCGATAGCGACATCTTTAACACTGCGCTATAACCGGCCGGTTTGTAGAAAAATTATTAAAATATAAAAACTTATATTGACACTGCCCAACCTAAATGCTGAAAATAAAACAAAAATAATGCCAAGGCAGACCAGACCAACGAAAGATTTAAAGAGGCCCAGGGGCCGAACGGGGGGTGGGAGGCAAAATCACTTTTACGCACCGTAACTGTCTCAGGAGCTGGAGTGCTCTGTTTCCCAGACACCCCGATTATGTGTTTAAAAGTATGTGATGATATCGACGCTGTGATTTGGGTGAAAAATACTTACATAATATCGACGCTGTTTTTGACCTTAATCACATGATTAGAGATTCCTCTCGTGCGTAATTTATTGTAATTTAAAAATGTTTCGGTAGGGAGGGCAGTTTTTACTCATGCTTCACTGCATTCAGTTTTCAAGGCAGGGGAAACTGCCCCTTTCATAATGAGTGCGTATTAAATGTTTTTATCAAGGTTTATATGCGTTGTTTATATCAATGTTGGTTCTTGAAAAGATTTTTTTGGAGGGATGCAATTACCTGTTTTACCCCTCTGGCTACACCCTGTTTGTGACGTTGCGAAAGCTAGCCTACTTTAGCCAGTTAACTTTCCTATGGCCAAAAAATGAAGTGAACTAAAATTTTTTTTGCAAATTTTTAACCACGGATTGACAGCTTGAGTTTCTGTGAAATCTTTCCGCTCCTAAATGAAGCGCAAAGAATCAAGCAAAAGTGTGAATGAAATATCTGGATTGTTTTCTTCATTATGGTATTATAATAGCTGTGACGTCACTGAAACCTACGTCATCACGATGTGACATCACTGAAACCTACGTCATCACGATGTGACGTCACTGAAACCCCCCATTGAAAAATCCTGCGTACGCCACTGGGGTAGGCTACTACATTTTATCAAAATGTTTTGACTGGTGTTATGCCACTGCATAACTAATTAATTTGAAAAAGCATACCATGTTGCTGTTCTTTTATGCAGAAGGCGTGGAGGGCATAAAATAATTTTTCAGCTCTGTGGCCAATGCGAACCCAAGACATTTCCTTAGCTGGTACATATTACATAGCATAGCTACAGCAGATCAAAAATTGCTAACAAAATTTGAAAATCTGGAAGATGGATGGTGGGATAGAGCTCAATCTTAAATGATGCAAGTATGGGACAAAAACAATGCAAACATTTCAAAATCAGTGTGGTTCTGCAGTTTATAAATCGCATTTTTCCAACATTTTGCAATTTTTTTTGGCACAGCTATGACAGATTTGAGCAACTTAGTCCATAACAATTCTTAATGAGATTAAGACGAGGAATGTTTGTGACAACTTAGCAGCTATTTTTTGATCAATTTCTGAGACAATAATGAAAAGTTACCGAAATGAAATATTTAGCAATGTTGCTATTGACTGAAACAAAAATAAATTTCGTATTTACACCGGATGACCACAGTTAAAAATTAAAATTTATTAACCCCAAAGGGATCATCAGGGGTATCTAAAAGCAAATAGAGGTTTAAAAAATGAAACTGAAATCGACTAGCTCACTAAGACACTGCGTCTCACAAATCTACGTATGAACCGTGAGTAACACATTGTGCTGGCTGAAACATACTGTTGGGATTAATAAATTTTACTTTTTAACCGTGGTGATATTGCATATGCGCTCTAACTAAAATAATAATAAATAGGTAAAAAATAAGTTTTTTTGGGATTTGGAGATTAACTTTCGTTAATGTTAAATTTTGTTCCGTTTATAACTCGCTATCCCTTAAACTTTTGGCCAAAATCAAGCAAAACCATGATAAATTTAGCAATTAGGACTAGACTGCGAAACAAAAAATATTATCAGTAAATAAGCGAAAACTTGATCGACTATCGTGAAATAAATTTACGTAATATTTTAGCATTATTTTAAGAGTTTATGGAAATAATCGAACGTGGTAATTCAATTTATCAGTTAAACCTGGTGATCCTCCATTGATTAAAGTAGAATTAACTCAACTTCGAGATACGAAATTGCAAACGAATTAACCAAGTGATCGATGAAACCAACATTAAACTTACCCGTGGGTTTTTCGTAAGTGTTATTCAATTCACAAAAAATCGTTGACTTTGGGGTGCTTGTAACTGAAGCCTTTTATATCTCTATATCCAAATATGAAACCCTCTATATTCTTACACCTCGCATTAATTATTTGCAATCTTCTTGAAGAATACAGCGAAAGAAACGTATTCCAACATAAAATAGCCCAAATGCCACGCAATTTTATAGAGAAACCAGTCATGCGGAACCCACATTGTATGAAAAAGCGTCTAAAATTAACCATGCGTCTTTGCAAATTAGCGCGTTATTTTGTCTGTGTTCACCATAAAAGCGTCCAAATAGTTTCATTTTGTGGGTAAGAAACTACTTTCCTGCTGGAACAAGTTTTACTAATTTGCTTCAATAAACTTAGACGTTATAGCTAAAGTTATGCACCCCGACTACAAAAAAATTGAGCAAAATCAAGTTCAAGCTCAAATATCATGACGTCATAATAAAATAAACTTGGAGTTTTTTTGTTAAATGTATTTTATATTTTTTCTTCTTTCGTTTAAGCCCAAAATGAGAGCTCTACTGCGACTATAAACGACTAAAACTACTGTAGAGTAAGTACCTTGTTGTGCCAGTGCAACGATTTTACCCTCTTTACCCCCTCACTCTGGCCACACCCACCACCCCTGACCCGGCAGAAATCTGATTTCGTGCGTGGTTTGAAGTACTTAAAACGATAATAGGGATAAAAATTGGTACGCTTCCAGCTCGGCTCAGACCTCTGGGCTGCCGGACTACAAGCGAAGTTCTTGTACAGCTTGAAGAGAAAATTACTGAAAAAGTAATAAAAAATTTTGAAGAAATTGTTGTTTAGAAGTGTAAAAAGGTCTTTGACAAAAGCTATTTAAGTCCCGATAAAGAAATTATGGCACTATCACAAGAAATTGAATGTTTGAAAAAATCGTTGGATTCCTACCGTTGCGATTTGAAAACAGTAAGTGACACAAATGACAACATTCTAGGCAGCATTGCTTGTATAGCCAGTGAATATGGCGATTTCCTCGATAAAATGTCTGAAACCGCCCAGCTTTCTCAGGAAATCTCCAACGTAAGGTCGTCCATTGAACACATAGCGGCCAAGCAGGAAATGACTAAAATTCAACTTGAAAGGCTGGAGCAATACGGGCGGCGGGAGAATCTGGAATTGCATGGTATACCACCGTCTCAAAACGAAAACACCAATGAAATTGTAAAGAGAATGGCGTCATTGCTTAACGTAAAGATTGATAACTCTCAAATTTCCATCTCAAATCGATTGCAGGTGCCGGTATCCAAAAGACAAGAAAGCAGCGCACACCCACTAATTATTGTTCGATTCTCTATTAGAGACAAGCGAAATGAACTTTTTGTCAAAAGAAGAATGCTCAAAAACAATCCCACAAATTTCAGTTCAGCATTTGGATTCCAGTATATCAGCCAGAGCTGGATGTCTCGAGACGTGTCTCGGTCTCGAGACACGTTTTTGAGTGTCTCGGTCTCGCTATGCCAATATCTCGTCTCGGTCTCGGACCTTCAAAGTCTCGGAAAATGGTCATGTCTCAATCGAGACATGAAGAAATCTTGGCTTTGAAACAAGATTCAGGTCTTTGATATGGAATCAACAATGGTACGTACCCGATGTATTCAAAGTAAAAACTTGTGCGTGATTTCGCACTTTGCAAAAACATTTGCCAAATTTTGTTTATAGCATTTCACTTCGTTGTTTAGGCCTGCGGAATTGCAGGCTTTTGGTTTCTTTTTGTGAGCAGCACATATGACAACTGGTCTATTTAAACCACTAAGCACATGCATTCGATAGTAGGCTAGACCAGTGGTTTTCAACCTGGGGTTCGCGAATGATTTTGACTGGGCCGCAAAGGCTAAAGAGTCCTCAAGGGGTCCGCACCTTCTTTTTGCACCGCCCTGCTCTGCACTTGATTTCGGGGAGGAGGGGGGTGGAATTGGACGTTTGCGGACGTGTTGACCTTTTTTTTAGGTCTTCACTTGCTTTTGGGCGAAAATTTGGACGTGTGCGGACGTGTTGACCTTTTTTTTTACGTGTGCGGACGTGTTGCCCTTTTTTTTTCTTTTTTTCTTTGGTCTTCACTGATTTTAGGCGGAAATTGGACGTCGGTACTCGGTACCAGGAGCGGATCCAAAAAGTTTTGGTGGGGAGTATGTAACTTTGAATTAGGTTGAATGTTAATTAAACACAAAGACGTTAAGACGTTTAGACCCGGAAACGGGCGTAAATAACCCCTTTGAAAACGTTTCACGTCAGGGTTGTATTCAGAATTTTTTTTAGGGAGGCACCAATTTTTGTTACTTTTTCAAGCATATTTTTTTCCGGCAGAGTTAATTTTAAGCAACTTAAGTACCAAAAACGACTCTAGGAGGGTCCAACGCATGCTCCCCCGGAAATTTTTTGAAAATTTGCATACTGTAATGGCCATTTTAGTGCTTTTTGAACAGTTTTCAGGCAAAGTTTGTTCATATTTTTGACCCCTAACTTTGAGTGCTTAACCAAATACGATGCCTTTTATTCGCACAGCTTCGATTATGCGTACTGAAAGCGATGAGTTTCGACATTATGGAAAAGTTTTATTCATCCAAAGCAGTGTTGAAAATGGCTGGTACATTGTTGAAAATGGCATTGTTGAAAATTGCTGATGCATCCCCCACATCCCCCCCTCTGGAACCGCCCCTGGTCGGTACTCTAAAATCGTGTCTATTTGCGTTGATTTATGTGGGGTCCGCAACAACAAATTGCGTAACTTAAGGTGTCCGCGACTTGAAAAAAGTTGAAATCCACTGGTCTAGAGCAAAGATGTCCAACCTTTTAATTTATTGGGGACCCATTGCAAAATTGAATATCTTAAGTTTAACTGGGCCGCATAGCTACCAGAATTCCAATATTTCAGATTATAGTTCAAGAAAAAGAAATTAACATTGAATAGCCAGCTTTTATTGTGAAAAAGTTATTAATCAGATGGACTTTCAAAAATGCATGGTGGCACATGAATTTAAGATAAATTATGTTAATTAATTTATTATTTATATAATACAAAGTATTTTGATTAAATTTCATGAACACTCTCGTGCTCAATACGTGATAAACTTGCTAAAAAACTTTTAACGGTGGATAGTGCGCCGCAATGCCGACATCCCTGGTCTAGACCAACATAGCCTACCATTGACTTTTTGTTTAAAGTTTTCTTGACATCTTTTTCGTTAGATTAAAAAAAATATTGAGCCAAGTTTAGATTAAAAAATATTGAGACAAATATTAAGCAATCGTCTGTGAGAGATATTGCTTGCCTTGCAAGCTACAAGGACTTGAATCTTCTGTGATAAAAGTGAGCTGTTTCGTTGTTATTATGGTGAACTCGTTGAATCATGAACTGTAATCGCTAAAAGCATATGACCAATAGCAATAGCACATCTATAATACATCGTGCTGGTGAAGTTAGTTCATAACCGCGACGGCTTCATTTGCTAGTATTGTTTTTGCTAGTGTTATTTTGCTATAAAAATATTTCAATAACCTGGCTTAGCAGAGCCCATGCTCTAGTGTATTATTTTCTTTTCTATATTTTCCAATTTTTTGACTTTTAAAGTTTCGTGTCTCGTAACTTTAAAGTCTCGTCTCGACTTAAGCAGCAAAGTCTCGTCTCGGTCTCGAAGCTATGATGTCTCGTCTCGGTAGGTTCGGTCCTCGTTCCAGCTTTGATATCAGCATACAAGAAAATCTCACTCCATTTCGGAAAATGCCTTGCAGTGCTGCCAAAAATGCAAAGCAGGATTTAAATTTCCAATTTTTATGGACTACACAAGGTCAGGTTCGCCTTAGACGCGATTCATCAAGCAGTGTGACAAATGTTAATTCGCACTCCGACTTGTTCAAGTTAGGGTATTCTAATTCAGGTATGAGGAACCAAAATTCGGTTTATTTTGATTACTGAATGACTAAACCGAATTTAAGTCCTAGTTAAATTAGCCTACATTATTCTTCAACAACAATGAATGTGTTCGACTTCACATGTAGGCTACCGGTACTGATTCTATGTGTGTTTGTGTTAAATGCTGTGCCTCGATACTGCCTTTTTTTTTCGATCAGTAATTTCGAGTTCAACTTTTTGTTTTCAAATTTTTGTAAAAAGAAAGGTAGCCAATATGAAGAATATTTTTCTTCCAAATTGTCTAAATTATCCGAAAAACTAACTGACAAAGACTTTTTTTGTACATTTTAATACCAGAAGTCTTTTGAAAAACAAATGCAAAATTGATGATTTTTTTATTAACATTCAAAGAATGCCTGAAGTCATTGCAATATCGGAAACAAAGTTAAATTCATTTAGTACTTCAAATGTAAATATCCCGAACTACAAGTTACTGCGTAATGATTCAAATACTTGTGCTGGAGGAGTTGGCTTATATATTAAGAACACTATAAAACTCCGCGTACGTGATGATTTGCTGCTTAATTTACAACACTGCGAAAATTTGTGGATAGAAATTGAATCAAAGTTTTCAAGTTTTATTTTTGTGGTGACTTATCGGCACCCCGAGCAAAAAATTCCTTTATTTCACGAAAAACTTTGTGAAAATTTAAGCAAGCTAGAAAATAAAAAACTTAATTACTTTGTGGTAGGAGACCTTAACATCAACACTCTGGCAAAAAATCGACAAACTGAAAATTACATGATCAATTTAAATTCATTCGGATGCAAATTGCTCATTGACCTTCCAACTAGGTTTGCAAATAATTGCAAATTTTCATCGCTTGATCATATTTATAACAGCTCAGATGGCCGAGTGGTACGGAGCGTCTGTCTCTTGAGCTGTAGACTCGAATTTGATTCCGAGTCGGGTCAAACCAATGACTTGAAAATTGGTATTCACAGCTTCCCTGCTTGACGCTCAGCATTAAAGGGACAGTGTGGAAAACAAGCCGGCAAGATTACTTGTTGTGCCGTTGGGAAAGGCACTTACCGGGATTCCCCCGTCTTGGTGTGGTAGACAGATGGCCGGCAACTCCTAAGCGAGCTCGTATAGCGCATTGATCGCTTTCTCGTGATAGGAGGATAAATACGCAACTAAATATACAAACATTGCGAATCAACTTCATGAAAGCGGGGTATGCATTTTTGATATTTCTGGTAATCTTCCCACATTTTTCATTGCTAAAAACATTAAATGCATATTGAACGAAATAACTAAATTTAAGAGAGATATGAAGTATTTTAAACTAGACGATTTTTTAATTGAACTGAACAACAACCTGTCAAACCGGCCGTTAGCTCAGTTGCTAAGCGCACGCTATCGGTGCGGGAGGTCTGGGCTTCGATTCCCGGACTGGCCAAATCGACACAGTGTCGCCAACAGCTCGCCACCATTGCGACGTTTCTTCGAAGCTGTGTAGCCCAGGCGCTAAGCCGCGGAGATGGCCCCGCCACTCGTTACACGCTTCGGCGTAATACCGCGAGTATAATGAAGATTTGATTTGATTTGAACAACCTGTCAAAACTTAACTTAAAACGCACTGATGAAACCAATGTTAACCAAGGGCGGTGTACCGCTAAACTTTTGTGCACTTAATGCAATGCGTTAACTTAATGAACAAACAAAGTTAACGCATTGCGTTAAGTGCAACAAAAGTTGAGCAGTATACCGCCCCAAGACGTTTCTACTCTAACCACTGTATTCAACTCCACCCTTGATAAGCACGCACCCTTGCGACTAATGTTCAAGAAAAAAAAACGATTAAGCGACAAGCTTTGGATAACAAGTGGTATTTTAACGTCAATTAAAACTAAAAACAGACTTTTCAAAACATATTTTAAAAACAATAGCGCTTGCACCAATAGCACTCTCAAGGAACAGTACAAAAAGTATTTAAACAAATAAACCCATATTAAAAACTTTGCTAAGCGAAACTACTGCGAAAGTTTGATAAAAAAACAACACTAAAGATGCTTCCCGAATTTGATCCATAATAAAAGAAACTATAGATTTCAAAAATTGTGACAAAAAACACAAACTGCCCTCTGCAATAAATACCGAAGGTGAAAATGTAAGGACTGATTCTTCAAAATTTCTGGAAAGTCTATGTAAATATTTTGCTAACATTGGACAAACCATGCCAAAAAATCTGCCGTCATCCAATCCTACTTATTTCAAAATTCACTGCAAATCGTGCATGCAATCGTTTGTCATGGATGAAATTTCTGAACAAGATGTCAGCAATTCTATTGATAACTTCAAACCTCATTCTGCCCCGGGTGTGGATGGCATATCTCCAAAGCTTATAAAATTAGCAAAGCCTATTCTATCTCCATATCTTGCTTCCCTGTTCCATAAATGCATTCAGCGAGAAATTTTTCCACATGATTTTAAGTTGGCTTATGTTATTCCAATTCCAAAAACTTCTTCTCCAAAATTTCTTGATGAATTCCGCCCAATCTCTCTGCTTTCTGTTTTTTCAAAAGTGTTTGAAAAAATTTTTAAAGTTAAATTTTTAGACTTTTTGGCTAAAAACAACATACTAACTTCATCCCAGTTTGGCTTCAGAGAAAACAATTCTACTGAACTTGTTTAATAAACTTAAACGGAAACAAAATCACTTGCTCTATTTTCCTTGATTTAAGGAAAGCTTTTGATAGCGTTGATTACAAAATTCTACTGAAAAAATTATAACATTACGGATTTTGCGGAAAAATATTTAGGTTTTGAAATTCATATCTTGCGGTAAATCGAATTTGCACAAAAATAGACGGAAAAATCTCTTCACCGCGCTTAGTTGAATATGGAGTACCGCAAGGAACAATACTGGGTCCTCTTTTTTTCTTACTTTATGTCAATGACCTTCCTTAAGCCACAAATTTTGAAACTACTCTTTTTACTGATGACACCAATTTACATTTATGTTACAACAATATTAATACGTTACGTTCCAAAATTAAACCGTAGAGCGAGACAGCGCTGTTTGTGGCTATTAACCTTCATCAGCCGCCCTCAGGTAAGAAACATTCATCTTCCAGGACGAATGATCTTATCAGTATCACTCATCCCTTCGGATAAATATTTCTTAATGAGTTTAACCCAGTGGCGATTCCGGCACTCAGGCTACTCGGGCTGAGCCCGAGTTACAAAATGATGCAGAGGCGACTCCGGCACTCGGGCTGAGCCTAAGTTACGAAATGATGGAAGGCTTGTTATTATTTAAATTTTAAAAAGTAAGCTTAAAGCTTTTTTTAACTTAATTCGTATCAAGTTCGTTGAAAGAAACAGTCATCGTAAAAAACAACGAAGTGTGCGGTGGCAGTTGCGTTTTTCGCTCAACGATTTGTCTAGCCATAAGCTCTGGCTAGAGGAAAATAGCCCGAGTCGCATTGCGGAGAAAAGAAAGAGACAAACGAGACAAAAGCCTTTTTCCTTATTACATCTTCCTCGGGCTCGATCGCATTTGCCTGAGTCAGACAATGCAAACGTTTGTTACGTTGTTTCACACAATTCTTTCCTTAACTTGTTTGTGGAACTCGGGCCCTCGAGAAATAGCCCGAGCTACAATTGGAGAGAGGAATAGAAAAAAGATTTCGTAAGACGCCTGCCATCATGCGGCCATGTAGTAAATGCAGGCTTTTTGTTTGGTCATAAATGTCTGTTCCTCTGTGGCTCACAATGGATAGCTGATAACAAAGAGCTACACAACAAACTCAGTATGAGTTTGCCATCAAATTAAAAAGATTAAACTTTATGTATGAATGAAAGTATTTTGCAACAATTTTACTGTTGTGTAAGTTGCTATTTTATTGCTTTTTTTACCGTTTTTTTAACACTGTTTATGTCGAGCCCGAGTAGCCATAAAAAGCTAGAGTCGCCACTGATTTAACCTTTGTGGTACGCAATCCACTCGTGTGGCTACGTCACCATTCCAGTCAAACTCTTTACGTGGCCAGGGTGAAGATCAACAAGTAAAAAGCAATGTCCTTCCTGGCCTACCGGACGGGAAGTCATGACGGAAACTTGGGAACTTGATATTGGGCGGAAACTTGGGCATCTGCGGACGTGAGGATCTTCAAAAAACTTGTCCTCTTTTTGCGCAATGAAAATGCGGTAGCCCTGGTAAGCGTAATTGTTCAGAAATTGACATTGCCTTCGGTTATTGTGCCTAGTAGCCCCGTAGCCCGATTCTGCTGTACATTGTGCTACTGTAGGCCTACTTCAAAGTAACCTATTAAAAAAAAACGGTCTACCCTGCGAATCTTCGTTCAATTTTTGCGAAACATATGGTGTATTATTGCAGTATTACGGCAAAGAATGAAAACGAAAATTGAGAAATCCTGAAAATGTTAAAAAAACAATGGCACTGACATAATAGGATAGTTAATTGTATATCCACTATCCAGCCATACCACAGCTGTTGCTCAAATGAAATAACAAATAGAAAAGGAAATTATTAAAATCTATTGTTTTCTTACTTCATACAAGCTATGGAAATTACGCACAAACAAAAGCACACAAAAAGCAACGTCACTATTCACCACTATAACATAGCCTATTAAACTGTAGGCCTATCATCCTACACATAATACATGTAATCGGCAGTAAAAATTTTTTTTAGTGCGGTAAGTGGTTTTACGGGAAGTATTAAGTGGGTTACCAACGTCTGTTTTATTTCCTTATGCAATTGCTTTTCTTCCAAACATGCGCATCAGGAGGTTCCACTCTACTTTCAGAGGCCGAATAAAAGTAACTTCAAATGGTTGGCGGAGACATGGTTTGCCTGGGGGAGAAAACCATTACAAACTGAGATCATTGTTGGTTTGTCGGAAACTAACACTTTTTGCATAATCGTCATTTGGTAGGATTTACGTTTTTCTTGTTTTGTGAAGCATATTTTCACCAGCATTCGTAAAGCGTCACAAGACAAAAAAGCTCTTTCAACTGACAAAGTCTTCAGAACACTTTTTTGTCTTCTTCTCCTGTATCTGACAAATTGGTTTTTGCATTTTTTGCGGTATATGTTTGTCATTGAGAATGTTTCTTAAAGTTGCAACGGTAAACGACACATCCTGGCAGGTTGGGTTTGTATACATAGTGTTTGGTTATAATTTTTAGCATGAGCAAAGGCGTTTCGCACAGTTTTGCAGAGAAAAAATTTTGAGGCCATATGTCAGATACCTTGGCAGGTCTTTCGAGACATGAACTTATCAAAATTGCAACTTCAATTGGCACATACAAAAACTACACCATTTATGCTACCAGTAGGCCTAATCTGAAAGCTAAATGCAAAATAAGGAAACCACAATAAAATTTATCAATGAAAGCTAACAATTTAGTCAGTTGCCAATCTGTTTTGTTTTTTTATTTTCTATATTTTGTTGCATATTTATCCTCCAATCACGAGAAGCAGGGCCGTTGAGAGCCAAGCCGGGACCCGGAACCAAAATGAAATCCGGGCTCCCCTCAAAGTGACATAAAGAATGGTCCGCCAAAATGATAAAAGAGATGATTCGCCAGAAGAGGCACTTTGTTTTATCGAAATCGATTAACGACCAAAAAATGGCCAATAAAACTCTTGACCAGATGGTGCTTAGGCTATACTCTTTAGCTGTCCTAGTTGAAATATAAGCCTGCCATTTAGCTACTGGTAACTCTCAGCACAGCAATATACTCGTATCATACCTTTTGTGACCACTGTTGGTTTGCAAATACATCTGACCATAACCAGAAGCTGAAATATAAGCTTGCCATTTATATAGTTGAAATATATTTATTATAAATATATAGAAATTTATAAATATATAAATATATTTGAAATTTATAAATTTATAAATATATAGCCATTTATAAACATATAGAAATATATAAAATGAAATGTAGTTGAAATATAAGCCTGCCATTTAGCTACTGGTAACTCTCAGCACAGCAATATACTCGTATCATACCTTTTGTGACCACTGTTGATTTGCAAATACATCTGACCATAACCAGAAGCGTCGTGCAACCAATAAATTTTGGGGGGCACGAGTTACAACTTAAACAGATATACTGATCGCAATTTTTGTATAAGCCGTGTTTAGCATTGTAACATCACGAAAAAGAAAAAATACCAAAATATGTCGTGATACCCCCAATTTTTGGATAAGAAATCAAAAATTATTTTGATGCCCCCGCCCGCTTCGACATTATGCGCAATCAGTGGGGCTACCACAATTTAGCAAGGGGGGATAGTTTTGGTTTTGGAGGCGAAGCCCACAGCTGCCGAAGCTAAGGGGTCTGGGGGCGTACCCCCAGCCACCAACAGATTTATACGGATTTCATCTAAAAAACACTCGTTTTAGCACACTTTCGTATCGAAAAAGGACATACCGGTCCCTGCAGTGAGTGCAGTCACTATTATCGTGTCAGACAATACAAAAATATTATAGTATTCTGTCTAAAAGCAGAAGCTTGGCTAAAGGGAGGCTGTAACCTTTATTAGTTTTGGCGCATTTGGTGGGATGACGTGTAAGGTGTGTTCAACAACGCATTCAAAAAGCTTTCTAAATTCTAACTAACCTGATCAAGAAACTAACTTTACTCCTAAGTCGAAGCGATTTATTGAAGCAAAAATTAATAAACAAAAGATGGAATTTGTAGTATAAGAAAGGGAAGCTGTTAGAATGAAAACGAAATAACACTGGCTAATTTTCTCATTTTTTAAATTTTCAATTGTTTAAATCATAAACGAAACAAATCTATGAAAATTAGGGGGGCCCAAAGGCACGACGTCTCTGACTATAACTTATCAAATCATAGTAGTAGGCTACCGACATTAAGTTAATTATTCTAATTAAAACATTTTACGAATTTTTTTACGCGTGGCATTCTCAAAATTTCAGGCCCCTCAAAAATTTCGGGCACGGTACCAAAGGTATCCCCTGGACCCCCCTCTCAACGGCCCTGACGAGAAAGCGATATAACGAGCTCGCTCAGAAGTTGCCTTGCAGCCATCTGTCTATCACACCAAAGTTGGAGCTGAGTAAATCAATGTTTCCATTGCAGCCGCAGATTTCGCAGAAGTGTTGCCATTTTAAGCAACTTCATCCAAAATTACAAAAATTAAAAATATCTCGAAGTTGAGTTAATTCTACTTTAATCAATGGAGGATCATCAGGTCTAACTGATAAATTGGATTACCACGTTCGATTATTTCCATATTCGCTCTAATTGAATCTAGTTATCGAGCACTTTTTAAAATACTGATCTCCATGATAGGGATGTGCCGGATACCGGATATATATACTAGATAGGGATGTGCCGGATACCACAAACAATTTACCTTTTCGATCTATGTGAAAAATTTTGGAGCAAGTTTGAAAACTTTAACTTTGTTTGGACTCTCTACAAATAGTAGAACCTAGTCCAAACCTTAGACTGCGTTGGTTATTTTTTATATCGAGTGGATTTAAATTTAGTTTACAAGTTTATTTTTTCGGCGCTGCGAGTTTTGTCACGAGGAAAGCTACTTCAATGGTGTAGCAGTAGGCACTAGGCAGTAATCAAACAGCATCAAACCGAGACGGTATAATTTCGATGATCAACACCGTTGTCTGCCGTGAAGACCATGCAAATAATTTATGTTAAAAGCCTGTCTTCTGTCCTATAACTTGCACGTTCGTTTTTTCGAAATCAAAAAAACAAACAAACGCAATGTGCAGCCGACATACGAGCAAATTTTTTCTCGAAGGCAAACGACAAAGGGGAGAGAATTTTTATAGAAACTTTGTTTTCTACGTTCAAAAAACGACGTTTCAAGATACCTGTAGCATTGTAATGGATGTGCTTCTGCTTTTAAATGTTGTGCGGTTTTGCAACTTTAAGTAAGTTGAAGTCTTTAATTCAACGTCCTTAGTTCATCAATTGACTGTTTGTGTTAAAAGTTTGACGTGATTCACCCATCATTGCAGATTTACCGCAGAATCGATTTTTTGCAGCAATTTTATGGTATTTATAAACTATAAACCTTCCTTTTTTTAGTAGCTCTGATGATAGCGCAAAGCAAGTAAAAATTCAAATTCAAACTTGCCTTTTACCGACCGCTTAGCGTATGGGTTAAAAACATCGCTATCGATGTGGGAGGCTCGCCACTGAACATTGCGACGTTGTTTTTTTTCGGAGTTCGAAATTGTGTTGCACAGGCGCAGAGATGGGCTCCACCACTCGTTACATGCTTCGGCGTAATACCGTGAGGGGTATCACAAATTGCTCACAAGCGCGAAACCGCAAAAATCAACATAATGAGTAGTAATTGCTAACTCGATTGCTTTACTCGTAAAATCACGCCGCTGACGCAGGCCACACGCTTTATAGTTTTCCTCTCCCTTTATGTATAGCAGGGATGGCGAACCTTTTTACGTGGTGGGTCAAATATACGGTCGTAGAACAAAAAAAAAGTTGGTCACGGATGGAATAATATTGATGAGGGGCTTGAACTAGGAAAACAAAAAATAGAATAAAAAAAGGTTTTCGCGTCTTCCGATGTTCCGAATAATGCCGAAATCTATGCAAAGAGCAAAAAAAAAAAGGTCTTCACCTCACAAATTTCCAGCTTTCCGCAAATAGGCTACTGGGTGTGAACAGCAAATAAAAGGTCTTCAATACCACAGCATAGACAGATAAACTTTTCTTCATTACGTAAATGTTCGTTACCGTTTTTTCCTCCAGTTTTCGAAACTACAAGTGGGTCACTGAAATCTGCAAGTGGGTCACTTAGTGACCAGCGGGTCAGTAGTTCGCCATCCCTGATATATAGCATGAGCGCAAAATTTCGTGAAAACAATGCTAAGATTTTGCGCTGTTACATTTAGGAAGTGTTTTAGCTACCTTGCCATGTGCATGCAGTCAACTTTTCATGTAATAATGAAAACACCCCGGAGGCCGGACATATGTTGCCTCCTTCGGTATTAGACCTGAGGAAGCACTGTTCCTGCTCCCGCCGATTAGACGCCTATGGTGGCTGACTGACTTGGCGTCCGATTTTCGGCGCACTCTTCACCAAAATCCACACTTTTAACATAATTCTTCTTGCTCGAAAATAAAGCCCAGCGTTGAAAACGTGTTGATACACAAACGTAGTGTCGTGGATCGTAGTTGAATCAAAAGCAATCAATAAGATGGTCATTATATCAATTGAGCTACTGCTGCTAGACCGCGTTGCCGATTTGGCCAACCAAGAGTAATGAAGTCCATTGTTAATGACTCAACGCTTTTGAAAGTTTCCTGTGTGTCACATGACCTCATGCAATAGTTTTGTGGCTCGCGAGTCGAGTAAAACGATAGCGTGGAGTCGTGGACAAAAAACATCCAAATATTAATTTTGACCAAGTGCTACTATCCGGTATCCGGCCGGATAGTGACACACCGGATATCCGGCCGGATACCGAATATTCGGTAAGTCAGATTTTCCGGCTATCCGGTATCCGGCTATCCGGCAAATTTCTTATCCGGCACATCCCTACTCCATGAGTATGGATAAGTTTTTGATGTATAGATGGGCACAACATCGCAATGAAACATACTTCTTAGTTTTTATTCAGTGATAAGATAAAAATGAGTTTAAATTTTTGGGGTTCTAGAGATTAACTTTCATTAATGTTAAATTTTGTTCCGTTTATAACTCGCTATCCCTTAAACTTTTGGCCAAAATCATGCAAAACCATGATAAATTTAGCAATTAGGACTAGACTGCGAAACAAAAAATATTATCAGTAAATAAGCGAAAACTTGATCGACTATCGTGAAATAAATTTACGTAATATTTTAGCATTATTTTAAGAGTTTATGGAAATAATCGAACGTGGTAATCCAATTTATCAGTTAAACCTGGTGATCCTCCATTGATTAAAGTAGAATTAACTCAACTTCGAGATACGAAATTGCAAATGAATTAACCAAGTGATCGATGAAACCAACATTAAACTTACCCGTGGGTATTTCGTAAGTGTTATCTAATTCACAAAAAATCGTTGACTTTGGGGTGCTTGTAACTGAAGCCTTTTATATCTCTATATCCAAATATGAAACCCTCCATATTCTTACACCTCGCATTAATTATTTGCAATCTTCTTGAAGAATACAGCGAAAGAAACGTATTCCAACAAACCCTGAGTATGCTCTACTATATTTTAGTTTATTCACGAATGCATTATGGAATTAGCGCCTGGGGTACAGCCTCTGAAGTCAAACTGAAACAACTTCGAGTTAGACTCAACACAATCTTGAGAATTATTGGTAAAAAAGATTACAACACCCCCATAACCGAGTTATATCAGCATCTAAATTTTTTAGTTCTAGATGATATCTACAAATTAGAATTAGCCAAAATTATGTATCTATTACATCACAATGATCTTCCACCAGTTCTGAACAATTCTTTTACAAAATTGAAATCCATACACTCTCACGATACTAGACAACTTGATAAAAACGTTTGTTTTCTGCCTCGTGTTAACAAATCTTTCGCTAAAAATCTTCTAGCATTTAGAGGCACGAAAATTTAGAGCACCATAGATCCCACAATTAAGAGCATGCCCTGGGTTTCCTTCAAAAAGAAATTGAAATTGAAATTACTACTGTAGATAACTATAATTATGGCTTCCCGAAAAGGGAAGCCATATTGTTTTTACTTGGCCATTTGTGCACTTTTTGACACTTCCAGCAGCTGTAGCTGCTAAACTACTGTTCCAATTCAAAAGTGACCTAGAGTTCAAATGTGTGTCCCACCTAGGTCTACACCTTGGTCGCCCTAACTTTCCCCGACAGCCCCCCACTTTCTAGAAAAAAAATATTTTGTTTCCGAAAAAAATTTTTTTTTTTCTTTTTTTTTTCAACACCAAATTTTGTGCAGCGACTTGAAATTTTCAGGGATGGTAGATCTTATTGGGAACTTGTGCCTAACAACTTTTGGGGGGTGGCGGTCGTCAGGTTAAAGGTCAAACAACCAAATTTAGCAAAACTTAATAACTTTTGAATGACTACAGGTAGGACCTTCAAATTTTTACAGTATATGCATATCAATGTGGGGAACAACACTATGCAAAACAATGACCTGTTTGTGACGTCACTTAGGGTCAAAGGTCAAATCAACGAATCTCAACAGATTTTTGTGCAGCCTAAGGCTTTTGAACCGCTGGTGCTCAGGAATGATAGACCTCCATGTGAACTTGTGCCTAACAGCTTTTGGGGGGTGGCGGTCAACAGGTTAAAGGTCAAACGTCAATCAAATAAAATGATCAAAATTCTGATCAAACGCTAATAACTTGTGATTGGCAACTGGTAGGACCTTCAAGTTTACGGAGCAGATGCATCTCAACGAGGGTACAAAAGGACCAACAGTGATTAGTTTTGCGTGACGTCACTTGGGGTCAAAGGTCAAATACGCAAATATGTCGTTTGGCGTATAACTATTGATTGAAAACACAAAGGATCTTGAAATTAATAGGGTTGGTGTGTCTTGATATGTCCTTGCAGTGTACCAACTATAAACGTTCTATGTCACGTGACTCGGGGTCAAAGGTCAAAAAAACCGAGAAGTGTTGCCAATCTTGCGCAGCCTAAGGCTTTTGAACCGCTGATGCTAGAGACTTGAAATGTTCAGAAATGGTAGATCCTATTGGGAACTTGTGCCTAACAACTTTTGGGGGGTGGCGGTCGTCAGGTTAAAGGTCAAAGGTCAAAAAACCAAATTTACCACAATCTAATAACTTTTGAATGACTACAGGTAGGACCTTTACATTTTCACAGTATATGCATATCAATGTGGGGAACAAAACTATGCACAATAATGATCTGTTCGTGACGTCACTTAGGGTCAAAGGTCAAATCAACGAATCTCAGCAGTTTTTTGTGCATTTTAAGGCTTTTGAACCACTGATGCTAGAGACTTGAAATTCCCAGGGATGATAGACCTCCATGTGAACTTGTGCCTAACATCTTATGGGGGGTGGCGGTCAACAGGTTAAAGGTCAAACGTCAATCAATTAAATTGACAAATAGTTTGATCAAACCCTAATAACTTGTGAATGGCAGCTGGTAGGACCTTCAAATTTACGGAGCAGATGCATCTCAACGAGAGTACAAAAGGACCAGCAATGATTAGTTTTGCGTGACGTCACTTGGGGTCAAAGGTCAAATACGCAAATATGTCGTTTGGCGTATAACTATTGATTGAAAACACATAAGAACTTGAAATTGATAGGATTGGTGTGTCTTGATATGTTCTTGCAGTGTACCAACCATGAACGCTCTATGTCACGTGACTCGGGATCAAAAGTCAAAAAACCGATAAATGTTGCCAATCTTGCGCAGTCTAGGGCATTTGAACCGCTGATGCTAGAGGCTTGAAATGTTCAGGGATGATAGACCTCGACGTAAACTTGTGTCTCACAACTTGCGGGGGGTGGCAGTCAAGTGGTTTGAGGTCAAAGGTCAATAATAGGAAAATGTTCACAAGCTCATAACTGTTAAATGACAACAGCTAGGACCTTTAAATTATCGGAGGATGTTAATCTCAATGTGGGTAACAAAAATATCAATATAATGAAGGGTTACTCCAGAGCGCCTGACTTGGAGTCAAAAGCAAAAACGTGAAATTTCAGGAAACCTCATGAAAGTCAATCAAATTTATGTAATCCGTTAGAGGGCAGTAGGGAAACATGTTTTCGAGCTATTTTCCTTTAAAACTTTTTCATTCGTGAGTGAGCTGTATGAGTTTGTGGTTAAACTGACGTTTTAAGCAGCAATAAGGGGCACATGGGAATTGGCCAAGTGGTTGGTGCATTGAACTCATGACTTAGCTTTGTGGATTCCTCGCATTGAAACTGTGTTCGCATTGCGGCGAAGAGTTTGTTAAAGTAATAGCTAGCATAGTCCGCTATCACATCATCAGGCTTGTGGTTTCGCGAAATTGGTTGTAATTAGCACTTGTTTGCTTTATTTCATTCACGCCTTATGCAATTGGGTAACTGGACAAATTTATAACGGTTTGGCTGTATTTTGATCAGTGTCAAAGTTTTCGTTGAAGCAGTCACAGCACTTTTACTTAATGCGAGCAATGTTGGTCTATCAGTCGTTTTACTTTTTAAGTTGCTAAAAAGCTGCCATTCATAAGTAAGTACTAAGTTGTAACTTCTAAGTTTCAACTTATCAACAAGTGTGACTTCAATTGATTTATGTGCAATACCTTGGGCGAAGTTTTATCCGAAATAATGCAGCCTTTAATTTTTGCGCAGATTGTTAAGCACTGTAATCGCTGCTTTAAAAGTGAGTTTTATGCCGCGATTTCTTGGCCCTTAGAATCGAACACAAGCTCGATGATTTAATTTCGTTTTGTGTGAATGCAGTCGTCCTTGCAGCTGCACAAATTCTTCAAGAATCATGGCGTTTACTGTTTGAATCTACTGCAAGATTTGCCAGCTTGTTTGAAATGTCAGACAAACAAGATGATTTTGCTGCAGACTTGTGTAGCATTGTGCCGGCCGATTAGCTCAGTTGCTAAGCCCACCCTATCGGTGCGGGAGGTGTGAGGTTCAATTGCGTGGTCGGCCAAATCGTCACACTGTCGCCAACGGCTCGCCACCGTCGCGACGTTTGTTCGGAGCTTTGTAGCCCAAGCGCTGCGCCGCGTAGGTGGGCTCCGCCACTCGTTACACACTTGGGCGTAATATCGCGAGTATAATGAAGTTTGGAGTTTTTGTGCAGCATCATCATTGTACACGTGAAGAAATTTAAGGATAATGGTTTTATTGAGATTTCGATGACTGTATTACAGAAATGTAAAAAGTCGTTACAATATTATTTGGTTTATGGAGCACAGACGGCAGGAAATTAAACTTACTTCATGTGTGATAATGTCCACTTATACTTTGCACTGATTGGTTGTTTTATTAAGCTGTAAAAGCGAAGTCGCTCTGCTGTTCCCTTAGATGTTTGGGTCCCTAGTAAGCTTGATCGGGAAGCCATAAGCGGGTGCTTGCAGCTGCCATCTAGTTGTTAACTGTTTTTTTGACTTGATCTGATAACCACACACCGACCTAGCAACCCAAATGTCTTTCGCTTTGCCTTTTCCCCCTGAACTCTTTTGGTTTTTGTAGTTTTTTGTCGTTTTCATTATCGTTTGTTGTTATTGCGTATTTCATAGTATCATGTAATTGAAAGCCTCTATGCCCTACATCGTATCATGTAAATCTTCATGTTTTTCGTGCTGCGCATGTTAGGAAGCATCTGACTGGGAAACCTAACGGTTGCTCGATGCTTCCTAGCCTTCGCACAATGTTTTGAATTTTTTTTTTTCCATATTGAATGTTGTGCTCTATTTTCGTTGTCACCTGTGCAGGCAAAATAAAGAATACTACTACTATACTCCTGCTACTACAACATAAAATAGCCCAAATGCCTCGCAATTTTATAGAGAAACCAGTCATGCGGAACCCACATTGTGTGAAAAAGCGTCTAAAATTAACCATGCGTCTTTGCAAATTAGCGTGTTATTTTGTCTGTGTTCACCATAAAAGCGTCCAAATAGTTTCATCTTGTGGGTAAGAAACTACTTTCCTGCTGGAACAAGTTTTACTAATTTGCTTCAATAAACTTAGATGCTATAGCTAAAGTTATGCACCCCGACTACAAAAAAATTGAGCAAAATCAAGTTCAAGCTCAAATATCATGACGTCATAATAAAATAAACTTGGAGTTTTTTTGTTAAATGTATTTTATATTTTTTCTTCTTTCGTTTAAGTCCAAAATGAGAGCTCTACTGCGACTATAAACGACTAAAACTACTGTAGAGTAAGTACCTTGTTGTGCCAGCGCAACGATTTTACCCTCTTTACCCCCTCACTCTGGCCACACCCACCACCCCTGACCCGGCAGAAATCTGATTTCGTGCGTGGTTTGAAGTACTTAAAACGATGATAGGGATAAAAATTGGTAAGCTTCCAGCTGAGCTCAGACCTCTGGGCTGCCGGAGTATAACCACAAAACCCCTAAATCCTCTCTCCAATAATGCTTAAAAAAATTGACTGAAGTGAAATCGTAGCAATATATTTTTACAATATTCGTTTGTTACGATTTCAAAAGCCAGTTGTTACGATTTCCTTTTACTTGTGTAGTAACCTGGTAGACTAGTGGCTCACTGGGATTTATAATGTAAAACACAGCTATTTTCTACACCACTGGTTCTCAAACTAGGGATTGCGGTGCTGTTTACTTGGGGTCCATGAAGCAGTTTCAGGGGGACCGCAAAGAGGTTGCAGATTTCCGATAAATCATCCCATTGAATTGTGTTTGCAGATTTAATGAATGTTACTTGCTTGATTTTCCAGGGCTCCCAGACTTCCGGATTTTGCCGGATTTCCGGCATTTTGTACTTCAAATCGGCACCTTCCGATATTATTCCAAAAATGAACTTTTTTTAGGGGGGGGGTGACGTCAGAGTTTTGCAGTGAAAGACAACTAGAAAGAAGCGTGTTTTCAAAAAACCAAGTTCTGTAATTAGCGTTAGTAATCTTTTGTTTCAACGAATGTCGATCATTATCGGAGCAGAGAGTAATAGTGATGTCGTAAGAATAGAAATTTCAAATCAATAGTCGCGTTGTCTTTTGCTGAAAATGTTTCGTCATTCAACACTAATGCGGAAACGGTAATTTTTCCGTTCCGCATTTGTCGTCTTAGCGGTGCTACTTCGGTATTGGGGTTAACCTTGCTAGACTTTTAAGTCAGTAGGTAGGTGCACTTACGGAAAAATAAAGTTACAATTAGATGAGAAATTTGCAAGGGACAAATTAATATTTCGACTATAACAAAAGTCTCGTCAGCCTTGCTACGCACATGAGACCATAATCCAGATTGGAAAGTTGGTATGTTGCGCCTGATATATCCGGCGCAGAAACTACCGCAATTGCGAAATATGTGCTAATTGGCGCAGAATTTCATTACTTTTGTTACTTGGCGCAAAAATATTCAATCGGCAAAAATGTGTATTTAACTACAGCCACGCCGCGCAAGGTGCCCAGATCATCGGACAATCACGACAATGCGGTTTTGCAGTGTACGCTTACGTCACGATACCATAACGAAGCCCGTGAGCTAATGTATAGGTCTCTCTCTCATCGCTCTCATCTCATTCTTCGAAACTTTTTTCCCAAATAGCATTCACGTTCGTGTTGGTGTTGCCAATTATAATTTTCAATTTTACAGCAAAGCACGAATGTGCCACCTATGGTGCTATTTGACTTCTTCCAAAGGCGCGCCGCTTCCTACTTCTGATTTACTGGCGTCAAACTTCTCGATCAACTGGATTTCGGGGAAAAATACCTTGAACCAGTGACAAGTGAAGAAGCGTGAAGTGTTGGAACTTGATTTTGATTATAAATTATATTTTTATACAATTCCATTATTTTAGGGCTACCATATACGTCCTCTTTTAAGAAGATCTGCTTCTTTTTTCGAAAAAAAAAAGGACAATGAATGGTCCTTAGAGGACACTCAAAAATAGACAAAATGCCCTCTTTATACAGTTTAGATTTTTATTTCTTATGATGCTGTTTTGTAATTCGGTATCAACACCCTTTGATAATTTTTCGTTCTGTTGTTACGTCACAAAAATAATAAAATATTTAAATTTTCACGAGTAACTTTTTACGATAGACGGATAGGGGTTTTTAATCTGGGGTCCACGAACCCATAAGGGGCCCATAAAGAGACTTTAAGGGATCCGCTCGATTGGTTACAACTGCAGTCATGCATGCACGTGACTACTCCAGAATCCCTGTTTTAAACTCAAGGGGTCCATAGCTTTGGAAAAGTCTTAAGGGACCGTGACTCACAAAGGTTAAGAATCACTGGTTAAGAACAGCTTTTGTGAGAAAGTTAAGTGAACGAATTGAATTGAGGGAGCATAGAAGTGACTGTAGGGCTTGTTAAGATCACAGTGCAGGCTCAGTATAGAGATATACAGTAGAATCACTTTCCGAAATCAGCGTCCGGAACGCTCGAATCAGTCAACCGTGACGATTTGGCCCATGTAGGATTTTCTGGTAATAAGTTTCGCGCAAATTTGCGTAAAATGGCTGTAAAAAGATGCAGGAACAGACTTTGAATATAAATTATAAAGAGCTACGTAGGTGATTTGAGCCATAAAGTAAATTTTTGGAAAATAGAAGTTTTCTTTAACAAGTTCATAGTGGGATATTGTTATAGGCGTAGCCGAAGTTAAGCAATGCACCTGTTTTAGAGAAGAAAAATACCGGTTTTGAGGCTGACCTAGGCCTAGTGCTGTACCAGTAGCTTACTAGCCTACCGCAGCTACTAAGCAATTGATTGAATAATATTAGAGATGTTGTAGGCTAAACCGGCATATATCAGTTCATAAGAAAGGCTGCAGTTAGCTGTACCAGCACTAAACGTATTAATATGCTTCTTAATGATCGTAGTGGTCGTATCATGTACTAATATGTGAATCAAAACACTCGTTGAATAAAATATTTACGTAAAACTAAATTTTTGGTGCTTTTGATGTTTGTTTCAATTAATTTGCACAAGGGTAGGCCTTAGGCCTGTTACATACCGTACAACCGTAGTAAATTGTAACTTCCACTCCTTCAAGCTAAAAGAGCGATTGGGGAAATTGCAGACTTGTATATAAACGGTGATGCAGCTTATGCTTTTCCAAAGCACCTGCCTCCCGTCCTCGGAGAAAAAGCGAAATACCATAAGCGTGGAAAAGTGCTGGAGCGACAAAAAACATGGCTGCTCGTTTGCCGTACCTTTTGTAATTGATTGAACAACCGGTACCGGTATAGCCTAACAATCTTTTGATCTGTTTTTAAACCCCAACAATTTTGTGAAGCGTTTTATGCTTTATTGCTTAGTTTTTTGATGTGCTTGTGTCGTGTTTTAATTAACCGTTTTTGTATTTAAGCGTGCATTTTTCGTATTGAAATTTTCGTCTGAACTACAATACGTCGTAGGTTATAAAAAATGAAAATAGCCTACTAAATAAGGCTTTTATCCTGATTGTCCAAACGTGCTTCTGCACATGTGACCGTAGTAACAAGTTGTATAGATTAGCTTACAGGCATGTTTTTTAATGAAATAGATGGGAAGTATTTCCCTAAATTGGCCCTATTTCTTTTTTTCAGTCATTTGTCGGTTATTTTTCGATTTTTTTTTCTCAATGACCGAAATTAATAGAACCAATTCGGTCAAATGTCCGAAAAGATTGCTCTGACACCGTCTGCGGTGTGTAATCGAGAAATTGCCGAAAGCAATTTGTGGTGATGGAGAAAAATCTGCGACAAAAATCGATTAAATCACCGAAGTAAGTTTTTGATCCGGCCAACACCTTTCGCAAAATATTTGATTAGCCTATGCACGCTCCTTCACAACATTTCCTTGGTAGGTAGTCATTCGTTTTTGAAAAATTGTCCGGGCCTGGTTGTCTAGCGATCAATTGCATCATTCAACGCAAATCACACTTCTCGCTGAGCTGTAACATATAAAATCAACGGAAAAGTATTGAACTCTAAAGTGAGTTTTTCAGATGAGATGCCACAAAAAGCAACTGTGATGAGTGATTATATACGCAAGGTCAATCAAGGACCATAATATTTTTATATCGCGTGCGAAGTAAACATATGGTTGGCCGATCTGGGCGATTTTTTCCTCTGTCCAAATCTGGGCGATTTTTTCCTCAGATTTGCGTCAGAATGCGCAAAATTGGCTTCAGATATTCAAAATTTTCCTGGGGGGAGAACCCCCCCAGACCCTCCTTGAAGGGCTCGGCCCTTGCAAGCCTTCGCTGCTACGTCACACCACCGGAATTTTTTTAAATTTAGCCTCCCCCCTGAAAAAATTTCTGGATACGGCCCTGCCGTTGGCGCAAGAAAATTAGTGGCGCAGGATCGGTTTTGCGCAAAAATCACCGAAAAAATATTTGGCGCAGAAATCCGGCGCAGAAAAAACGAACTTTCCATTTAGGACCATAATAAGGTCGAAACGCGTCTGCAGCTGCAAATTGCAAATGAGTGGGTTGCCATGGGGGCTTCTAGTGATGTGGGCTTGTTAGGCTACCGGTAACTTAGTTGAGGGTTAGTAGTTATAGGCTCTTTCATTGGGTATCGTTGTTTGGGGGCAGTCGCCTGCCAAAAATAGGGCACAATTTAGAAAAGAGATGAAGTCGAGATGTCCAGGTAAAGTACGGTAATGCAAAAAAGAGTCTTTACAGTCTGGAATGAGTTTAGCCTGGATTGGCTGTGGGTAGCAAGGCTGACGAGACTTTTGTTATAGTCGAAAAGTTACAATTCTTTTGCAAACATGGAGGAAGATTGGCTAATGTTTAAGATACTACTGCTTTCAAAGAAAAAATTTCATGTGCTTTGTACAACAAACCGAAGAATAACTTTGCAAGAGTTGAAACAGATTGAGAAGCTATATTTTTTCGCTTGCAGCAAGTCATAGGTATGACTAAGCAGCGTGACATGTGTTAATCAACAAATCAGTCGATTGAGGTTCTAGCAGATAGATAATTACAAATGCACACACTTGGGCATGCTAACTCAAAACTTTAGCTTCGCTAACTACCATTCCGCAATTAAAATACCGTAGTTGGCTTCGCTAACGGCAATTCGACAAATAGGCACCCATTTTAGCAAAAAGCCTGTAGTCTGCTAATTCGCTAACTTTAATATTTCAAGTCTATATCTGCACGCGATGATTTGTAGTCAATTCTTATGATAAAGCTTCCCAAGAATGATAGGTACGATTTTGACGTAAAAGGTACGTCTTGCAATGTGTCAATTTTAAGAATCCAACGCTTGTGGGCTGCATTGCACTTGTGTAATGCAATAATAAGTTCGAATAGCTTGTAAATGGGTAGAAAAAATATTCTTAACACGGGGTGCGCACATTGTTACTCGTATTGCAGCAAGCGCAAATTGCTCTTAGCGAATCTAAAGAAGCTAGCGAAAGCTGACGTTAGCTAATTAGATATTTAGCGTAGCGCTAATTAACTTTTTATTGGAACTAAATGATGTTCGCTAAATTAAAAAAGCATTTTATCGAATTAACTCACTATCGAAGAAGTTAGTTTCGCTATTGACAAATTAGCGATTCATCCCCACCTATGCAAATGCAAAATGTTCCCAGTCGTCTCGAATGGCGGATTTTTAAAGTAATAAGAAGCTCATGAGGTGAATTATTAAGCTTTGTTTGGATTACATGCGATTTGACGTGGGGGAGGGTTGCTTGTTTGACTGTACCAGACATCGCAATTCGCAAGTGTCTGCCTGTGATGCAAAAACAAACAAAGGCATTGCGTGCAATCTAAACAAGGCTTTATGCCAGCTCTGCAAATGGGTATCAATGGATCCCCTGTTTTGTCACTCCTGGCATGGAAGAGTTTACCTTGGATTCCCATTCACATACCGGTACCAGTTTAATATTGCAGGTGATTGTTTACCCAGCAATGTCGCATTTTCTCAAACTAATAATAGTTTCTCAAACTAATAATAGTTGCAACCAGTGGCATACGCAGAAATTTTCTAAGGGGGGAAGCGCATTCAGGATTTGGCAAAGGAGGGGGCACAACTGGGGGTCTGGGAATGAAGCCCAAAGCCTCAAACAAATTTTTAAAGTTTTCACATTAAAAAAACACTCATTTTAGCACACTTTTTTGTTGAATAAGGGCATGCAGTGAGTGCAGTCACTATAGACAATGCAAAAATATTACGCAGCTTATGTCTGAAAGCAGAAGCTTGGCTAAAATAAGTGAAAGGAGGCTGCAATCATTATTAGTTTGTGAAATTATGGTTTTAGCACCTTATTACATGGCCAAAAGGGGGCATGGTATCGTCTTTACTTTTAGTTAGGTTTTAGCACCTTACAGGGCCAAAGGGGGGGCATGGTACCGTCCCCTCTGCCCTGCATGCGCTTATGGCACGTAGAAGTTTTTCCACATGAAGGTACAATTTTTCTAGCAGTGCCTGAGCAACACAGGCTTGTAACATGTATCAAAGAAGGCCTGAGGGGGAACGCACGCTTAGGAGCCCCCCCACTTGCATACGCTACTGGTTGCAGCCTCCTTTCATGTACTTTAGCCAAGCTTCTGCTTTTAGACATAAGCTTCGAGAATATTTTTGCATTGTCCATTGTGACTGCGCTCACTGCACACCCTTTTTTGGTAAACAAATGTGCTAGAATGAGTGTTTTTTTATTTGAAAACCTTTAATATTCGTTGGCGGCTGGGGGCTTCGCCCCCAGACCTCCGATTGCAGCCTCTCCCCCTTGCCAAATCCTGAGTGCGCCACTGGAAAGTGATTGTCACATGTCAGAGCATTTCGTGTTTGCATAATACATAAGACATTGTTACAGTATATTATACTGTTAAACGCACTAAAAATGATTTTTTTGTGGTAAAAAATGCAAAAACTTTCAGTGGTTGGGGGCGAAGCCCCCACACTCCTTTGCCTCTGGGGGTTGGGGGCTTTGCCCCCAGACTCCCGACATAGCCCTCCTGTTGCCAGTTTCTGACCACCCGTATTTTCCGGCTTTTTCACCATTTTTGGCTGGGAGCCCTGATTTTTTCACTCTAAATATCTGTTAGTTTAGTGCACATAGCATTTCATTTCAAATGTCCATCTATTTTACATCAGCTACACTACGAATGTTTTTGCTGCTGAACCAGAATTAATGCTTAAATATAAGGCAGAGGCTAAGGTTACGTGACCGTAACATTTGTCTCTTTGGTTTATTTTATTATCCCTTCACGCTTCCCTGATTGTACGAGAGCGTGACGAAGTAATAAAATAAACTAAAGAGGCAAATGTTACGGTCACGTAACTTTAGCCACTTCCTAAATATAAAGGATTGTGAGTAGTAGAAAAAATCTTTGGGTACTGTAAAGTCAAAATTTTTAAAATGTTGGAGAACCACTGTTCTACACAATTGTAGAAGCAGATTTTGAGAGGCCACTGGACAATTTTATGAGACCATTTTGGTTTTGCGAAATGTCTTTTAAAGACACTGCTTGCAATTAGCACCCAAGATATACTGTACATCTCTTATTTTGTGTTACCTACTGTGATATGTAAATAATCATAATTATATAAAAATGCTGTGGCAAACAAAATTATCTATTGACCTCACTTGTTCAAAAACATGTTGTAAAAATGGATTTTCAAAATTGACCCTAAATTTCTGAAAAAAAGTGCTTTAATGCAGTTTGCATTGTAATGTGTGGTTACGGATGATTATTTTGTGTGTTTTAAGTGCAGCAATTACGTATCTCAATTCAAATTGTTTGGGGCAGTTGACTACAGGTTTTTCACTTCCCCAATCTGTGCTACAATTGATTTCTTCTGTAGATGCAAATTTATCACTAAACATTGTATTTTAAAATCAATTGCTTGTGGTGTAGAAAAAATAAACTGTTCTGTTCTTAGAATATCGAATCCAGAAGGATTCAAATCCCAAACTATCCGGTATAGTTTTTGCGGTATAAACAGGGTAATTGGACTCGATTTCATTGTTTTGCATTGTCACAAAGTGTTGCTTTGAGTTATTATTTCAAATAAATTCTTTTCACTACTATTGCTGATTTGGTGCTTGGTCTTTCGTGAAATAGGTTCATTGAAAAACAGATTAGGATTTGGTATTCTGGATTCGGTTGTAACTATTTGGAATAATTAGTAGTAATAGCAGTAGTGTCTTTTATTTTTGCACCGTCAACACAATAAAAGAATACAATAAGATTAAGGAAATATAAAGCAGTACAAGAAAAGGGAAGAGGCAACAACACGATTAACGTTATGGCATGCAGATAGGAGAAGAGGAGTTAACAGAATACAGGAGTGGGCATACAAGAAAAAGAAAGAGGCGACAACACGATTAATGATATGGCATGCAGATAGGAGAAGAGGGGTTAACAGAATACAAAAGTGGGCATGGTTGCAACACCCAGGTCGGGATCAGAAATTTTGAAAAAAAAGAATATAGTAAAGGCAATAAAAAACGACGGTCAGACAAAAAAAGACAACAGAAGCATCGCAGCTACCAACACTACTATGTTAAGGTGCAAGGGTAGGAAGCATACCAGGGGGTGGTCTACTATGGTTATTCTGCCTCCAAGCAGCTTGACAGAAATAATAAAAAAAGAAAAGAAATAGAGTTGAGATAGACTTAAAGTATGCTGAGGACTATTAGAGCTGCTTCGACAAAGACAACCACATAAGACCTGACCGGCAAAGAAACCTATTAAAAGAAATTTATGGAATAGTAAACTATTTTGTAATGCTCATCCCTATGTGTGGTGCCACAATGTCTAATTTTCATAATAGGCATACTGTTTGTTGAGAATGTTTATGTATTTACTTATTGTTTAATTGTAACATTTTTGGTAAAGTGCAGTGCTGAACTGCAGTAGAGCAATTATTGTCACATGAAAAAAAACAGCTTCATAGGCCCTATCTCAGGGGTTCTTAACCAGGAGTAAATTTATCCCTTGGGGGTAAATTTTGCCTGCCAAGGGGGAAATTTTTTTGAAGTACGATTAAAACAAACTTCAATTTTCAGTATTAAAAAAGTGAAAGTGCTGCACTGGGGGTAAATTACTCTTTTTTCAAACGGCAAGGGGTAAAAAATACAAAAAAGGTTAAGAACATCTGCCCTAACTGATTGGTAGAAAATTAGCATGATTGCAATTTTAAGAAAATTTTTAACTTTAAAGTTATTTATCCTAAATCCACTGTAGAGTGGGACAGCGCTGTTTTGGCCTATTAGCCCTTTTCAGCCTCCCTCAGGTAAGATGTATTCATCTTCCAGAATAAATGATCTTGCCAGGATCACTCATCTCTTCAGATAAATATATCTTAAAGAATTTAACCTTTGTGATATGTAGCCACTTGTGTGTCTACGTCACCACGCTAGTCAAATCCTTTACGTGGCTAGGGTGAAGATCAATAACTAAAAAAGCAATGTCCTTCCTGGCGTACTGGACGGGAATCATGACGACTTCCTTTTGTTGGGTCAAAGGCTATATCAGCTCTCCATCACCAACAGTGCAAAGCACTCCAGTCAAATGCACCATAGAGCGGAACAGCGCTGTTTCGGGCTATGATATATTTATTCGAAGGAATAAGTGATCTTGGCAAGTTCATTTGTTCTGGAAGAAAAATGGATCTTACCTGAGAGCGGCTGATGAAGGCTAATAGCCCGAAACAGTGATGTCCCGCTCTACGATGCGTTTGACTGGAGTTCTTTGCATTGTTGGTGATGGAGAGCTGATATAGCCTCCCACCCAGCAAGAGGAAGTTGTCATGACTTCCCATCTAGTAGGCCAGGAAGGACATTGCTGTTTAATTATTGATTTTCACCCTGGCCACGTAAAGGATTTAATTGGAGTGGTGACGAAGACACACGAGTGGCTACATGCCACAAAGGTTAAATCCTTTAAAGAATGTTAATCTGAAGGTATGAGTGACCCTGGTCGTGGCAAGATCATTTGCTCTGGAAAATGAATGTATCTTACCTGAGAGCGGCTGATGAAGGCTAATAGCCCGAAACAGCGCTGTCCTTCTCTACGGTGCGTTTGACTGGAGTTCTTTGCGCTGTTGGTGATGGAGAGCTGATGTAGCCTCTGACCCAACAAGAAGACATTGTCATGACTTACCGTCCAGTAGACCCAGAAGATCATTGCTTTTTCAGTTATTTATTCTAAATCTGCTGCCACGAAAAATAGAAACCATGAGCGTATTATACAGGGTGTTTCAAAAAATTTGACACCATTTTGCACCCATATAACTTTGCTAATTTTTGTTAAAACAATATCAAATTTTAACAGGATGTTCAAAAATAATATAAATTTTTACCTTTTAATTTTTAGGTGTTTAGGAATTTCTGTGATGAAATGCCATTCACCAGCGTAGAAAAAGCGTTTTGTGTACTGGAGTATGCTAGAACACAGTCAATTAAAACAGCCAGGCGGATCTTTGCTCAGCGATTTGAAAGAAGTGCATTTGGAAAAGTGTCCAACAAAAAGTAAATTTGGAGATGGCATAAAAAGTTTAAGGAAGAAGGTTTCTTGTGTAGAGTAAAAGGGTCTGGCCGAAAGTCAATGTCAGAAGAAACGGTAGATAAAATTCGCCAAAAAATTGTGAACAGTCTAAGAAAGTCCATACGAGTTGCAGTTTGTAGAGTCTTATTTGTAATCATTTCCATATAACACAGCCAAACTGTTGTTGCTCGAATTTGGGTTTCGAAACTAGTCCTTATGGAGTTGTTTTGGACTGTTCGCAATTTTTTTGGTGACCGTTTCTTCTGACATTAATTGACATTGACTGTGTTCTAGCATACTCCAGTGCACAAAACGCTTTTTTTACGCTGGTGAATGGCATTTCATTGCAGAAATTCCTAAACACCTAAAAATTAAAAGGTAAAAATTTATATTATTTTTGGATATTCTGATAAAATTTGATAATGTTTAAACAAAAATTAGTGAAGTTATTTGGGTGCAAAATGGTGTCAAATTTTTTGAAACACCCTGTTTAAACGTTAGTCTGTGGAGGGGTACTCATGGACTTTTTAGTATATTATGGGATGTAATAATATTTTGCTGTATGTCTAAATAGAAATGAATAACTCAGAACTAAGGCAAACAATGTTTCTGCCAAGTAAAATTTAAACAAGTTTGTGTCTCCATCTTGTCTTACATCATTGGAACTTGTCAATGCTTCTGCGATTACAGAAAAATGAACAGTGAAGTACCTAAAAACAAAGGATGGACTAGTTTTGATGATAGTCCGGTGCATCTTCAACCATCAGGTTAATTGAATAGATCTATGCAAATGTTTGTAGGAAAATCTTTTTATGCTTTATTCGTGTATAAGAAACTGCTAGCATTTTTGCAGTGGTTTTTCATGTAGTTGTGGCAGGCTGGTAGAGGCTTTTTGGTGTGACTGATTCTGTGAGATATGTAACTTCGCTCACCTAACTTAAAAATAATAAAAATTGACGTTGTGCAATTTGCATGACGGCATTTTGAATGTTGTTGCCTTGCATTATGATGGTATTAGATCAGGAATTCTTGCTGAGCTTGTGGGTTGTACTGGCACTTTGCGTTTTGTATAATTAAACATTGCGTAATTGATTTCGGTTACAAATGTTAATTAACTATCAAATGGCTCTCATTTTTTGTGAAAACACTGGGTTTGATACGTTGTCAAAACACACCAGACTTAAAAATGGTAATCACCATTCTGTCAAGTGTGTGACAAGTATTGAGTGTGACTAACTTGGAGTGGGACAACTTGGCGTATCATTTATGTCAAATAATTGTGCCTACTTTCACCTTGCTTGAAAGGTAGGCCAATCGCATTTAGATTACTTATGAAACAACCACATTGTATTAGCTCACACTTTGCATCAATTATCTCAAAGACTGTGAAATTTCCCTCGCTGATGTGTTTCAACCAGTGGTGAAAGTTAGCTGGAGCTTCAATTCGATAAAGTATTTTCTGCCAGAAGAGTGAACTAATTTTTGTAAACTACGTAATTATTGTAGGTAACAAGTAGAGACGTCCATTAGGGTGCATCATTTCCCCCCTATTTTGGAATTTAAAATCGCGCCATTGAGAAATGGTGTCCATATCAGATAAGAGTTGACGAAAAAATATGGAGACCTAGGGACCGCACAACCACTCCCGCATGCACCCCCAAGTTTTGACTTACTAAAGTCGCCATATCTCAAAAGTTTTGTACAACTTCGTAAGTGTCGCAACTATTTTATAAACTGAAGTTGCTTGGAAAAAATTTGTACGGTTCTATACTTCGTTTATGCAGCCTTATTTCTGCATTTCTATAAACTTCATGATATTTTCTGCATGTAACTGTATATCAAAAGTCATTAGGTTTAAACTATGTGTTCATCAACATATTTTAGTGGGCTTATACTAGCATCTTATCCTTTGCAAAGCGATTTTGTGCTCTATGCTTTTTGTTGTTAAAACCATTGGTAGTTGTTAATTTCGTGAAAGCATTGTTAAGGTAATTGAATATGGTAGCTACAACCTGTACTTTTGTTGCATTCATTGAAAATTAAGTCTTGAAAAAGTCTGGAAAACGAAATTCAAAATTGTGTGGGAACCCTGGTTGTAAAAAGCGCTAAAATTGTGATTTGTATATTAGTTGCATATTTATCCTTCTATCACAAGAAAGCGATCAAAACGCTTCAACAAGCTTGCTATGGATTTGCTGGAAATAACTACCACACTAAGATAGCGAAACCCCATATTTGGACGCAGACATTTGGGCACAAAATGCGTTGCAGCGCACTTTTTGCAATCATCTTTTTACTTTTTAAAAAAAATTTTATTAACAATATTTGTACAAAAATTTTATATTTGCAACGGTGCTGGTAAGTGTTTTAATTTATTCTAATTTCTTAATTACGACTAGTATATAATAAGCGACTGAACCAATTGATGTATATTTACAGAAACTTAAGCAAGAAAAAATAATGTGTAGTCAAGGTTAAAGTAACCGAGAAGCAAAGACTTATTTCTATGTTTATTTGATTGTGTAATTCTAAGGACTTTGCGATAGTTATTTTGTGTAATAAAGAACAAACAAAGGTTTAACAAACGAAGACTTTGGATTAATGCAAGATATTTTTTGTTTGCGCCAATGTTTTTAAGCTGCTTAATTGTTGCGTAAAACAAGCGAGTCAATTGATAGATATAGATTTGCGAAAACTTAATTAAGAAAAATAATGCTTGGTCAAGTTATCGATGTAAGCAAAGAAATGCGTTTTTAGTTAATGTACCATTTGGAGAACATTGCGATGGTTCGGTGCAATACGACACAAAGAATAAGCGAGAGTGTTTTACATTTATTAAAGTTGAGAATCCCGTCAAGTGCCGTCTAATCACACTGTAAAGCTCGTAATTCACTTGCAGGCTCGCTATCCACGCTTTTTTTTGCATTAGCTAAACTCCCGGCAAAGAACCTCCAATAACCTATTTCAGAATGACCGGTTTGACCCGACTCGTAACCAAACTGGAGTCTAGTGCTCCAGAAGCAGATGCTTTGTCCATTGGGCCATTCCCAAACGATTTTTCGTAGAAACGTTAGTCCATTGCGTCTAAGCATTAGGTTGATTAATTAACTTTGAAAAGTACAGTTTGTTTATTTGAAAACTGCAAGTTCTTATTAGCACTTCATAATCTATTAATCGCCGATTAGTTTGTTGCAGCTGTAATTGTTTGTTTTTTACACATTTAAATCGCGTTTCAGTATGTTTCCGTAAACATGCATTTCTTATTTAGTTGCTTGTTTCCTGCAGCAATTAAGTAGCTTTCGTTGAGAGAATAAAAACATGGGCGCAAACAAAAAATATCTTGCATAAATGCAACACCTTTGTTTGTTCTTTATTACACAATATAGCAGTATAATAGAATTCGCCTATATCAACACCTCAAGGGGAGATAGAAAAAGAGTCGTTATAGGCGAAGTGTCGATATAGCCAAACTCTACTAATTTGTTCCTAAATTCTGATTTTAGTTCAATGTAAGGGCCTGATAAGGTTCTGTGTACTCTAATCAAGATTGCCGCAAAATATGGTGTTTTCACATACATTTGATTAAGATTAATGCAAACAAGATCGTGAAAAACAGTGGCAGTTGTACTGCATTTGCATGTAATATGCACGCAGACGGTACTGATGCAAAGCAATACGGCATTATTACGCTGTAAGGTATAAGACAGTATTTACTTCCTCGCAAGAAAATTGGTATTATAATTTTTTTGTTTTTTTTTGTTACTGTACAATATACGCTGTGCTTTAACTAACCACGGGCACAGCAATGTCCAATTGTAAAACACAAGTCTTTAAATTTTTATAGGCCAACAATCACCTTTATTATTTTGTCATGTTTTCTAATTGTGTTTTGATCTATGATGCAACTAGGTCCTTACGGGGAAAACAAACGACCTCCTTGTACAGCACTAAATTGTAAGTGGGGTTACGTTCCGCAGTGAAAAGAAGATCTACAGCTGTCACTATAAACGAACAACATGCTCTTGGGGAAAGAAAAGAGTGTCGATATAGGCGAACTGACGATATGGCCAAAGTCGATATAGGCGAACTCGAACGTAAAAGATAGGAATTTCGCTGGGATCAACAAAAAAGTGTCGATGTAGACAAACTGTTGATATAGTCGAAGTCGATATAGGCGAATTCTACTGTATCATCATCATCATCATCGTCCAGTTTTAATCCGGTTTTTCCTCGTGTCCGAAGGTGGCCGGATGCACCTCATTCCTTCAGCAATCGCTTCCACTCCCTCTCTCCATCTCGCGCGATCTGTAGCTTCCTCCACCCTCAACCCAATCTTCTTTATATTCTCCTCGACTTGTTTCTTCCATGTTTGCTTCGGCCGTCCTCGCTTTCGTGGTCCATTCACTTCAAACATCATTGCCTTCTTCAAAATGCTCTCATCATCCCTCCTAACCACATGTCCATACCATCTTACTCCATTCGCTTTAGCCATTTTATCTAAAGTTTCCTTCAGACCCAGCATTTTCATCAGCTCCTCAGTATTCTTTCTATCCACTAGTTTTACTCCACACATTGATCTCACCATAGCTCTTTCAGTTCTTCTCAAAATTACCATCTCATTTTCCCTCAAACACCATGTCTCACTTCCATGTAACATTGCTGATCTTACGCAACTACGATACACCATCCCTTTCATTTTCAAAGAAAACCTTCTCCCAAGTAACAACTCTCCGCATTCTCTAAATTTCATCCATCCGATCCTTACTCTTGCAGTCACTGCAGTTTCACACCCACCACTAGCATTCAGCCTATCTCCAAGATAACAAAAACCCTTCACAGTCTCCACTTCATCACACAACACCTCCACTGGTTCTTCCTTTCCGTCTCCAATATCTTCACATCTTCTACATACAAACTGTTGTGTAAAACTGCAAGACACTTTTTTCATTTTAGTGCATCTCGCTTGAATCCACTTCTTACAGAGCGTGCACCACACCGCGTTAGACATAACTCTTTTTCCACATATTCCACACGGATCCACCCTGCTACGCACAACCTCCCCTTCTGCACCACTCACCATCATCTTAGTCTTTCTAATATTTATTCTCAATCCCTTGCTTTCCAATGCATCTCTCCACCTTTGGAACCTCTCCCTTAGATCCTCCAAATTTTCGCTCATCAGCACAAGATCATCCGCGTACAAAATTTCATTCAATAGTCCCTCTCTTGCATGTTCTGACACTGCATCAACCACAATAGCAAATATCAATGGTGATAGTACAGACCCTTGATGCACACCAACTCTTACCCCAAATTCCTCCGAAAAAACCGATCCAACTCTGACTTTCGTCCTTGAGCCCTCATACAAGCTCATTACTGCTTTCACCAACACTTCTGGCAAGCTTTTCTTTCTTAATGCCCATTTCATCACCTTTCTGGGAACCCTATCAAACGCTTTTTCCAAGTCCACAAAACACATGTACAGCTTTTTCTCTTTTCCACGAAACTCCTCTTGCATCCTTCTCAAAATAAACAAAGCATCAGTCGTGCCCTTCCCAGGCATAAAGCCAAATTGCATGTCATCAACCTTCACTAATTCTCTTATTCTCTTCTCTAGCACTCTCTCGACTATCTTCATTGCATGCTCCAGCAGCTTTACTCCTCTATATGCTCCACAATCCATCACATCTCCCTTTCCTTTAAAGATTGGAACAACAACACTTGTTTTCCATTCTTCTGGCATACCTTTTCCATCCAGAACTCCCTGACACAGCTTCTTTAGTACTCCCACACCAAACTTTCCGCTCGCCATTATCATATCCATATTTACTTCAGAGGGACCAGCTGCTTTTCCCAGTTTCATCTTATTCATAGCCTTAATCACCTCCTCATAAGTGACTTCTTCAACCGGTCCTTCGACCATATCTGCTTCTGCCACCTGATCCCATTCGTTTTCCACATTCATGATCTTTTCCATATGATCCTTCCATAATTTCCCACGATCTTTTTCACTAGCCACAAGTCTCCCATCTTTATCCTTCATGCAACCTCCACCATTTATGTCCTTTCCATCCCTTCTCATAAACTTCACTAACTTAAAAACATCGTTTGATTTGTTATATAGCACTTTCATCTCCTCTTCAGCCGCCTGCTTCATGGCTTTTGCAACCACTTTCCTTGTCCGATTTCTTGCTTTTCTATAATTACTTTTATTTTCCGCTGATCGATTCTTGCACCATGTTTTAAATGCATTCTTTTTCCGATCTATCGCTTCTTTTACTTGCTTGTTCCACCACCACGTGTTTCCTTGATCTCTTCTCCCTTTCGTCTTTCCACACAAATCATCACAAGCCTTTAAAACACCATTCTTGTAGGACTCCCACAAATCCACTGCTTCAGCGTCCACTAATTCTACTACTTTTCGTTCAAATTCCTCTTTGATCTCTTTTTTCTGCAGCTTCCATACCCTCCATCTCACCCTTTTACTTTTCTTTACTGACTTCTTCAGTTTGCGTCCCTCCACATCAACCACCACCAGCCTGTGCTGCAATTCCCCAGGGATAACTTTTACATCTCGTAGATACTTTCTCTTTTCCTTTCCTACCAGAACAAAGTCTATTTCTGTATCATTTCCACCTGAACTATAAGTCACCTTCCTTTCATCTCTCTTCTTGTACCACGTATTTGCAACACACAACTCTTTTTGGACGCAGAAATCTAGCAACATTCTTCCTTCAACATTTCTTTTCCCTATTCCATACCCTCCATGTATACCTTCAAATCCTTCTGCACATTTCCCCACATGGCCATTGAAATCTCCCAATCCCAACACCATTTCATTTGCATTCGCCATACTCCACTCACGCGCCATTTCCTCATAAAATAACTCTTTATCTGAATCTGGTTTTCCACTCTGTGGTGCATAAGCACAAATCACTCTCACCACCTCTTCTCCAAAGACTAATCCAATTCCCATAACTCTGTCACACCTTCTTCTGACCTCTACCACCTTCTCACAGAGTTCTTCTTTAACCAATATACCCACGCCCCCGGTTTTATCGTCATTTCCGCACCACCACAGTTTGTACCTCCTTCCCTTGACACCAATAAAGCGAGCTCCTTCACCTCTCCATCTCACTTCCTGCAAACAACATACATCCACCTTTCGCTTCCTCAGTTCTTCGCACACCTCCGTCCCTCTGCCAGATATACTCCCAACATTCCAGCTTCCGAATCTAACCCCAAGCCGTTTTTCAACTTTTTCTTTAGCAACTTTGAACCCGGAGATTCTTAGCACCCCCTGCCCATTTAAGGGCTGCCGGGGACTGGGGGCCAAAATTTTATTTTGCATCGTCATGAGGTTTTTGTTGGAGCAAGTATTTTATGGCCGCATGCCCTTGCTGACGCCAACCACAGTTATAAGCAGTGGGCCTAGCCTTTGCCTAAAAAGGCATACCCTGCAAGGCAACAGGGTTGCTGAAGTAGTTTAGCCGGCCAGTCGAGACCGTTGCCCGTGTGGCGCCACTAGGAGGCACTACCCAGCTAGCATAGACATTGGGACTAGTATGCATGTACACCAGATTTCTCTGGTCGACTGTACAAAACACAAAAGTACTACCCATACATCTACACACACCAAACTGTATAATTATTGCAAAATCCATTGAATTAAACAATTAGCTAAACATAAAAATTCGTCTTTGCTTATCAGTTACTTAACCTTGACTAGGCCTACGCATTTGTTTTTTCTTGCTTAAGTTTTTGTAAATATACATCAATTGGTTCGTTTGTTTATTACTTGTCGTAATTAAGAAATTAGACAAAAGTAAAACACTTACCAGCATGGTGGCAAATATATAATTTTTGTGAAAACGTTGTTAAAATTTTTTTTGGAAAATAGTGGAAAGATAATTGTAAAAAGTGCGCTGCAATGCATTTCGTGCCCAAATGTCGAAGACTGCTAAGGTAGGGAGTCCCACAAAAATTTTTTCCCAGCGACACATGCGAACTAGCCAGCTTGTTTTTCACACCCTCCCTTTGATGCTGAGTGTCAAGCGGGGAAGTTGTGAAGACCAATTTCGAAGTCATTGGTTTAACCCGATTGGGAATCAAAGCCGAGTCTACAGCTCCAGAGGCTGATGCTCTTACTAATAGGCTCTCAGAGCTGTCCAAACAAAGTCAAGGTCAAGTTAGCGATAAATAGGATCATTTCTATGATTAGTTGAATTATTACAAGTAGTCTGAGAAGGTAAGAGTTTGGAATTTAGGATATAGGAAAAGAATTCAAAATGAATTCATGTTTGAAAGAATATAAAAAAAATGTGTGTTAGCTGTTATTTGCACGTAAAAACCTTAATCCATTGTATTCAAGAATTGGACTAATAAAGTACCGGTATGTTGGGTACACGTTCAAAATAAGTTTTTTTCTGTTGAAATGTCGCAGTTATCATTAGAATTTTTTAATATATTAATCACTGATTAGTTTGTTGCAGTTGTCTTGCACATTTTCATTAATCAAAAATGTTGCAGCAGTTATGTTGCTTAGTTTTGATTGTAGAAATTTAAATTTAGAGCCTAAAATTTGACACTTGCCAGTGCTCAATATTAATTTTTAAGCTCTACGGGTGGCTTCTTGAAAACAGTAGTTAGCTAAATCTGCTAGAAAGGTTGTGCTAAAATTCTTTAGACCTGTGGAGGTGCCCATCATCAGAAGTGCTCAGACTACTAGATAATTGATCATAGAAGTGAGTCTTTATCACTGACCTGATGTTGATTTACTTGGACGTAATTTTTTGTTGCTACTGTAAATACACGGTGTCATAACTAGCAAATTAAATCATGCAACAAGATCGACAACAACAATAATTTGCATCAATTTAAAAAATAGCTTGTAAATAACGTTTCCACACAATCAACTGAAAGCTACTAAAATAGTGTGTTTTGACGCATTTTGCACCCAATGCTCCTTGCACCCTTTTATCTGCACTCAGTTGTTGAGTTTCGTAAATCTCGTATCAACATTGCCATTGATTGCGTGATGTGATCTTACATTGAGAAAAATTAGGCTTGTGCAGCTGCTGCCTGTGGAGAGCTTTACCTATAATAACCTGATATTAATCAAGCAAAATTAACGATTGCATTTAATACAATTTACAGTTGTGTTTAGTAGTTGGGTGTATGCATTGCATATTTCAGCAAATGCAGTCAGCCTGCAGAAGTGAAAATGTGTTCTGAAAACAACTACCTGCTTAAAGGTCAGTTAAAACCAAGAATCAATTTTAATGGTTTTCTAGGGTGGGTGACCCGTGTATATTCTTCCCCAGGAGATGGTATAAATTCAGCAAGAATCCAGTTTTTACCAGAAATCTCGCTTTATCCAGGAATCTTTTCAAGATCACCAGCATTCCTGGATAAAGTGAGATTTCTAATGAAAATTGGATTTTTGCTAAGTTAATACTATCTCCTGGGGAAGGGTGCGTGGGCCACCCACCCCAGAAAAGTGCCAGTTAACTATGATGCAAGAAAGTATTATTTTTTCATCTTATAATGATGATTACAATTAAAGCAAATTGGCTTACTCTGTGAAACGTAATTTAACAAGCCAATGAAATCGCCTCCTCACGTTTTAAGTTGCAATGGTAGGAAGTAGATGTGTGCAAATTAGAGTAGTGGTAACTAGTGAAGCAGCAGTACAGGCAAAACTTACAATACCAGGCAAGGTGCTGCAATTGCAACTTACTATTCGAGCTTACCTGCAGTACAACTACGAAGATGTCCAAAAATGTTAATATAGTCAATTGAGGTAATGCGCGTGCATTTTCTAAAAAAAACGGTGTAGCTTCGCTTACACTAGAAAAAAAAAAAACGAAAACGCACCTACAAATACATCATTGCATAGACCTCCTTTTCCAAAAAAAATTGGATCGCTAACTCCCAGCAGTTACTTGCGCGGCATTTATACGCACAATCCGCGCATTTGACAATTTTTGGCTAAAGCGCGGCAAGCGCATTGCAATGATGGTGCGCGCATTCCAAGGCATGTTATGTGTTAATAAGCCCATTTACCTGGTCTGTTATAAAGCGCTTTGTGACGTGGGCCAATTCTACTTGCTTTTCAATTCGCTGCAACTACTTGTTTACACGCAGTTTGCAGTCCGCAAATGACTGATAGGACTAATGGGCATAAAAGCAGTAATGGGGAAGAATGGGGGAGTATAGAGAATTTGAGGGAGTATGGATGGTGGGGAATGGGGTAGTTTTTGGTAGTTGAGGAAGTTGAGTCAAGTATGGGTGAAATATGGAAGAAGTGGGGAAATGTGTTGGGACAGTGAAGGGAGGTAAGGGAAGGTGTGGAAGATGTGTTGGGGGTGTGGGGTATGGGGAGTAGGTGTGTGGAAGTATGTTTGGGGCGTGGGAAAATGTGTTTGGGGTGTGGGGAGAGGTGTGGAAAGGGTGTTGGGGTGGGGGCAAAGGATGTGGGAAAGTATGAGGAGGTGTGGGGTACGGGGAATAGGTGTGTGGAAGTGTGTTTGGGGTGTGGGAAAGTGTGTTTAGGATGTGGGGAGAGGTGTGGAAAGGGTGTTGGGGTGGGGGCAAAGGGTGTTGGGTTGGGAAAGGGTGTGGGAAGTAGGTGTGTGGAAGTGTGTTTGGGGTGTAGGAAAATGTGCTTGGGGGGGTAGAAGTGTGGAAAGGATGTTGGGTTGGGGTTGGGAAAAGGGGAGGCGGGGGTGCGGGAAAGTGTGGGAAGAAGGATAGTGTCACGACCTAGGACCCCAACTCTCCTGACCCCACCCCAAACCCTCCCCATCCCAACCCCCCCGATCCAACCCTCCTGACCAAACCCCACGACCCCGACCTCCCAACCCCAATTTCTCCGACCTCAACCCCCCCCGACCCCAACCCTCCCGACTCCGACTCCCCCAACCCCAACTCCCCCGACCTCAACTCCCGACCCCAACCCCCATGACTCCAACTCCCCCGACCCCATTGATCCCAATCCCCCCGACCCCATTGACCCCAAACTCCCCGGATCTGCGTTTTCTGGCTGCAACGCGCATTTTCGCTATTAGTAAATTGCGGGTTGAATGTACGCTTTGTAGAATATCTGGAAGAAACTAAATTGGAATTTTTCCAAACTTGATCGCAATCCAATGCGTCTTAAACTGCATCTACTGCACAAAAGAACGTTCGGTTTTTGTCGTCTGTGACGAAATAATAGCAAAGTTACGAAACTCACTCACAAACTTGATTTTCCTGCATATTTTGGTGTTTCCCGCCAAACTAATGGCACTGCCAAAGGCGCTTAAAAATTTTGTTTATATTCTATTAAGTTGGTGAGAAATGAATTTTCTAGAAGATGAAAAAGGAAAGAGCATTGAAAGTAATGTCATTCAAAAGTTATGTAATGAAACGCGCAATACAATGAATTTAAGTTTTGCGTGCATTACCTCAATTGACTATACAAAATTGGATGAAGTTTCAAAACAAATTGAGAAATTAATAAACTTATGGATAAATTAGACCCACGACTTGATAACCCATCTAAATGATATTGAGCATACTTATTAGTGCTGGCATTGTAAAAATTGAAATGCAACTGACCAAAAAAACTGGTGTAACTGCAATGGCCGAAATCCTGAAACACATAATAATTTTAGTAAAGAAGAAAATCGCCAGGTCGAAAATGAGATAACATCAACCAAAAAAATTAAGCTGAAATACTTTATGACTCCTTTCAAACAAGTTTGTAACAGCTCAGATGGACGAGTGGTAAGAGCATCCACCTCGGGAGCTGTAGACGTAGATTTGATTCCAAGTTGGGTCAAACCAATAGCTTTAAAATTGGTATTTACCGCTTCCTTCCTTGAGGCTAAGCATTAAAAGGGCAGTGTGAAGAACAAGCCGGCAAGTTTACTAATTATGCCGTTGGGAAAGGCACTTAACGAAATTTTCCCATGTTGGTTAGGTAGACAGACGGCTGGCAACTCTCAAGCAAGCTCGTATAGCGCATTGATCGCTTTCTCGTGATAGGAGAATAAATATGCAAAATTTAAAAAAGTCATAAAAAAATCACAACATAAAATATCTGTTCACTGCAGCTGTACATCGATGAGCTTGAACAATTTTTTTAATGTATGAAAACTCCTCCATCACTACCAGGGCGTCAAACCGAATCGAAATGTAAACTGAAAACTCGCATTAACCGATTCCTTTCATTGAACTCAAACCGAACCTAAACCTGAATCCAAGGTCATCAAAATTTTTGAACCTTAACCAGATTTAAACTGTTAAAATAATTTTTGTCTAAACTAAACCTTGTCCAACCAAACGTCAGTGGAGGTTTTGTTGTTTTACTCAAGTTTGGACTAAAAAAGCATTCATTACATTTATTTGTGTGTGTTTTTATGGAAACTTTTCTTACACGAATGATTGTTATGGTGGCTATAACAGCAGTTTAGGACATCTGAAGTTAATCTGAGGTTATTTCTGCCGCTGTAAGGATATCCTTTATGAGCTACAGTAGCATCTTAAACAAATACAATCAGTATTTTTGAAAAAAATGCGCCCATAGCTGTGTACCAGAACATAAGTCAAATTGACGGTTTCAAATTCTTGAACTCGAACTGAATTTAAACCTTTAAATTTTTGTATCTGCGAACCTGAACCCGATAATTCAAAAGTATTTTTGATTTTTAATCGGAACTAAACCTTTAAAATCAAACGACAAAAAACCTGAATGGAGGTAAACCGCCAATAAAAAATTTTGCAGAACCTAAATCGGAACTAGGGCAATATTTCAAGCGGTTCAATGCCCTGATCACTACTCCTGTCTGAAACTGGCCTAAACATAGACCCTTACACCATCGTTGATATTCCTTGATGCTTGTTTGTTCACTTTCCCTCACCTTCAGTTGTCGTTGGTGGCATTGGTGTGTCTTTCCTGAACCTTGTGACTTTCATTGATTTCAAAAGTCTAAAATTGCAGATAAAAGGATGTGAAGACCAATGGCTTGAACTTAAAGTTCAATTTTTTGGGAAAAGCGATAATTAGATGATTGCGATGATCTATTGTCATCGTTGGGATAACGGCGATGTTTTTTTTTGTAGATCTGTATACAAAAAACTGCAAATTTTAAATAAACATAGCAATGTAATGTTAACGGGTGCTGTTAACATTGAATTAAATTAAGATTCTTTTCTCAAATCTGCGTACAGACATATGATTGAAAGTAACACTTTCTCCAGTTTAATCACTAAGCCCACTTGTGTGGCTACAGATGCACAAACGATTATTGATCACCTTCTGACTAATGATACCGAATCTGTAATCACAACTGGTGCTTTTTGCGTGTACTTGCCCAACACTATGCTATCTACTGTTTGATTTCCTAACCTAATTTTAAGTAGACAAAAAAAGTGTTACAGTTTGTTTACTGTTTGCTACATTCATTCCGTGGATGGCCCAACATTTTGCAGTAACCCTGAATCTTCTTTTATCACCTCGTGTTCGATACAATTAGCGAAGCTTTGACTCATTTGTCTCTTGATCAAAATTTCAGCCAATTGGTCAAGGCAATCTTTTTAAGTAATGTCAAAACATGCACCCCTTCGGCAAAACAAACCCTGGCTCTCCAAAGGTACATTAAATAAGCAGACACTTTGCAAAGAACTTTTACAATGAATTTGGAAAATGGTATTAGAAAAAAATATGCCAACATTCAACAAGCTAACTAGAGTAAAATCTCTACCAAAAAAACTTTACTATTGTGCAACAATTAGTAACACTGAGAATGTTAACCCCAATGAAATTATCGAACAATGTGATAACTATTTTGTTGAAATCGGCCACCTTATAGTGAAGAGTGTTAGCTTCGTCAGACTTGAAGTCTTTTTTGAAGAACTCAGTATTTCACACCATAGTACTTGAACCTCCAAAACTTATGAAAGTTTTTGATGCCATAAATTTTCTCAACCTTTCCTAAGCTTCCAGATGCGACAATCTTTTTTTTCTTCTTCGTCTGGGAAACAACATTCTAGCTCAGGGGCATATAACTTTTTGGAGTAACAGCCATATCTGCTTTTCAAAAATTTTTACTGGCCTAGGTTTAGTACCATGGCGACATTAGGCGATTTTTAAAACAATTTGAAAATTTATGGTTTATTTTTTTTTCTTGCTTGCCATACTCAATGCTTAAATTTAAAGTGGAAGTAAAATATCAAAGCATGTGCAAAGCCTGCAAAAACACGAACGCATAATTACTTGTGTGTGACAAGTTTCATTATGACGTCATATTAAGTACGAGTTTAATGAAGGTGAACAATACAGTGTGCATGCTGCACTTGCTGTATTTTCTATATAAGAGGTTCTCAAACTGTGCGTCGCGATGCCCTAGTACAGTGGTTCCCAAACTGTGGTACGTGTATGGTACGTGTACCACCTGTGGTACGCCAGAGTCTTTCAGGTGGTACGCGACTAACTTTCAACTTCTAAAACAGGGGTCGGCAATGTTTTATTACCAGTGTGCCAATTTGTAAAATTTAATGCCAAAATACGTGTTTGCATGTTCATAAAAAATTGCGTTATGTAACGACGTAAAAGATTTCCTGCGCTTGGCGATACTTTCTGCAACTTTGTTGCTACTTTCTGTTCTTTGATTTGCAGTGCAAATTACTTTTTGGAAATGCTACTCTGCTTTTGTAACAAGAAACTGCTTTTTTAAAACCTTGATTCTTCTCAGAATCATCTTGTACAAGTGTACATACTGCGCTGTCATTAGGACAGACAAACCCAACATCTCCTGTCGACAAGTCTTGAAATTGTCTTGCACTTGATTTTGACTTCTTGGCTGCAGACATCACGGTTAGCGTCAGAGCTACAAACTGAATAAAACGGCGATGAATACAGTGGGAGTGCGAACAAGGAGGTTTTCGGCGTTGATGGTCATCAAATCGAAAAGCCGAAATCGTCTTGAAACACCTGAACATGATTTTTGATGCACTGTCAGCGAAACTCTCTCTCGCTTTGACCAGCTGGTAGAAAAAAGACAACTACATCCATCGCATTAAAACTATTTGCTGCTTTTTGTTTAATTTATGGCTTTTATCTCTTCTTGAAATGACATTTGTTAAACTTTAATGCTGCTACATGCTCATTTTTCTTATCTGCAGATGCATAGTTTATAGTTTGAGATATTCTAGTCAGATGTAACGTAGGTGGTACGTTAACGCTGCACAAAAGTTCAAAATGGTACGAGAGAATAAAAAGTTTGGGAGTCACTGCCCTAGTGCCTCAGTTTAATTTTTAAGGGGCGTTGCAAAATAATTTGGATTACACAAATGGGCTAAGTTTTAACCACAATTTTGTTTCATTTTTCCCGAAAATGAACGGCGTTAATTGAATTTACAAGAGTTCGTAACTTTTTGCTTTCTTCGGAATATTCTTCTTTTCAACTCAACAATAATACAGTTATAATTTAATTTTTAGTGCGTTTGATGCTGCTGTATATTTTTTGTTCAATAACCTGCTGGTTGGTATAGCGGTAACAACATCGCTTTTGGTGTGGAAAGCAAAGGTTTGACTTTCAAGCCGGTCAAATCGTACACAGGCAGTGTCATAGATGAGTCCCGCCACTTGTTAGTCATTACACACTTCGACATATTACTCGAGTATAATAAAAATTTGATTTTAATTTTTTTAGAAGGTTCTTGAAAAGTGATGGTCTTGCTATCAGAGAACTTTTGCACCAGCTTTGATATCAAATTGTGCATGTGTGGTTTTGTTGTGCAGCTTGTGACCATGAGTTTATAAACATGCAGTTTTTAAATGAACTTCGTTTTATAGATCGTGTTCCAGTGCATGCACCACTTGACAAAAACGGAAAATGCTAAGTAATTACAGATCCATACGCTTTTAATGATTTAAGATGACTGTTCTCTGGAAGATTTTATTAGAAGCAGAGTTCTCATAGCTTGTGGTTAAGTTAGTGGTTCGAGTTTTTACTTTGCAGTCGCTACTTGGGCAAGAGATACCAAAAAGTTAAATGTAATGACGGTATCCTCAGCAACGACCTTAAAGTACAACACCATAGTATGATATTCTGTGAAGTTCGTATAATCAAGAAAAAGTAACGAAATAGTCGTTGTACAGAAAATCTTGTATTTACGATACGCCAAACTTCAAACAATATTTTGTTTCAAAAATTTTTGCATTACACCAGTGCATCGCAAGATTAAAAATTCTTTGAGAGTGCATTGCGACAAAAAAACTTTAAGAACCACTGTTCTATATTCTTGGTGGTACACTTCACAACATGCTTTTTAGGCACTCCTATTTGTAACTCACCATTTATTATTATGCCATTTAACGGGCCACTTTGAAAGCTTTGGTGGTTTTTGTTGCTCACAGGCTGGATGCCCCTTCTCTAGCTCCTATATTGTCTTTCTACTTTGGTCTAGTATTTGAACTCGGCGTTTTTCCCCTAATTTTAGAAACTGCCAAGGTCATACCATTTTTGGATCTGGTGACAAACATTTCGTGTGCATAATTATTGCCCCATTTTCCTCTTACCAGCTTGTCAAAAGTGTGAGAAAAAGTCGTCCCAAATCAAGTTATCGCTGCTTCAATTCTGAACTGACTTAAGTCCATCTTTAGTGATTTTCACTTTTTGTTTTTTTCTTGCAACATGGGCCCAAGTCCATCTTTCTAACTGAGTTTGGTAATTCTAACTGCCTTAGATCCCACGATATCATTTTCTTAAGTCCATGTTTTTTTACAATATTTAATTCCAAACAAGCTTAACTCCACAGTTGGACTTAAGCTCCATTTTTGAATGGATACATTGGACATAAGGCCATTTCTTTGGACATAAGTCCATTTTTGTCAAAATGCACTTAATCTTATGTCCACATAGCATTATCAGAGTTTGGAGAAAGTGACATTTACTGATCTTATTTTTGTATTAAACAACTTAGGTTAGCAATAGCAAAATTTTTGTCCTAATCCAGGATCAGCTGAGCATCAAGTAAGGACTGAGACTGACATATTCTGAGTGTTTGGTTAAGCTCTACTCAGAATGAATTCTTACCAGAACCGAATACGGTACCAGCTAGTTGTCCAAACTTTGAGGAGAATGTGTGTTGTGTTTTACCTTTAATTACAACTTGTGTTTTTACAGTATCACTTGTTGCTATATTTCAAATGTGATTAACAGTGAGTTGTATTTGTATTAGTTAAAGTAGTGACTAGTGTCAATGTGAAATGGAGATGCAGAGTGTATCTGGAACCAGAAGCTGGTCATCAAACACTAAAGTTAGAGAAGGAGATGAAGTCTTTGTGAAAGCAAATTACTTCAACAAAGAGAAAGCTGAGAATAAGTATTCAGATTGTTTGCTGTATAAAGAAAATTCAATACTTAAAGGCACAGTTTTGAGTGTTTTCAGCAATACTGTAAGTGTAAAGTTCGCAATCGATGGTGTTGGTGCATCTGTCAACAAAAGCTGCCTCATGCTAAAAAGTTTTTTAACAAGCCAACAATTCAAGTATGTTCTTCCAATAATAAGTGATGATGAGGGGGGATCATCTAACACATTTTATGATTCTGATGCAGATCCTGAGTTTATACCAAAATCATCAGAGTTGCTTGATGATTCATCTGATTCTGTCTGCGATGAATTCAGTTCTAGTAATTGTTTATCTCAAGTGAACCTTTGCAAAAATGGAAAGCCTTTTTTTTTAGCTGAAATTGACAAAAAAATCGCTATTACAGTTCATGGCGTGTCTGCTAATTCTAACGAAAGACGTTTTTTTATAAAAAAAGTTTATGATAATGCCAAAAAATGGAAACATTTTGATGAAGATGTTCATTCTCTGGGAAGTGCCATTTTATGGGATATAAATTGTACTGCTACTATTTCCACAACTTATGGACATGATGGAAACCCCCCTACCAAATTAGAAAAGCCAAAACGAAAGCGAAACGAGTCAGAATGGCAGAAAAAAATCATAATATGATTTTTTTTAAATTAACATTTTTGTATTTAGTTGCATATTTATCCTCCTATCACGAGAAAGCGATCAATGCACTATACGAGCTCGCTTAGGAGTTGCCAGCCATCTGTCTACCACACCAAGATGGGTGAATCTCGCTAGGTGCCTTTCCCAACGGCACAACAAGTAACCTTGCCGGCTTGTTCTCCACAATAACCCCTTAATGCTGAGCGTCAAGCAGGAAGCTATGATTACCAATTTTATAGTCATTGGTTTGACCCAACTTCGAATCAAACCCAATTCTACAGCTCCCGAGGCAGACGTTCTATACCACTCGTCCATCTGAGCTGTCATGACATTTTTTATAAATTCCAGCAGGAGTTTAGGCCAGAACGTGGCATAATGCTTGCACTTCTTAATGTCAGTAATCCAGCATATGATGCAATTAAAAACGATAAATTTACAGCACTTCTAATGGATCTTCGTAAAGCTTCTGACACTGTGTTGGGTTCTAGTTCAATTCTTCTCGCAGCTTTCTTTACAGCACCACAATACTTTAACAAATTTACATAGCTTATTCATATAGAATCATAAAAGCAGAAAATTAGCAAAATTAATAAAATCGAAAAATTAAGTAGTTGCATTGCTGCTAGCCGCGTATCGGTAAACATGCCTTAAGGCGTGTTTACTGATACAGGACAAAATTTTTTTCCACCTTGTTTGTTTTATTTTACTGTACATCGATCACACGAAAATCTCCGAAATCCTTCTGCATTTACTTACATTATAATTTTAGTTGCGTGTCGCATTGCCGCGTTATTGTAAACGCGTCTTTATTACGTACGATCATCACAAACTGCCATCAGTCATTGGGAGTTGGGTGTGTTTCTTGCGTAAGCTTGCGCAGTAGGTGTGTGCAGTTTACATGCGTGTGTGCATCACTGCTATCTACGATATTAGTGCATGCTGTTTGAAGACGCATGTGCACCACTGTGCTGTCGTTCTTGTAGTGCAAATATATGACTGTATTTATACTATTAATTCTCCGAGATAAGTGATGCAACGGCATCACATTGATATAACTTTTTTTCATTTTAAATCGGCAGTATCAAAAAAAGGTTTCGAATCCTAAAGAATTCAACTCGATTCGAGATTCGGTGATGGACATCCCTATACAAGCGCTACTATACGAAAGCTCACTCTTATCTGAAGTTTTGAATCATTATAGCCTGTTATACATAAGAAAATATTCACATGGCGAAAACCGCAAAACGTTTGACGATTGAAAGGCATCATTAGCAAAGCAGTAAAACAAAACCGCAAAAGCACTTAATTCAGAACATTGAGCAAAATCCACGATTATTGATCTCTACCCTAGCAGAAATGATGGTAAAACTCGCTTTCACAAAATAGTCAACTTTCCTTTAGGTAGAAAGTGCATGGCATTGAATGCAAAGCGAAAATACTTCATTCTTAATGATACAATCGCAGGATTTAAATTCAGTTCTATTATTAAAACAAAAAACGTTTGTGACACCCTGTATCCCACCAAATATTGCTACATAAACTGCTTCATTATAGAATTAGAGGTCTGGCTTACCATTCGATGAAAAGTTTCTCTGTTGATGATAATGCATTTTCCCCCAAATCTATTTGTATCGGCATTCTTCAAGGATCCATTTTGGGCCCACTTCTTTTTCACATTTACGTGAATGATCTCAAAAATGCTTCCTCTTGCCCGCCCCATCTCTTTGCTGATGATATCTGCCTTATTTTGTCTGATTCGACATTAAATGATCTTAAAAGTATTAGTAATCCTAAACTTTGCAGACTGCGCAACTGGTGCAATGCAACTGAATTTCAAATCAACCCAGAAAAATCCATAATCTTTTCTGCCATTAAATCCTATGCAAAATAAACTAACATTTTCTTTCCAGATGCGACACTTTTGTTACCAACTCCCACCTTCTCCCTCATTACCTCACTACTTTCTATCCAAGTTGTTTTCATCGTTTATAAGTCCCATGTCTTCCAAAAGAGCATTGGCAACTGCTGCGGTAGCTTGGCTTCTCACACAGTATCGATCTGATACAGCTGCAAGATTATCATATGAATAACGATTTGGGGGTTCTATCCAAATTATATGCTGAGCTGTAATCACAACATGCACTTGCAGAACTTCCGATGATTCCTTAGCGATTTTAGCTTCCTGAGGTTCTTCTAAAATTTTTTGTTTCTTTTCCTGTTCTTTAAGCAGTTTTTTTCGGTGCTGCTGTTGCTTTCAAATCAAGTCTACCTAACTGACGTTTTTCATAGCTTTTGATCGCAAAGTCATCCCATTCAAGAAGAGAAATGCTTTGATCACACCTACATTCAGATCTTGCGATTTCGTTTTCATAATTAGTTACAGCTACATATATCAAACATTTCCTCATATAGTTTCAGAGATTTTTGAAAAATTTCACTAGTTCTTCGTTTGATGGCTGCTTAGTTTCAACGTGCAATCCATCAATCATTCTACTTTTAAACATATTCTTTCATAACTAATAGTGGAAAAAGAAAATGTGGCCCATAATTTTTCAAGTCATCTGAAACACTTCTTTGGCACTCTTTGGTCATTAAATCATGGCAGGATTAAACGGTGCTGGAAATCCAAAGGCAGAATAGGATGATTTCTTTCAAGCTCTTACCATATTTCAAGTGTGTTAAACCAAAATAGACTTGCATAGATTTATAAATTCAACAGTTAAAACTACTCTGACAACTTGCGTCATCTATCGAAGAATATGTTACAAGCAACAACTCTGTTTATTGGCACAGTTTTTTGAAAGTGTTGTTAGAAAGTCTTCAGTGTAGGTTTTCGTTTGAGAAGTTTGCTATGTCATTCTTCAGTTTAGTTCAACCACTAACTGAAAATTCTTAAACATTGTCTTTTGGCTGCTAGATTAATTTAACATTGCTTGCAGATATCAAACAAAAAATATTTTAATAACTAGCCCTCGATTACCTTTGAAGATCTGAAATGATATCTATGAAATAATTACATTAACTTTCTCACCACTAAGTTGCAGAAAAACACAAACCGGTATTTTATCTTCTAAGTTGCAAGCAAAAAGTCCAAACTGCAACCTGAAGAAGAGTGCATCACTGGCACTTTGTTTTTTCCTGTTGCTTTGATCTTAATTTTGTATTGTATTTTATGCGCAGTGCGCACTTGTGATGAAGGTATTGACCATTTTGACATAATTAGTTGTCTATCAATACCTCTTGTTTTACCGTCAATTGATTGATTATTTTGTTCTTGTCAGATTTTTACAACACTACTCGGAGCAAAACTATTTTTATGCAGCACTTAATTACAATGAAATTACACAATACACATGGACTACCGTTAGAAAGCGAGTGGTGTTTAAAGAAAATGTTGCAAAAACCAAGGGTTTTAATTAATGATCAACAAACTACATAGTGTGGTGGTTAAAACGTGGGTGCAAGTTTTAGCAATGATAGCGTGAAACAAAAGGTGCAAATTAATTTGTTGATATTTTCATCTAGGCTTATCCATCAAACTAACCATAGAACAAAAGAATCAAAAATGTAACCATAGAGCGGCACAGCGCTGTTTCGGGCTGTTGATTCTCATCAGCTGCACTCATATTATTAGCCCTCATCAGCAGCAACATATTATAGTTAAAGCCTGCGACCCGACTAGAGGATGTCGTCATGACTCCCTTTTAGTAGGCCAGGAAGGACATTACTTTATAGAATGAAAAATGCAAAAAATGCTTTATTACTACTTTCAAGTCAAACATTTCAAGCTATTATCAAAAGTTAACTCTGTAAAAGTTAGCTAAAATGAACAAAAAACATAATATTTTACAAAACTGTGCGTGCTAGAAACAAATCACACAAACTTTCTTTTTGCATATTTTAAAATAGTACATGGTAGTGTACTTCGTTTCATGTATTACGTGGAATTTTCAAAATCAAAAAATTTGCAAAATTTGACCCGCCCTACTTCGCAGTCTCCCTTGAGATTTCAGTTGCATATTGTGTTGTTTTATCTAACTTTATTTCATTATTTCAATCTGACAGCACTGAAATAAATAAACAACAACAACTTCCTGCAAACATTTTTTGTGGTGCCTCTGTCTAGATACGTTTATCAAAGATGTACAGGTATTGTTTTCTTTAAATGAGAAATTCTTTAATTTGGTACAGGCAATTTGTCAAAATATCATACTCAGCAGTTTGGTTTGCCACATGTTGGGTATATTCACTTACCAACTGCCAAGTTTGCATCTTGTACATGCAGTAATTACATGTGTTTGCAAAAAATTCTTTTAGACTCACCATAATAATGGTGACCGCTGACTATCAGAGTAGAGAGCAAATATGGGTCTGGTTTAGAATTTTGTTTAAGCGAGAAGCTTGCAGTCAAAAAAATGCATATCTTATTGTAACTTGGGTCGAGAAAATGTATCAAAGGACTGACATATTAGTGCCTATAACTAAAATTTTAGGAGGTTAAGACACCTTTACCCCCTGGATCCACCACTACTGTCTTGTAAATGGCAAGGGATGATTCAATGGTGCTGAAGTTGGAGGCAATGGACAGCTTTGTAGCCACAGATGAAAGGCTTGAGAGCTTCAGAGCCTTAGCTGGAATTCAACGTTTTTTAAAGGCTTTTCAACCCTGCTTTTGACTAATAAATGCTGAAAAAAGCTATTCTACTTTGTTGCCAGTGTTATTCCAACATTCTGGTAAGAAAGTTATTTTTCTTTCACCACTGGTCTCAATACAGGTTGTCCCTGGCCACTATGGTCTAATGCATTGCAGCTACTAAATGATAAGATGGGGATTGAGGATTCACTTACTCAAGTCAATTAGGTGTCACCACAAAAGTTTTTGGCTTCACTACCCCTCACAATGTCACTTCAGCTAGTCATTTCTGAAATCTCACACTAAATCTGTCAGCGAAGAGTCATGTATCGTTTTGTCAGTTGTCACTATTGCAAGATTAATTCAGTAGTCCAAGCACTCAGCAAAAATACTACTTAACTATATGACTTTGTTGGTGGTGGCAAATAATGAGTATTTGTAGACCTAGCCTGCTTTGAGGTGATGTCAGTCTATTTTGTTGCATATTTTAGCAATCAAATATGATGGCTTTCTCAATGACTCGTGAATGTATTCTTGAGATGCACCCTAAAGTTCTGTTCCATTTGCCATCCTTTAAATGAAGTCAAGGAAAAAAAATCTTAGAACTTTAGGGTCTGACGAATGAAGTTAAAAAATGATATGGATAAGGCTGTTGTAAACCAATAGCTTAAGAATTTGTGTTGCAATATTTTAACCCTCATGGCTATATAGTCAACATCAACATATATTTTCGGATATGGATAATCAAGACTTTTTTTTTTCATTGTGGTTATGCATCACCGTGTTTTTTTGCCAGACTGATCTGGTCGGTTTGTTCACTTGTTTTTGCCAGTTCTTAAGGACCAGACTGAACTAGTTAATTTTAATGGTTACGTGCATTTGATCTTAACAGTTATATATTCTATGTTTTAGACACCCTTGATCATCCCGATTTTTGGTGAAACAGACTGTTGGGTTTTTATCATTTTGCATTTTTAGTGCAGTTTATCTGAAAGTGGTATTTTTACTGATAGTTAACGTACGTTTTTTTTAGGTATTAACAATTTGAACGTTGGACACTCTCCATGGGGAGATGAGGGATGGGCTAAGTTTCAGCAAGAAGAGGTCGGGCCGTCCACCCGTGACAATGCAAAAACTTTTGTTTCAGCTTCTGGTGCCTCATCTGAGGCCACTCAAAAATCTCTCACAGATGATTCAACTACTCAGCAAAACCATGGTCAGCCTGCAGTTAGCTTGTTAAGCAAAAATGCAATTAGCTCCATTGTTCAATCATCATCTGCTGTGAATAACTCATCATCTATTGCCTTTGCCGCATCAAGTGCAATTTCATATACTGAAGGGAACCACCCCCTTGCTGGTGAAGCACCACAGCCAGAAGCATCAAAAGATTTTCTATCTCAACATCTTGAAAAGATGAATAGCAGTTATCCGGATCCATGGTGCATTACACCACAACAACGCCAGTATTATATAAAGCAGTTTACAACAATGCAAGCTGATCCGAAAGGAAAAATTGATGGTATGCCAAGTAAACTTTTGGTTGATATAACTGGATCTACTTTTTTGGCCTCATAGTTTGTTATAGTTTTGACGAGTAGTTTTTAGTGTGCTGTTGTTTAACTCAAAATGCGTTCGTTTTTTGAGTTTAGGGTTGTGTTGGCTCAGCACAAATGACATTTTAAAAAGGTAATTCTACCCTTTTTTGAATCGCTAAAGCCCGAGTCACACGAAGCTAATTTATTAGCTGCTAATGCACTAGCTGCTAATAAATTAGCCAACTCGCTCAGTGTGACCGGTTATTCGCTACTAGCTGGCAGCACTCGCTAGCTAATTTACTCGCCGCTAATAAAGTTGAACATGTTCAACTTTATTGAACATGTTTAACTTTATTAGCTACCAGCTAGCTAATTCGGCCGCACTTGCAAGATAAAAACAATGCAAGCGTTATGACATGACAAAGTGATATACCGGATATATCAGATCCACATGTCATGGCACTCTCTGCATTCTGCTGTACAATCCTACACAAAAACTAAAAAGATGTCGAAAAAACAAGGGTTAAAATGGAATGGGAATGCAGTAGTTGATTTTTTGAACATTTACGAAAAATATGAAATTTTGTGGGACACGAATAATCAAAACTATTTAAAAAAAAAATGCCAGGGAGCACAGTTTTAAAAGATTATATGAAGAGCTTAAACATGCTGGTCCAGAGCTGCAAATTCCGGACGAGGAAACCTTAAAAAGAAAAATGAAAAGTATTAAAGATTGCTACAGGATCGAGCTGAATAAAATAAAAAAATCAAGAAAAAGCGGGTGTGGAACAGATGACGTGTACAAGCCAAAGCTAGTATGGTTTAATAGAGCAGTTGCCTGTCCAGCTTCTGCGCATGCAAGCCATATTAACCGATTTATGACTTTCTGCTGTCCTTTCGGCATACTTGCTGTTTTTGCAACATTCAAAATTTTGATTAATCGCCTCGTGTGACCATGTTTTGTAGCTAATATTAGCTGGATAATATTAGCAGCGAATATGCACGTGATCGCCTCGTGTGACCATGTTTAGTAGCTAATATTAGGTAGATAATATTAGCAGCTAATATTGGCGGCTAGTAAATTAGCGCCGTGTGACTCGGGTTTAAGTAAAGCTATTTACCTTTTGATAAAGTTAAGGGGTACGAAAGTGTATTTATTATTTTTTATACAAGGTGTAAAAAATGCTGCAAATTCAAAACTGACGCTAAACAGTTCTACATATAGGCATTATTCAGTTAGCTCAAATTCGGGATTCAAAGTTTTGGATGGTGACGTAGTAGGTTTTATTTATGCATTGATGCGCGTATGAGTTACGATAACATTGCTCATCAACGAAACTGACTTTGACTGATCAGAGGTCAAATGCGTTTCTCCTTACTAATCGTGCTATATGGTGACTAATCATAAGTTCATAATTATTTTTGTTTACATTTTGCATGCAACATGAAGTTTCTTGCATCATGTTCTAGCAAGTATGCTTATAAATTAAATCAATTGCCTTGTTGCATCTTGGAGAAAATGTTTTCCCAAAATTATCTCATCTGCGATTGGGAAGAAAGCTATGGCTTGATGTTATAAAACCAAGAAGCAATTATTGCTTTTCAGTGATAGGTTCATAGTGCTTCAAAGATTTACTTAAATTATCATCAACGAAAATATCTTATGTGTTCAGGGCAAACTGCCAGAAATTTTTTCACAAAATCCAAGCTCCCTATCTTGGAATTATCTCATGTGTGGTAAGTTTTTGTTTTCTTGCATCAAAACACTGCTGGTGTTTTTCATATCTAAGAAGTCGGTCGTGGTTGTTTGTGTAAATGGATAGCTTACAATTTTTTGATACTTGGAAGAATACGTTTTTGAAAAAGTAACATAATAACTTTGTGATTTCAACACATCTTGTTAATCACTGCATTGTAGCTTCGTAGTGATAGGCTCAAAAACTTATTTTCTTCCTTGAACCTTTCGTCGTTGAACCCTGATATAAACTTGTCACTGCTTGCACCAACAATTCTGGCAATCTTTTCTTTTTTAGTGCCCATTCCGTCTCGTCTGTAGGGACCCTTTCAAATGTTTTTTCCAAGACTACAAAACACATGCACAGCTTTTTCTCCCTTCCGCGGAGTTCTTCTTGCATCCTCCTCAAACTGAATGATGCTTGAGTTGTGACCTTCCCAGGCATAAAACCAAGTTGCATATCATTTATCTTTACTAATCCTCTTATTCTGTTCTCCAGCATTTGCTCCGCTCCACCATCTTAATTGCATGCTCCAGCAGCTTTACCTGTGGCATTGCCAGAAAATGGTGACACCAGGGGCGTAACTTTATGGTGTTATCTTGCAAGAAACAATAAATTATTCAGCTAGCGTTTAAAGGCTGGAGGCCAATGGAGAGCATAATCCATTTTGCTTATCGAATTTTGTGTTGCAGGATAGACATTGAGAATTTGAAGTAGGGGCGAATTGAAAAAAGCTGTGTTTTGTTATTATTGACTAATTAATTAGCGCTAGTAGTATGCTGGCATATTGCAGATCTCGCGATATTATACCAAAGAGCACTCCAACAGGTTTGGGGGTCCATTTCCGCAGGTTTACACCTCAGGAACACCGCATTAAACCAACAAAAAACGAGCTAGCGGTGGCAAACTGAGCCACCAGCCACATGCTATCCAATATAATTAACCCAGGAATCATGCCTCAGCTATACAGTAAGACTTCACGTTCCGAATCCCCATCACTCCTGCTATGTTACTCAAAACCCATGCTGCCAAAATGCACCTTGCAATTCATTACACACGTGGGCGCAATACCACCAGGCAAATCTTATGGCAAAAACATTGAAATAAACGAACAAAATAAAAAACGACTCTGACCAAAAATAAATCTTTGTTTTACCAACACATGCAGTTTCAATTTTTATCAAATACAGATCTCTCAAATAAAAAACGACTCTGACCAAAAATAAATCTTTGTTTTACCAACACATGCAGTTTCAATTTTTATCAAATACAGATCTCTTCCTAGCTAAGACAGACCCTTATGACTAGTATATCAAGTAAGTCGGACCACAACCGAGAAAAAAGAAAAATATTCGTTGATTCAAAAAAGTTTTTGGCCTACCATCGCCTGTTTTCTTTGACAGCAATACCGGTGCTTTGTTTTTTACTCACTGGATAGTTAGCCCAAATAGCTTCATCAGATCACAAAGATGATTTGCTTTCATAAACATTAATCACAAAAAGAAATAAATAAACATATATTAGTTTTTTTACATGTTTTGAAGGTATAGATGTAGTAATTAAACAAAATAGCCCAGGCTGTGTTATCACAGCTAAGCATTTGGTGCTAAATTACATCGCCCTATATAAAAGCATGTTCATGGGCTGGTTTGGATATAATCGACAAAGTTGGACACGCATACTCCAAGCTCACAAGCTGTCCGACTGAAAGAGGAAAATATAGTGTACATTGCATTTAAAACCGAGCACTTGTACTTTTTACAGAGGTGAATTCATTGATGACTACGCCAAAGTTAGTGGTACCTGCTACTTCACGTTCAATGCTCAAAAGCGTAGGATGTTTAAGTTGTGATTTTCCCAATACCATTGTTGATCGCAAATAATGCCTTATCAGTTGGGCGATTCACGGTCAATGAAGTCAATTTTTTTTTTCGGATGTAGAAAATAACTCTAAAAATGTGGAAAGAAAATTTCACAGTGGTAGGATCAGTATTGATGAAGTTATGAAGTCAATAAATGTCAATTTTTTGTTTTTTAGATCAATTTTTTTTTATTAGGTCAATTTTTGTATTCTTGCTTTTTTGCACGATTCTGCTTTGTACTCATAAAGAGATGACTCTGATAATTTAGAGATGGAGGTTCGTAACTTTTGGTGGTACCAGGGAGGTGTATGCTTTCGCCAGACTGTTTACCGGTATCACAGTTAACGGTGGGACACCTAACGATGTTCAAGCTGGGCAGTGGCAAACGTCCTTTTCAGGACGGGGTGATGCGCATTTTCGGCGCACCGTCAACAAGTTCCAAAGGCCCAGCATTCTCCAACTGAACATCGAAGGCCTCACTGCAAGCAAGATGAGCGTGTTGCATCATCTTGCGTTACAGTGTGAGGCACTCGTCATCCTCTTACAGGAAACCCATTGCACCTCGGTAGAAAGGTTAGATCTTCCGAGCTACCATCTAGCTGGGTTTTCCTTGAGCAGGAAACATGGTCTTGTTACGTTTGTCCATGAGCGTCTGGAGTAAATCCTAATCGACCAGTCCCCACCAACATCGGAGATTGAGTGGGTGTGCGTGGATGTTGATAACTATAAAATAGTCAACGTCTACAAACCCCCTCCAACACGGATGCAAGCATCTGATCTTCCAGCATTCCCCCATCCCTGCCTCTATGCTGGCGACTTCAACTGCCACCATGTTGACTGGGGCTATGATAATAACAATCCAGATGGTGAATGCCTGGCTGGCTGGGCCAGTGCCAACAACTTCACCCTGCTATATAGCCCCAAGGAGGCCGCCAGTTTCCACTCTGGCCGCTGGAAAACAGGCACCAACCCAGATCTTGCATTTGCCAGTGTCGATTGGGACAGTCGCTTACCTGACAGACGTATCTTAGGAAAGTTCCCAAGGTCACGACACCGACCCTCGCTTATAAGTCCACCCAAACTTGCTCATCCAAAACCGAGCAAGCCTGTAAAGCGATGGAACTTCCGCAAGGCCAACTGGGACCACTATTCTAACCTAACCAACAAACTGGCCAAGAGTATACCGCCACCTGAATCTCAGAACATCGATCAGGTTTACCAGTGCTTTTGCAAGGTAATAAGCACTGCGGCGAAGAAATGCATCCCTCGTGGTCGACGATCAAACCACATACCTTGCTGGGATGCGGAGTGTGAAGACCTCTATCAGCATTTCCTGCAGTCACCTGGGGGCCCTGATTCGGATAGGGCTGCCACAGCCCTACTCACAAGGCTCGACGGGAAGCGGAGAAATTGCTGGTCAGAGACGGTCCGCAACATTGACTTTTCGCACTCCAGCCGGCTGGCATGGAATACTATAAACAACTTGACTGGTAGGTCACGACAATCCCCTCGTCAATGTCCCATTTCAGCTGATGCTATTGCTTCTCAGCTGGTTAAAAACGGGAAATACGAAGGTGTGAATCGACGCTCATCTCGGCTCGTTTTACAGGAAGTGTCTGACCTTTGGAGGGCTGAGCCATTACATCCTGCGAATGTCTCCGGGAGTTTCTCCCATCAGGAGTTCGCTGCTGCCCTCCAACATTTAAAACCAGGCAAAGCTCCTGGACCTGATTCCATTTGTCCGGAGCTAATAATCCATGCTGGAGTCGGCTTAAAATCTTGACTACGTGGCTTCCTATCTTCCTGCCTGCACCACCTCAAAATTCCTAAGATCTGGAGAAGAGCGCTAGTAGTAGCGGTCCCAAAGCCTTCGAAACCGGTAGAGGACCCAAGGAGCTATCGTCCGATCTCCTTGCTCTGTGTTCCCTACAAGATTCTCGAGCGACTTATCTACGCCCGCGTCGAACCCCTTATTGACCCTCTGCTCCCATGGGAACAGGCGGGTTTTTGACGCGGAAGATCCACCGTGGATCAAGTCACTTTGCTCACGCAAAGCATTGAGAATGCATTCGAAGCGAAAAAGAAGGCCAGTGCCGTCTTTATCGACCTGACAGCTGCCTATGACACTGTCTGGCACCGTGGCCTCACCTGCAAGCTGTTGCGGCTTCTGCCGGACAAGCACATGGTTCGTATGATTATGGAGCTGATCCGCAACAGAAGCTTCACCCTTACAACTGGCGACAGCAAGTCTAGCAGGTTACGACGCCTGAGAAATGGCATCCCCCAGGGATCGGTCCTGGCCCCCCTCCTTTTCAACATCTATACATACAATATCCCCTCCATAACCTCCAGGAAGTTCGCCTATGCCGACGACCTGGCGATACTTTATACATCTGGAGAATGGAAGGAGTTGGAAAGGACTCTAAGCCAGGACATGACTACACTCTCGGAATATCTCCAGACCTGGCGATTGAAGCTTAGCCACACTAAAACGGTGACGGCGGCCTTTCACCTCCACAATCGAGAGGCTAAGCGTGAGCTTAAGGTCTGTAACATCGGTATGACCTTACCTTTCTGTCCAGTTCCCACTTATCTTGGGGTCAAACTGGACAGATCGCTCGCATATCGTCCTCACCTGGAAGCATTGCGCAAGAAGTTATGTGCTCGCGTCTCACTGTTGAGGCAACTTGCTGGAACAGGTTGGGGTGCTAGCGCTAAGACATTACGCACAGCTGCCCTGTCTCTGGTCTACTCGACTGCCGAGTACTGCGCACCAGTCTGGTGCCGCAGCGTGCACATACGGCTTATCGACAGTGTAATAAATGACGCCTTACACATTGTCACTGGGTGCCTGCGTCCCACTCCATCGGTCTACCTTCCGATTCTTTCATGCATCCAGCCAGCTGAGCTTTGCCGCCAAGGAGCAACACTCTTCCTAGCCAACCGCAGCTCCCTGGACCCTGACCACATTTTACATGGCCAGTTTCATGAGTCACTGGACAAATGTAGGGAGAGATTGAAATCTAGACGCTCATTTGTACCTGCTGCTCGGAAATTACTAGACAGTCTTTCTGAGATGGACGTCCGTGCAGCCGAGTGGACGAACACGAAATGGGACATGGAGTACTCTGCCAACGCATTGTCACTCCACGCTTTCATTCCCAAGGCTAGCTCGAGACCCTTGGGTATGGGTCTGCCCAGGGCAGCCTGGGTCAAGCTCAACCGTCTGCGTTCTGGTGTTGGACGTTTCTGTTCGTCCATGTACAAATGGGGTCTCGCTCTTCTAGCGAATTGTGAGTGTGGTGCCAGTGAACAAACCGCAGATCACATCATCTCACAGTGTCCCATACATCGAGCACCCCGAGGTATGTTTGGTCTAATGGTTTTGGATGACGAAACAAGATGCTGGCTGAAGTCCCTTACAGTCAGCATCTGACCCAAGCAGTTTGGTGGCCAGGGTGGTAAAAGGATAAACCCTCGGCCTTGGTCCTTCCATCTGTCTTGGAAGAGATGCCCCGCCAAACTACGACGACAGTTTTACACATGCTTAATTTAATGTAATGTTTGATGTGATTTGTTTGATTTCGATTGTAAAGATCTACTCAGACAGCTTTGCAAGATTGCAATCTTAGCAAAATTGGTTTATGATGAAATAAATTTTTCGTTGTGTTTTCAATTTTACATATTTTTGTCGCTACGTACCAGTAGTCAAAATCATTACAATTGAAAAGGCAACGCATTACTTATTCGAACGTACTTTGATGTTACAAAGATTGCAATACAGCGAAAATCAGATCACTTGAATATGACTCTGGTTTCTGTGCAATTATGCGGAGAGCAGTTAAACTTTCTGTCAGAAAACGTGCGGCATTATATGTGCGTACATTATAGTCTAAGCCAGGGGTGGTAAACCTGTGGCCCGCGGGCCACATGCGACCTGCTTAAGTTTTGAATGTGGCGTGCGTCAAGTTCAAGTTTTATTTCATTACATAAGTTAAATCAATCACAAAAAAAAAACAAGACAACATAAAGGCACGCCGTTAAAGTTATATGCAGTGTTGTTGAAATTGTAACAGGAAGCTGCGAGGGGACCTTTCGGTCATCGAGTCGAGCAGCCACCTTAGTCATTTGTAGGGTGCTAGACGAATTTACTGCATCTCTTGGCTAATTTATAAAATTTAATGAAGTGTGGATATATTAATATCGCATCGACCTATTGTGAGTGTTTGAGTGGTTTTTATTAACATATTTGTCACCAATATTATGCAGTCCTGCAATAGATTAGAAAAAAAATTTTTTTAAGCGCGAAACTTCAATAGTTAGAAAGTAAAATTTTTTTGTATTTCATTTTAAACTGATTGAAAGAGAGTTTTCTTAAATCATCAGGTATAGAGTTCCAAATTTTAACCCCTTGAAATTTGAAACTTCTTTGCTATTTGTTTGTTTTGTATCTTGGCAAATACAGGTTGTTGCCATATGAGGCCAACCGTGTTGTTCAAGTGTGTATCGAAATAATGATGATAAATGATAAATCTTGTTGTTTTTTTTGTGTGTATTCGTGTGTGTATCGAAATTCGAAATCGCCTCGTCCCCAGCATGTATCAAAATGATTGATCTTGTTTTTTTTTGTGTATTTGTATCGAAATTCGAAATCGCTGCGCCTCGCAAGGTCGGACGCCAAAGGTTCGTGCACTCGATCGAGTTTGCCCGCGACCCGGCTATCTGTCATCCCGTCGGGGACAAACGACTGACGTTCCGCAAAGACCAAGGATCGAACCATTCCTTCGGCTCGGATTCCGAGTTAGAGGCGTTCAGCCGTAATCCGGCGAAAGGTAGCTTTGCGCCATCGGCTCGTCGACCGAGCTTGCGTACCAAACGTTCGAAGCTGTGGTTCCTCTCGTACTGAACAGCATGGCCGTCACGATCCTCGTCCGATTGGCGGCCGCCGACCCGAGGGCGGAACTCACGTACCCTGTTAGCGGGTGAACAATCCGACACTTGGCAAATTCTGCTTCGCAATGATAGGAAGAGCCGACATCGAAGGATCAAAAAGCAACGTCGCTTCGGACGCTTGGCTGCCACAAGCTAGTTGATGTATTCTTACCGCGACCGGTTAACTGCACTCATTCAATTTCACCTTAAAGATGTGAAACCTTAATAACAGCATAATACAAGTGTAACCATGTAATACATATGTATTATATATATACTATAGCTTGTTGAACACATCACAACCTATCATTTTTTTAATGGTTGCATTGGCCTTATCCTTCCGCTTGCGAAATGATGCTTTTTAAGTTTGGGGGAGCTCCCAAACTCCCGCAATAGGGGATTTCCCGTTTTTTTAAAAATCACTCTTTTTAACATAACTTTTGATTCCCTTGCTTTTGTTCCAAGTATGACCTATGGTTGCATTTGTCTTGCTGATGCACATTTTTTGGTGCGTCTTACGTTATTGTGACGTCATCATAACGAAAGTTATTAAAATTGCAAAATTTCTTTTTTTTCGTTTTTAAAAGTGCATTTGCTTCAGTTCTACTTACTTTACGGCAGTGTATCACACACCAAAACGTGTGTCTTGCAATTTCGCACTGTTTCATGTTTGTGTGGACTCTATGACGTCATCATAACAAAAGCTATTACACAAATACTGCAGTTTTTGCATATTTTTGGCACCATTTTTTTAATAACTCTTCACACACATGCACTACAACCTTCTGCGACACATCTCTAGCCTCGTTTTCTTTTCGCAAAACTTTTCATATTTTACACGTTCTGATGACGTCATCACATTGCAACAAAACGTAAAAAAACGTACTTTTAACCACATAAAAAGTTTTTCAATACAATAAATCAAATACATTGCGCATTTTAGTTGTGTTTGCTTTCACGCTTAATCATGTCATACAGCATACGATACGTTTCACAAATTCATTATACTTCACCAATCCAATGTATTTACGCAGGAATGAAGACAGAGCTTAGTCATGTTTTTCAATACTGCAACTTTAAATTGCTTCAGCATAGGAGTAGCTTAAGACGCTTACTTATGTCTTCAAACACCTCTACTTACAATTGTAAATGCTTACTTTCTTATCTCTTTACTAACTTATGCCATTAACCCTAACATGAAAACAAAGTTTTCTAATAACAAATGACAAGATAACGACTCAACAAAAGTAAGAGGCATTACATATGGTCACCATTATCCCAGACATTTTTGGCTTCTGCACGGGGACGCAGTTACACATTCCACAGCATCTGCAGTTGATATCAAAAGGAAATTACAGCCCTTCACGTGCAAGTACTTAAATTGGCCACACATTGCAATCTTCGAATCCTTACACACACTACACAAAAACACAAGTGCAATTGCAAAAATGAACTACCGTACGCTTTTCAAAAATAAACCTGTCATCAACAAGCATCAGCACTTTCAACAGGATCTAATCCAAGGTAAGATTTCAGCGTGCAACGAATAATCATGTCATCGATCTTTTTTGTTTATTGAAACAGCAATGAAACTTTTTAACAATAAACCTACCAACGAGCACTTCAAACATTTAAAAAAACATGTCCTCCATTCCATTCATGCACAGTGTGAAAATCCTGTGGCGTTCTATACATCACAAATAATAACTTCATTCAAGTATTTGCGGTGACATAAATGCACACAAGTAAAAAGATGCGTCATTCATTACTAAACAGCACATTTCAACGTAAAAATGTTTGCATGTCACTGTTTCTGCCTTTTTAGGCTTCCTCAGCACGGCATAAGATCTTCGCAAATGCAACATGTACTTGCGTCATGGCAATGGTGATGAGCACTTACAAAGATCTAGCTCGTGGACAGTGTGAGAAGAAATGCATAGAAAGGATGGGTTAGGTCATTGTTCAAAAGCGGAGGGTTAGGATTGCATAGGAAGGACAAGAAAAGTTAGGTTTGCGAAAAAAATTACGAATTTGGTACGAAATGTGACGAAAGGGGTTCTTGAAGAAAGGCAATGTCATTGAATGTGCGTACCCAAGATAGTGCCACGTATGCACAGCCTGGTGGAATGAACTTACAATCAAACCAAACTGTGATATGGCTCAACGTTTGGCCCTGAACCTTTGCATAGGTATTGCTGTGTCCAAGGCGAAGTGGGTAGTACAGCACGTTTTCTTCATCATGCAGCGGATACTCCGAAATGATGTTGCGACCGTCATCACACAAAATAAAGATGGTATTTCGGTGTATGGAATGGACTTTCCCGCAACGACTATTCACCACACCCAAGGGTTTTGCTACGATTTTCCGTGATCATCACCCACATTCCACAGTATAATGGTGATGCTTGCCCATGATCGTCGCCCAGGGGCACAGTGCACAAGGGAGTTTTCACAGGAAAAAATCTCATTGATTAACGTAGCATTAATCCAATTCGTTGCAGCAACTGTAAAAGTGAGAAAAGTGGTGTCACTTTTATGTTCATAAGCCAGAAGGACGTGTTGCGTGTCAATACAACAAGATGTGTCTGCAATCGACGTTGCATGGAAAAGTTGCCGCAGGGATCGTTGAGTTTTAAACAGCTAACCTGTGAATGCAAGATGTTACTTACAAATTTTCCGTATGTCAAAGCATCGTACAAGCGCAACAATACCTTATGTCTTTGAGGAACGAGTTGTAACTCGAATCTGAGCATCGACATTGCTGTGTCAGCACGAAGGTGTCAGCTCTTTGCAAAATAGCTGTATTATTGAAAAAAGATTGTGTTCTTTGCGAATCGTGGCTGTAATCAAAGGACCCGAGTTGCAACGGGTCACCACATAAAATGAAAAGGGGAAATATAGGAAGAGAGTTGAGGGATTCCCACAGAACAAAGCTGTTGCGCAGACTGACCATGCTAATTTCATCAAGGAAGATAGCATCGTACCTACAAATATTAAATTCCATTAAGCACTGCTTTTAACCAAAATATTGCTAAACTCACCTCGAAGGAGACCAATTGATGGAACTTGGTGAAGATTGGTCAATCGGAAAATGAAAGGCTGAATGGACGGTGTGCGTTTGAACCCTCGATGGCACCTTACCTTTGCACGTGTTCGCTAGGAACCCGGTTGGGCATGCCACTAAAACGTTCAAGTCCATATCCACGAGCTGGCTTATAATTGCAAGAATTGTGGTTGACTTTCCCGTGCCATGCATGCCTGAAATGCAGGTAAAAAGTTAATGTCATAACGAATAATTGGACACGAACTTCATGACATACCTTTGATGAGAAAAACGGGTAACCCATGCTCTTCGTCAAAAGCGTTCATGCGATTGCAAGGGACGAAGAGCAGTTCGTTTCATATGAACAACAGCTTGCAGTTGCTCCTCGTTCAATTGGATGTTCATGGTATGATGAATTGCATCAAATGTTAGCTGTGACAGTGAAAATCTGCCAAGCCTAAAGGAGTTCAAAGTGTCGTAGAACGACTCAACTGCCGCATTTATGGTGCGACACTCGTTGTCCTTGCAACCTCTACGCCGGAAACGGTCAGTAATGGCACGTTGATCGGTCCACAGGTCAGAATTACTATGTGCAGCGATTGCAAACATTTGCAAGGATGTGGGAAGAGTGAGGTAATCTGGAGGAAGCAAATTAGAGTAGACACAGAAAGGAACGTTTAGAAGGGTGTGCTGAAAGAAAAATTCTTCATTTTGGTGTTGCACAGTTTTGCAGGCTACAATCGCTGCTTCACCGCGAGTGTACAGATGGGCAGGTTCTGCAGAAGTGACGTATTGTCGTTGGAAATTAAGAAGAGAGAGAGTTGAAGCTGCTACAGGACGTTGCTGGTATTGAAGGACAGTGGGGTGTTGCTCGACATCGTTGAATCTTGGAACTGTTAATTTTTTATGCCGACCAGACAGAACTGCGGAAGTTCACTGAGTCATCATCATCCACATTTCTGGCTCCGAAGGACGAAGCTTCATAACGTAACGGAAGGCGGCATTCCTTGCGTCTATGTCATTAGAGTAAAGACTTTCTCCTGCAAAATCATCTTTCATTTTTGTGACGTAACTGCTTACATAGCTGAGCAACATCTCATAGCCGTCAGTGCACTGGACATCGATGCTGCTGCGAAGGGAGTAATTCAATGTGTCGATATATGGCCGCAGATGGAGGGCATGATCTGAGGATGTGTGCTGAAGAAGTAACATGCTGCCGTTGGGGTGCACTGCATTCGCTTCTTTGCGAACCAGGACAAAGAGAGGAAGGGGTTGGGAAGACTTTTGAAGGGTGGAAACGTTGTAAGCTAGGGAGCAGTGGAAATCCGGGACATGGGCTGAGATGCGTTGAAGGTCAATTGCGGAAAGATTCTTCACCCACACAAGAAGATGAATGTGAGGGGTTCCCCTTTGCTGAAACACTATGCGATGGAAAAATGCCAACACGTTTTTGGTCTTGTGTTTCTGATCAGCAAGGATGTGCGAAGTAAAGCGATTGCCGCTTTCGCATATATATTGTGAACAGATTTGCTGCAAAGTGTGTATGATGCTCATGGTATCAGGAAAAGAATCGTCGCAAGGGCAAGAATGATTAAAGGGGAGGTTCGGTGCCAACAAACAAAAACTTATATGAAAATATTTTTTACACTGAATTCTTTTGTCAATATTGCCGAACTGAAAAAGGTTTTGTTAAAAGCCTGTTAGGCTTTTTAAAATATACTGATAGGTGGCGCTACATAACGATGACGTCATTGGAGGGCAAGCTGAACTGTACTGAGTATTTCCATAGCTGCAGCACGCATAGGTTGGTTGTAGACTACCGGTAGAACGTGTTTCAACTGCGTTCTCTGGTCAACGGAAACATAATTATGGAAGGTAAACAAAGGGAAGGATTTTTGTTTGAACCATTACGCAAGCAAGATTTGAATGCTGAAGACAATGAAAATTTTGAATTAGCTGAACTAGCAATACCTGCACCAAGAACTAGAACAAGCCTTGACACTAGCTGTAACAGTGAAATGCTTTTAAACTCTTGGACTTGGTGTGATTGTAAAAAATGTGATGGCATGCCTTCTGCATTTGAAAATTTGTGCTGTAACCAAATAAAAGAGCTGAGTTGCAAACTAAATGGAAGTACTGAAAGGTGTGTCACCCAAATCAGTTCTTTTAAAAAAATGTGCCTGGATAAGGAGATTTTAGAAGTTTTGATGACTGCAATGAAAAATGCTGTTGCTGAGTGGCTGGAGAGTGGAATTACTAACAGGTACTTTTCAGTTTTATTATGACTACTGTACAGTGTAGCAAGACTTAACAGCACCTGTAGACTAGTGTGTTTTACTGCTACTACTGGCTGTGCATGCAGTATGGTCTGTGGAATCTGCTAAGCATATTTTGCCTAATTCAACAAGGGAATGGCACAGACACAAAATAGCAGCATTAAATTTTACTAGCTGTATTTTTAATGTTACATTGGAAGTAACAGTATAGTAAGTGTGATGCTCAACTATGGAACTACAATAACCTATTTGACATACGTGTTGATTATGCATACTGGTACCTTACCCTGTCCACATGCACGGCCTAAAGCTGACGGTTCTGGTTTCTGCATCACAAGCAAATCTTTGATGTCATACTCACTTTTTGTAATGATGACATTAAACAATTGACTATGATGCAGAACCACGAGCCATGGGCTTTAGGCCGACAAAAAGTGTACCCTGGACAGGGTAATTGTGCCCATAAGTGACATTTTTGCAAACAGTTTTTAAGAAGCAAAATATTTGTAGATTTAGATAGCATAATCACAGTTCTCAACATGATTGACAAAAAAATTGTCGCTTTGATTGCAAATACCATTGACAGAGTCCATTAAATAACGAACCTAAAAAACTACCGGTAATAACTGTCTCATTTTGATTAATTAATTATTGCTTGTTTCTTTGCTACTATTAAGAGCCATGTAAACAAATTTGACAGAAAAGTCTTGCCAAAGCAATTCAGTTTTTACAACTTATTGAATCTACAGTAGCCTATATTATTTAAACCCGGCAAGCGTATGCCCAGTTTCATGAATTCGTAGATTGCGATAAATGATCCTCTGTTTTGGAACTTTTGTCAGGCAATGACTATAAGCAGTATATACTTGTTTTTAGAATGTACCGATTTGCAGCCTACAGAAGTTTTATCTTTTGGATTTATGGAAGACTGGGAAAAAGCAAAAGAAAGTTAATCCCGTCTTGTGTGGTTTTAGAAATAAGGAGAAACTTTCCCGAAGAAAACGAACAATACGAAGGTTTTCATGAATTTCAACCGTAATTGTTATCAGTACTCTGCAGTAACATAATTGTTTTTCTTTGCGGTATTTTCATTTTTTGCACTGCTGACTGGAAAACCATTGGTCACTTTGCAGCTTCCTGTTGCTTATTTTTTATCTTTTACTGTTCTTGTATTTTGCGGAACGAAATAAACCTGTTCTGCTTGCTTTGTATTTGTTAACACGAAATCATAACAGGCTTTGCTGTGTATTAGTTATATTTTTCCTATTTTTATTCCGTACTAATACACAGCAAATACTAACAGGCCTACTACACGCTCAACCTACGCCATGAGAAGGCAAGGAAGATAAGTGCGGTCCTGATAAGCTCGATTCTGCATTCGTACGATAAAGCGGGTAGAGACAAGAGCTCGTTGCAGCTACTTTCTTCAGTTACAATCCTCAGTTATTTTGAATTGATAAAAATCAGGTTTCAGTTACATTGCAACTGGTACTTGCACAACAGGTTAGTCGCACGTAATGCAATAGGTAGTTTAGAAGGCAAAGCCCATCATTTAGGCACTGACAACCACAAAATCTCTCGCTCGATCATGGGAAATCGAGAGGGTGAAGCCCACCAGAAGTTGACACGGTTAAGTTATTTCGAGCTCCTTTGTTACTAAAACGCTCCAGCACCACAGAATATAATTATCTGAAGCGAGATATGTGACGTTGAATAGCCTCAGATGTTGAAGGCTTTTCTCCTTCACCAATAGATCTTCTCACCATTGGAGGCACCGTTATGCCAGATGAAGAAATGACGGTATTGCTTCTAAATGATTCTGTAAAAAAAAAAAAAAGTTTTACAACGGCTGTTCTCGTCTAATATAATTTTTCTAATTAAATAGGCCTATCACGCAATTAATCATAAGCGCAGTCACAACGCTCTAACTTCTGCTGCACTAACTTTAGGGTTGATCTAAAAAACTAAAAACAATGCAATGTGTCGATTAAATACTAACTTACCCGAAGCACTGCTTTCGCATTTGGTCTGCTTGAAATAAGCCAGTGTGCATTCCATTAAATTATCACGAAAAGAATAGTCTTTCGATTCGGACACTCGTTTCACAATAAAACTTCGACTCCTTTTAGACCACTGCACTACCCAACATTTTTCCCCCTCACGCGTTTCTTGATGTTCCAACGAAGAATTCATATTGTTGTCCAAAACCGCCAACATTGTTCTGGCAACCATTCCTACCAAATACATTATACTGATGAGCGCGGACAGCTCAAATCGGTTGGAAAACCGGGATTACTTTTGAGTGCTACAATCCAATGCCCGAAACAACCAATATTCAACCCTCAGTAACCTAATTCCTTTTTTTTACAACTCGAAAAATCGCGATTTGTTAAAATATACCGGCACAGTTTATATAAAACTAGTATCGCAAATAAGGGCTTGTTTTAGATGTTGCGTCGGAGAGCTAAGCAGCATAAGCAGGTTTGTTTCTTGCTTGCGTACCGACGTACAGATGGTAATTTAAAGCCAACGAAGTACCGCAAAAGCCAACGAAGCTGGTTAAGGCAATAAGTTTACATAAGAATGCTGTTATCAACAAATATCGTAACCAATCAGTCAATGCTTAGCATTTGACGAATAGCACATACCTTCATAGCTAAAACTGAGACGTTTGGGAAGATACTTCAAAAGCATGCTATGGAAGGACTCCAACGAACCAGTGTGACAAAACTCTGCTACCTAAAAGGCAATTTATTTGAATTACCAGCGGTGGAAAGGGAGAAAAGACTAATTTTTTGACTTGCAGCACGATGCAGCATGCGACATTACCTTTTACGAGCTGGGATTGATGGAGAACGTACATAAACGAGTAACAGGATACTAAAACCCGGCATGCATGCAGGGAATGTTTAAGATGCTTAATTTATAGCTTTGAGTGCCTCAGAAAATTACACCAATAACATCCGCAAGCTACAGCACATACACTCACCATGCCCATATCTTGCAAAAGACGCTTGTCCAGTACGACGCTCTGTAGAGCACGATGAGCAAAACTTCCAGGTTGCAGCCATGCTTTATGACGCTGCTCTTGCTCCGTCAATGGCTCGTGAGCACAATGGTTGTACCCTGCATCACTTAACCAGCTATGTTGATTCGTGATGTGATGGAGAATGGACACCCACCGACTCTGAAACGGAAATACATTACCTTAATTTGTTAAAAATACTTTATTTTACAACATGGGAAACACCACTCATTTTTGCAAAATATCTTTGTTAACTTGCCAAATTGCATAAAGTTGAAGTTTTACATACGCGATGTTCTCCACAGAAAATGTAGGAAAAATGTGATTACTGATTACCTTTAACTGCTTGGGATCTTTATTGCAGGTTTCAGTGGACCACCAAAAATGATTGACTATCGATCGGATCCAAGGTTGCAAATTTTCGTTTTCTTTAGTCTTGCTTGCTGAGTTGAGTTTTTTTGTTATTGACTTAGCCAAATGCCATACGTCAAACTGGTGACTAATTGATGGAAATAACGATCGAATTGTTTTTGTTACTTGCGGATGTCGGTGGCCAAAGTTGCAATCCTTATCCCAGCTTCCTGCAAATAATACAATAAGTGCAGCTGTTTGATAAACAATGATTAGTGACAAATCATTAACCAAAAAGACACATTTTTATAACAACGAAGTACATACATTTTGGTTTCAACGCAAGTTTCAAGTTAACTGTACATAACAACGCACAGATATTATCATAAAGTCTTGACAAATGAACAAAAGCATGCATTTCAATATAAAGTAGCGACACCAACAATGCTTGACAGATGAAATCATAGCAGCGGTTGTTGCACATGTTAGACCCAAATTTATTATTGTAATTTGCAGTAATGCTGACATACAAACTAACGGTTACTCCGCGAGTATGTGCTAGGCTGATCAATCAATAAAGCCTAAATTCACTCCACTAGAAATTCTGGTCCAGCTAGTTTTTACCTGAACTTCATTTAAACATCGAATGAGTCCTTCATTTTCCATTCCATAGCTATTCTTCACCTCAGTCACCTTAACCACATTAAAAGCTAATATTTTGTTGTTTTGAGTATCCATGAGGCTGTATGTACCATAAGTGGCAGAATGACCAGGGCTGTCACAACGCCCATCTCCAGCCAAAACCAAATCATCTCTGTTCTTGTAGCCTGAAATTTTAAAAAATGGTTATGATTAAAATTTTTTCAACACTTTAGCAAAGCTGCGTTTTAAAATCTATAACTGCACTATAATTATATTTCAAAATTACCAAAAACTTACAATTAGTTTACGCACAGCATCACTTACTTTCCAAAAGTACGCTTTGCTCCATACTCCACATGTGCGAGATACATGGCAACAAATACGTCTTCTGAATGTAATAAAAATCAGTTTTTCCAAAGATGCGCAAGTTTAAAGATTTGCAAATTTCAGCTAATGTTGAGTATGTATTGCCGGAGTACAGTGTAGCTGCAGCTAATAATAAATTTCCTGATGGGGCATTATCAATCACGGGTTGAGATTTCCACTTGAAAGTGTGGTGATTCAGACATGCACAAGTCACTGAAAGCATTGTTCCTTTTGTGGAAGTTGTCGTAATTTCGGCAGGAGCAGTGCAGCAAGGATCTGCCAAGCATTTTTTTGCAAGCAGGCTGAATAGACATGAGGCAAATACAATAAACTTGTCTTCCTTCACAATAGAAATACCTTCTTTCTCATCTTCCTCACCAATAATATGGTCACTTTCGTTCTCACTTGACTGTTCATACGAAACGTCATGGGCTTCCATGTAGTCTGATTCACTGCTATCAGACTCTTTTACAGAGCTCCTATTTTCAGGCAGACACATGACTGGATTCATTCCAACTTTCTCCACAAGAGAAAATAAATGAGATGGCATTGGTTGGCAACTTAGTTGAGCACAAGCTGCACATTTTGACAAACTTGAATCGGTTTGAGTAGCGATACTTCTGTGAGTAGAAGCAACTGCTACTTCTTCCACTATTTGTTTGGTGTCCAAAGCACTAGTGTCTTCAGAGACTATAGGCTGAAAGCAGCTAGAATTTCCATGTTCAGCAGCAATTTCTTTCTCAATATCTTTGTGAATCTATATAAGAAAAATACACACACATAAGCAAAAGCATGACCTGATATTGATTAGATCATTAAACAGATTAATATGAAAGTTGGTTAAGTATTTCATTGAAGTCTCCAAACAGAAATAAAAAGAATCGTACTCCTACTTTTAATCTACCCATTAAAATCATACCTCTACCACACCACAAAAATTCAGCTCTTCACACTGTTTGTTACCGATATTACAAATAACAATTTCAAACATCAATTCTGTACTGACTGCCAACAGTACATTTCCCCTACAAAAAATACCATATACCGGTAGCTTATTGTTGTTATGTCAGCTGACAGTATGAAAAGTTGCAATTGTTATGTCACCACATAACTTGAATGGCCAATGCGGTACGAAGCATTACAGATACCCCAATTAGCTTTTCAACAGGTTCATAGCACATCATTATTATTATTAACCTAGTCTAGTCTAGCACATTATTATTATTATTAACCTAGTCTAGTTTCTTATTAAACAAATAGTGGTACCCACTGTTCCCTCCAAGTTTTCAGTCAGTGCAAATTTGCCCAAATATAAATTCCAATAAAAAATTTGCCCAAAGGTTTTGGGGATTTAAAGAAAGTTTGATTCAATTTTTGCCTTAAAGTTGAGTTTCCAGAGTATGAAACATTTGTTTTGCAGCAAAATATTGAATACTTTTATTCAAATTTGGCCAAAAACTACCAATGCAGCTGCCAAACTCTAAAGTTGGAAAATTTTGCCCAAAATTTCTCACTTTTCGCAGCTTAGAGGGAACAGTGGTGGTACCTATCTGCTATGCAGTATTACTTTATCAGCCATCAACTTCATATAAATAGGCTACTGCCACTGTAACCTACTGTACATCATTTACCAGTTCACTTAATTACAGTACCGGTACTTAGTCTACACAGTATATACAAGGGATATAATACCGGTACCAGTACCAGTAGTCCAGTAGCCTGTAGAGGCTAATATTCTAGCTTATTAGGATACTGGTACCACATAATCATAGCGTAATCTAGAAGTAAATCAACTTACTTTTTGCATAACCTTTCTTTTCTCCCTATTTTCTATGCGAAGTTTTCTTGCTTGGGTCAGTTTTTTTGGCCGAGTTGGAAAATTGGGTTTATATGATGAAAAATCAAAAATTGTGGGTATTGCTTTTTCTTTGAGTTTCATTTTTGTTTTGGAATTGGTCAATTCTGCCTTTAAATCTCTTTCATAGCAATCATCTGCAAAATGATCACTACACACTCTTGAATTTTTGCTTACAGGTGGATCTTTTAATTTCATGTTGCTGAGCCATTTCTTCAGTCTTGGGAGATCATTTAGTGGTAACCGATGAAAGCTGACTTTACTATTTGTTGCCCTGTTGCTACATCCAGGAGCCATGCAAAAATTAACCATTTTTTTTCTAAAACTCAGCCACGGCAATGCAATTATCAGCAAGTGGTGAAGCCTAGACCTCTGATTGAAGAAACTGTACCTGCTTGCCCTCCAATGACGTCACGAATAAAACTGGCCAATCAGAAACCAGTATTTTTTTTACTTTGTTTTGCTGATAACTTTTTAACGAAATCAAATTTCAACATCGGACCAAAGCTATTGAGTAATTCAAGTCATAACAAAACTAATTTTAGCGTATTGTTTTGCACCGAACCCTACCTTTAATGTTGCAGCGTTGTTGAAAAGGATGGAGTTTAGGGAAGTGCCATTCATTTGCAGTGAGGGTTATAAATAGTGAAGGATATCCATGTTGATCGACAGTATCAAGGAGGAGATTGTGCTGCCAGCGCCAATATGTGTGGGAAAAAGCTTTGCCGTCAAGTGCTGTCGCAGGACAAACACCAAACTTCTTCCCCGAATCTATGGTCCCGCTAACGATCTCGTAGATCCACCGATCAAAGTGGTATTGAAGAATAGAGAAATCGGATGCATAGTCAGAAATGGGAGATAGGCATTTCCACAGAAATTTTCTTTTCTTAATGAGTTTAGAAGGATTGTCCACAGATTCAGAGGAAGAGCAAAGGTCATCGGAGTAAAAGAGCACAGGCCAGAGTGCGGTTTCGATGTAGGGGATGCGAAAAAGATTGTAAAATTTCATTTTGGGTTTGAATTGGTTAGAGTTTTGCATGGTGATGAAATGTTGGTAGTGGGAATTTGGATAGGACAGCAAGAAAGAGTAGGCAGAAGCTACAACGGAATTTCGTCTTTGGTCAGGGATGAGTTGGATGCGTTCTTCAACTGTGGTCGGTTTGCACTCACTGTTGAACCCACACGTTTTAATGCGATAGCCATGCTTCGCACGGCGATAGGAACCACAATCTTTAGAAAGAATAGCTAGAAGCTCTTGATCGGCTTTGGTGAGGTTAAGGAGTGGAAAAGGAAAGGTGATGAGAGAAACGGCATTCTGCGGACCGAACTCCTTGCAGGGACAAGTCTGCCACCTGTTAGCAATAACATTCATCTGAGGGTGCATGGGATTGGCAACTAAGCAATTGCACTTTGGACAGGGCACCCACGACGAGTCAATGCACCAATTGCGCAACTTGTTGCCAACCTGTTGAAAGAAATGTGATTATGCGATGGAAGACTTGTATGTTGTCTATAAATGAAGATGGGGAAACGTTACCTTGTGTGTTGTTGTTTCTTCCAAGGACTTGGTCGAAGTGGGAACAAACGTTGCAGCGAATTGTTGCAAATCTTTGTCACTTCTTTTTTCCCTGGCAGCGGTGATTTCGGCGCTCCTTTGCATTCTCGATTCTTCCTGTGATTAACAAATACAATACTGTTACAAATGAAAGTGCACGTGCAGGCAGAAACACATACCTCATCATCCAAAAGTCTCGCAATGGTATAGGAAACAGGACTGCTTGGAGGAACGAATTGCAAATCGAAAGACATATTTCAAAACAAATCAGAAATTACTGTTAATCAAAAAACGTGTAAGAATACCGTTACTAAAGTACCTGCAAAAAATGTGAAGTATGAAAAATGGAAACAAAACAGTGAATCACAGCTACAGCGAAAAAAGCAATGCACAAAATGATACACACAAAATCAAAAATTCAGGATCACAGCAAAGGAAAGGGCTTGCAACGAAAGTCTACAAACGCAAATGTCACAACCAAATTTGCATCAACAAATGTCCCACTATCACCAATTGAGCATTGAAAGGAAATGCGCATGAAACAAAACAAAAGTCTATGTTAATGTGATTTCGATTTTTTCTTTGATTTCTTTGAACTTTTTTTCCTTTTCTTTTTCTCCTTGAAGAGGGAGGGCAGCTCTTCATTGCTGTCTGACAAAACGATTGCAGATTTTTTGGAGAGCAAAGCTTGCGCATTGTGGCGTGAATCAAAAAGAGGTGACGACGTTGCTTTGCGACGGGTGGAAAGTCGCATGGATTGTTCAGGTCTGGTGGCCCTATTGTCAGAGTCGGAATCGCAATGGTTAGTATCTGGAATGGTCTTATGCCATGTGGTCGATATTCCGGAAGTGCAGGGCTCATTGTCTGTTGAGGAAACCTGCTGCGCAGACAAAAGTTTAACAATATAATCGTCGTCTTCAGACGAACTTCCGAGCACAGAAGAGATGTTCTTTTTTGTACTGAGATCGCTCTAAATGAAGAAAAAAATGTTAGAAAATAATGCATTGGCTAGTGTGAGTGATGTTACCTGTTTGTTTGCCAGAGATGTTGGCGGAATGACCCCGAAATAGCTGCGAAGAGTGGGCTTGTTGCGAAACGCATCAGAATGTTCGTGATTAGCAAACTTAAAAGCGACTTGTTCCAAATGGGACAGGCGGTGATTTCCTACTATTAAATGTATTGCAGGCAGGAATATGCCTCCTGATAACTGATGCAGAGCAGTCGTGACCGTGTTAAACGTCTTTTTTGTTGTTCGAGCACCACAGTTTCTTTAAATATTTGAAGTGCTCGTAGGTAGGTTCCTTCTTGAAAATTTTCATTGCTGTTTGAATAAAGAGAAAGAATGAATGACATGGTTATTCCCACAACGTTGAAAACTTACCTTGAATTAGTTCTTGTTGGAACTCCAGATACTGGTTGATGACTGGTTTATTTTTCAAAAGCTTGTTCATTTTTGCAATTGCACCTATGTTCTTCTCTAATGTGTCTAAGGATTCCGAAATTGCAATGCCTGGCCTATTTAACCACTTGCATGTGAACGGCTGAAATTTCTTATTGATATCAACTTCAGTTACTGTGGAATCTTTAACTGCTTCCCCATACGGAAGTATAAAATCTTTTGGATAATGCTGATTATATTGAATTCCTCTTACTTTTCTTGAGTCTTCATCTTGCATTTTCTTATTGGGAAACTGTTTTTTCAGACGAAAGGCATTTTATCATGCTAGTTCTTTCTCGCGATTTCTTGTGTCTAAACAAATTGCTTTAGTCAAGTATAACAAACGTCTGAAACTTTTGTTATGCTGAGGCAATGCTATAACTTATTCAAGAGACAACTAACTAAGTGTTTTTATATAAAACTATAACTACTCAAATCGATAACCTCAAAAATCATTAAAATGGCACCAAAATCAGAAGCTAAGCAACAGCATTTTGAAATGATGGAAATAGACGACATAAAAGGATAAAAAAAGCCAGCAAACATCGCTTCGGACGCTTGGCTGCCACAAGCCATTTGCCACGGTCCTTTGGACTTGTTTCTAGTCATGCGACTTGGGCTGGGTGGGTCCACTACTTCCTTGCATTATAGCAAATGCCAACTACAACGTTCATTGCCCCGGCGGTAGTTTGTCGAACACCTCTCGCCGTCCGCTCGACAACAAATATTGGCCGCGCGGATGCGGACGCACGCAATCGGGACATTCTTTTGCATGACACGAAAGGATCGTTGGGCCTTTCGCGATCGTTATTTGCACTTAAGATTTTGATCGATCGAGCTTTTGCCCTTATGTTTCGCACGAGATTTTCGTTCACAATGAGCCCAACTTGGGATGCCTACGTTATCTTTTGACAGATGTACCCCCCAGTCAAACTCCCGTTTTGAGAGTGTTTGTCGCAGGTCTTTGCTGGTGACGCGCGCCGCCGCCCCTTGCCTGAAGACGAGCAATGATCGCGGACGGCCGCCAGCTTCGTTCGTTCACAGTTTTTCGTTCAATCGAAGTTAGCAGAGAGGTGCGAGCTGAGTAGTGGTGTTTCACTTCGGCGATCGACCAAAAAGCCGTCAATCTCCCACTTACTCTATGCCTCCGTCGCACCTTCACAGTCTTGCGTGACTAGAGTCAAATTCAACAGGGTTTTCTTCAACAGAATCAAATTCAAAGTCAAAAATTCAAAAATCGATTTGGTGTCGAAGAAACTCTATCTGCCCAAGCCGATCCGCCCAAGCCTGTTCCCTTGGCTGTGGTTTCGCTAGAGAGCAGCCAGGGACAGTGGGAATCTCGTTCATCCATTCATGCACGTCACTAATCAGATGACGAGGCATTTGGCTGTTGGTCTCAGTTCGTCTTCATGGCTCTGGTCGTTGGTGTTGTTCCGGCCAGATAGCCACTCTGAAGCAGAGTTTATTTTGAGAGTTTGAGATGGTTCCTGGGATTCCGTGTCCCCATCAGCATCATTCCTCATCCCTTTCAACTGGGCTTGCTACAAGCCCCGCTGATCAAACTTTGAGGCGAGCGTACCCTCACGACAGGTGTCGTGTTAGCCTTTCAGGGAATCACGGTCTGGATTCGCCGCCGCCCTACAGAGACCCGTGGGCCACCAGAGGTTTCCTGGGAGGTATGTACTTTTTCGGGCATGAAAAAGAAGCATTGGCACCTGCCACTGGCTGATCAATCCAGCCGTCGAGGTTGCGCAGTCGATGTTGAACTGCTTTGGGCAGCTGATCTTTTGACTGCTGAATTAGGCAACCTTCAGCACAAACCGTGCTCACCCACCAAGCAAATACCGAGTGTTGGTGCATTCTTGCTTCCGCCATTACTCGTGCTATTCGAACTTCTTTACTTTGACATTCATAGCACTGAGTCGCCCATTCACTAGGCAAAGCCTAGTTTGTGGATCTGCCTTTGACCCACGCTTCGTAGAACTTCTTCACTTTGACATTCAAGCGCTGGGCAGATATCATCCACCCATAGGGTAACACCTGGTGCGTCACTTCAGGGTTGGTCTTAGCGGGCCATGAAAAACCGAAAGATCTTCCACGATCCTTCCAATGCTCTGATTTGCATGAGGCAATTCTCACCACTTGACAAGGCCAACTCCGTCAATTCCTTCAAAAGAGGTGCCGAGATTGATCCTCTTGGACCCATGATGACTCTGTCGAACTATCTCCGAAAACCATTGCTGTGCTGTCCATACTTTCAACTTTTGAACGTCCGGGCCGTCATCATTTGCTCATACGACAGTTTTTACGGGACATGTGCGTCAAGCACCAGCAGTGAGCCGGCTTTCTTCGTGCAGAGATCCGGTCGAAGGACGCCATCGTCCCGTCCGACAATTCATGGTTCTGTATGGACAACGTGTCCACTTCTCTTTAGCTGACTCTTTACTCCTTCCAGCACCTCGTTATGGCACTGTATTCGCAAGCCGGTCATTGCCAGGCATCGTTGTAATGTGTGGGAGATCGTTTCTCCACTCTCACCGCATTGCCGACATGATGGATTAGACTGTCCCCTTCCTCTTACCCTCGTTTCACCGCAGGGCATAGTCTGGGTCCGTAGCTTGCTCGCAAAGACGTACAGCCCTCCACAAGCCGGTCCCAAAGGACCGTCACCATGAAGCCAGAAGTTCTGGCGTTTACCAATAAAAATTTCAGCCCCCCGGCCAGAGGTGGACTTGCGCCAACGCTCCCATCTAAAAGACGAGAGCGAGGCGAACTGAGAGGTGGGATCAAGACCTCTGTTTCGGCACAAGTGCCTTTCCATGGCGTCTGCCTCGTCGCCCTAAAGACCTGCAGAAACGATAGATCGTACCGCTGCGTCATCACTGGTCCGTAGACGTTCCAGTATCCTGGTCTTTGCCAGATACGTGCTCTCGAGAGGTTTGGGAATGCCGAGGCCGCCCTTCCTCATCTCTAGCTGAATCCACTCTTTGGATGGAAAACCGAGTGCGTGAAGAATCTTCCTCACACGGTGCCTGATCTCCTTTCCAAGCCAACTTAGTAGCGCGATCGTCGTGCGGCCCAAGGCTAGTCGGAACTGCCACTGAGGCCAGATGAAAACCCGAAGGCACTCGATCTTTTGCCTCGGCTTTAAAGCCAACCCCATCAAGCGGCCCAATCTGTCTTTGAAACCTTTGTGTGTCACTTTGCTGATTCCTCCAATCCCGAAGTTCACTCCAAGATAATGTGTCGATCTCGATGGACCGATCACAAGTAAAAGATGTTTGCTGACATGGAGGAACGGCTCGGTCAAAGCACGAAGTTGCTTTCGAGTCCTGACATTTTTCAGCCCCATGGAATATGACTTACTTGCATTTATAGTCAGAGCGTGGCTTTCCATAAAGCTTTCTGTCTTACCGAAGAGACTTTCAATACCAATTAACGATTCCGACGCGAGGACCAAGTCATCAGCAAACGCCATCGTTGCTATACGAGAGCCAATCAGATAACCGGCACCCTAGATGGGGATCGAGTTCGTCCACCAACTCATCCATCACTAAGTTAAATAGCAACGGCGAGAGAGGACATCCCTGCTTCACCCCGTTTCGAATTTCGATTTCTCCAGTGTCACTGGTGCCATTGGAGAGGTCTTTCACAACTTCAATGAAGTGCTCCGGACAACCTTGACGTCGCAGTGCCCTTGTCACGAGGTCGTGATGCACGGTATCAAAGGCTTTGGCTAGGTCGAGGAACACCACGAAGATGCTCCGACTCCTTTCACGAGCGTCCCAAATCAACTCATGTAGAAGCGCAATGTGCTCGGCACATCCGTCTACCTCCCGAAATGCCTTCTGCATTGGATTCAGATTAACCACACCCTGAAACTGAGCAAGAATCTTCGTGTAGAGGCGGATCAGATGAGGGCCGATGGTAATTGTCTTCAGTTCCCGACCTCTTCGGTTCAAACCAAAGTCTTTGGCAACACAATAGTGCGGCATCTCTTGGTCCAATGAGGTGTCTTGCGCGCCATCAGCCAGCATGAGAAGAGCAGGGATAGAGCCTGAGCTCTGACCTTTTTCAACTTGATGACTGACTGACCGTCTGGGCTGCACGCTGATGGCTGTAGGGAATCGATTACAGCAGACCGGTAAACTTCCTCGACATGCCTGATCGCAGGTGGCCGTGGGTTTATCAGGGCGTCATCCAGGATGACTTTCGCCAATTGCTTTTGAGCATGTAACCACATTTGCTGACAAGTGCGATATCTGACGAACTTCCTTTCTCGAGCGCCGAGCTTATCAGAGCAACAGTCGCTGTAAGAGGGCTTTGATTTCACTCTTCGTTCCTTCTTCCGATTGACTTGAAAGGCTTCGCGATAGAGTTTCTTCATCATCGAATCGAGCTTCTCCACTGCTGGTTGTGGCCATCCCTCCGCATGCCCCTCTTCGGCGCAATCAAAAAACTCGAGATATCTTCTATCCCCCACCGGCGGGATGATATCACGAAGAGATGTTTTTGGTACTTCCAGTTAGTCCTCTTCACATAGAGGCTTGTCGTCCACAGACCTTGCTCGCTTCTCTTTCAGCTCCGTCAACAGTGAGCGATATGCCGCTGTCTTCCGAATCTGGCGAATCTGTTCACTCGACCTTTCGACGATACCTGCTTCTGCCAATGCTTTATTCACGAATTTCGTACTTTCGAGCAGCTTGCATTCCGTCTCGGCGAAAATCATGAGTTCAGCGTTCTCATACCCTCGTCGCTTCTCCTTGTCCTTTGCTGCAAGCATCTAATGGTGCTCTTCCGGGTGTCTCGTCCGCTGATGCTGTGTCAGCCCCCGGTTTAATTCACACGAGAATTCGCAAAATCCACATTTTTTGGTGCCTGGGAATCGTAGGTCACCTTCGATCTTGTCTGGGCAGAGCCGTTGGCTCTGACAGCGTGGGAAGTGACACAAGACCTGCGTCAGTCGCTCAAATTGCTTCGAGCATTTTCCACAGGCCCATGCCTCAGCACAGTTGTCATGCATTCTCCTCCAGTGCAGTTCCACGTCCGTGCCTGAAGTGCAATTAATATCGCACGCCCGACATTTCAGCTTCCCTGAACCTTCATAGAACACAATGCCTAATCTGTCCTTCTGATACGCTTGTCCGAACTTTAATTAAGTGTACAACAAAATGGTGGAATATAAAACATGAAGATTTTTTAAAAACTGCGTCACATTCAACTACATGCTATATTTGTAGCATACAGCAAGTCTATGATTTTACGTTAAAAAACAGCTCGGCATAAATGTTGTTAAATTTGCGACAAAATATTGTGCTTTTTTGAAGCAAAATTTAACAATTTGAAGTAAATGTGGCCCGCTAAAAATATTATGCAATTAATGTGGCTCGCTGTGCTTTACCGATTCCCCACCCCTGGTCTAAGCACTAACTGAAGTGACTTTGGTGTTTTTTTTTTCATGTGGACTGGTTCTTTCATTTCATTGTTTCGTTCGGTCAATGAAGTCAATTTTTTGATAAAATATGGTCAACTTTTTGAGATTTTTAGGTCAACAGAAAATCGCCCTACTTATCAGTTTCAACTTTGAAAAGCTTTGCTTGACGCTTGCATGAAGCAACAGAAACACAAACAGTGAGAAAAAATTTTAAGCTTGGTGCAAGATTTGGTAGAGATTCTGTAAAATTCCATTTTTTAATAAAAATCAAAATATCCAACTCTTGCCACTGCTCTGCTTGGTTTAAAACGCTTACTCACAACAGGCGTCTTCTTAATCTTGATTTTGCCTTACTAACGTGTCAAGCATTAAGGTGCATTACAGCTGATGGTTTGCATCGACTTTCCAAAAATCCTGCGAATGTTACATAATTTTGATTCCCACCACTTTAGGGGTAGATTTTAAGCATACTAATGATACTGCAGGCCTACCCACGTCATGGTTTTCTTAAAGCGGCGATTTTGATGACAAATTGAGTTTTAGTGTTGAAAATCTTCTGTTGGTTGTTTTTTTGATGCTTTTCAATGCACTTTTATTTCTGTCAAAAAGTTAAAGAGATTTAGAACAAAATTGAAGTGTAAAGTTTTATTTCAGATAATGTCATTTTATCCCAAGCCTATAGTAATCCTACTTTTAATACAAATACAACTGATCTTACAGATACTTTTTGGTAACTGCTGACTCTGCTGTCTCCGACTATGATACCACTATCGCCTCTGCTAATTAGCGTTTCAAAAGGGAGATGCAAATTTTTTTGGAGCAGAAGACCACTTGACCTTTCTTGTTTAATTCGGGCGTTTTTCGTTCCCCTTTCATATTTAATCTAACGTTTCTCCATTTTTCAATTCACCAATAAATAAATTATCCCCTATCGCTAATGCATGTAATCACTTACCATCTGTACACGATATCCCTATGGCTTAGATAGGGCCTACCTCATAACTTCTTCTCTACGAGTTAGTTATCCTGTAGCTGTCCACATGACCAATTTATGTGGACTTTAGGCCCAAGTTGATGTAAGCTTGTTGCTGTGGGCTTGATGTCATAACCACTTTTTTAAGTTATGACATCAAAAATTTAAGTGTGATGCAGAAAGCCTACAGCAACAAGCTCACATAAATTGGACATGAGGACAGGGTAAGAGTGAAGAAGACCTCTCTTCATCTTAAGAATGTGCATTCTGACGCTACAAAGTTGGTACTGCTGAGTACATGAATAAAAGTTTTCACCTAAAATGCGCGTTTTGGCCTCCCATTTCCTATCACAGATAAAAGCGTCAAAATAAGGATAAAAACTCCCATACGTTTCTTCGCGAGCTTCTTGCAAACAATGTGACACGCGATCAATTGTAGCAATGGAATGAGGCGAACTTGAAGCCTGTAATTGCAAAGCCTGTCTGTAATCTATTTTGGCTGCGAAAGCTTTTATGCTGTTCTTACGTTGACGCTTGCAACAACGTCTTAAAACGTTTTTAGCACCAATTTCAAACTGTTTTTATCATAAAATAGTGTCACCCCAAAATGGTGTCATCGGGGGTGAGCCGTCACCCCCCCCCCCCCCCCTAGTGATGCCACTGAGCTTTACTCACTCTATATGGTCATTGCATTCTCTCTAATTCGCAATCCATTGCATTGCATTCCCTCTAAAGATTGGAACAACAACACTTGTTTTCCGTTCTTCTGGCATACCTTCACCATCCAGTACTCTGAGACAAAGTTTTTTTATTTACTGCGACCCCAAATTTTGCTCTCGCTATTACATATCCATCTTTACTTCTAAAGGGTAGCTGTTTTTCCCAATTTTATCTTTTCGCCTTGATCACCTCCTCATAAGTTACTCTTTTAACTGGTCCTTCAGCCATATCTGCTTCCGCCATCTTATCCCATTCATTTTTCACATTCATGATCTATTTCCTAAGTTCTTCCCATAATTTCCCACAATCTTTCTCATTAACTGCAAGTCTCTTATCTCCATCCTTCATGCCTCCTCCACCATGCATTGCATATCCTTTTCATCCTTTCTGATAAACTTCACAATCTTGAACACATCGTTAAGTTTGTTGCATGGCATATTTATTTCCTCTTCAGCCTCCAGCTTCATGGCTTTTGTAGTCGCTTTTTTTTACTTGGTTTCTAGCCCTTCTATAATCACTCCTATGTATTGGCCGCTGATCGATTTTTGCACCATATTTTAAATGCTTTCTTTTTCTATCTGTTGAGTCCTTGTTCATTCCACCACCATGTGTTTCCCTGATCTCCCTCCTTCTTGTCTTTCTACACATTTCATCACCAGCCTTTAAAAAACACCTTTCTTGTTAGGCTTCCGCAGATCTATTGCTTCTGTGCTAACTAATCCTACTAGTCTTTCTTCAAATTGCTCTTTGGTCTCTTTTTCCTTCAGCTTCCACAGGTTTGAAATTCTGTAAGCCCTGCTAGTTTATTGGAGTAGCATAATATTGATCTCCATTCACACATATTGCCGGTGACTATTCTCTACTGACTCAAAAGTGTTTATGCTCTCTTGACAGTCTCTATCAATGTGCTATGTTTTATTTGAACTTTCTGTCGCAGTGTTCAGTGGTGGAAATACTTTCAGACACCATTAAAGCACAACTTTGTGTTAGTTTTATGTTGTATGTTCATATTCAGTAATTGCAAATACATGAGATACGTTTTGATATGTTCAGGGAGCTTTCTGACATGGATCAAGATGGCCACTTGACCTTGGAAGAATTTTGCACTGCTTTTCATTTAGTAGTTGCTCGAAAAAATGGCTACGAGCTTCCTTCTCAGCTTCCCAATGCACTTGCACCAGTTCTAATCGACATTCAGCTAGAAGGTTGGTGCTGCTCTGTAATCAAGGATTCCCAGTGCTATGTTGTTTGAAATGATAATTTCATTTGCTTGTCAAGCCAAACGTCAAATATTAATATGTTACTTTCTGTTTATAATTTGCTATAATATATCAGGCGTAAGGTTAATACTAATTTGCAAATGATCAAAGCGTTTTTACTAAACCTACGTTTCGGTGAAGTTTACAAACATTTAACCGTTTTGCAAGTAATGTTAATTCTTTGACTTTCACAAAATATTAAGCGTGGCTTCTGCAATATGGTTTTGGTTAAGGCAATTGACGCTAAATTTCCTGCAAGCAGTTATTAAAATTAAAACATTATACTGTTTAATGCAGGTGATTTATTAAAACCGAAATCAAAAGAACAATGGGAAACATTCAGCGATCGTACGTCAAGTTCTACCACTCTAGCAAACTTCGATCATGCTCCCGAATCATCGCAGGTAGTTACTGCATTGGAAGAAATGTGCAAAATTGCAACTCAAAAATTCTGATTAATAATGTAGTGTGAAAATTAGCTGAGATTTGAGTCGTGTTCTATGCTGCTGATCGACGTTTTTAGTTTGGATGAATTTTCGACTCCACAGTACAGCACTGTTGTTGATGTTAAGCTATTTGTAGGTTGAGTTTTTCAATCAAATGCCCTGGCGTTTTATTCAGAAGTGCATTTCTCGAAAAGAAAAGATATAATAAATACAGGGTATGCAATTGTGCATAAAGTGTGAACACATTCAAAATTTTAACATCTCCAAAGCTGCATAAGGTAGGAACTTTAAATTTTTCCTTAGCGAATTTGGCCATACTAAGTTTTTTTATATTTTTATGGGCTGTTTTTTTGTTAAAATTAGCTAAGAAAAATCACTTTTAATGAAGGCGTATGTTTGCTACGAAGTATGAAATGTTGTTGACTACCCAACAAAAAGCAGGATGTTTTCTTTAGTTGATTACTCTACAAAAAACTACTCAACACTTCTCAACAAAAACACACGAATTCAAATCACCTAATGCAGTAGAACCTATATTTAGAAATTAGTTTGGATAAGAGGGTCATTCCATCTCAGATCACCCAGTGAGTGAAACCCCACCTTCTCCGATTGCAATGAAATTTGGTACTTGGGTATTTCATGGCCAGAAAAACCAGAATTTCAAATTTCGTCTTCGTCGAACCAACGGTTTCCAAGATATCGCCATGACAATTTTTCACTTTTTTGCAAAAATGGGAGTGGTCGTCAAACTTTAATTGACTGTATCTTCGCAACTGTAGATCGGATTTTCAAAAACCAAGTATTTCTGGAAAGCTGAAAACACAGGGAATCTTAAATATGGTGTTTTTTGGTGAATTTGGGTACTTTTAGGAAGGATGACCTTTTGACCTTTATTTTGCCTTGAAATTGACCCTGTGGGACACGCCCCACAACCTCGACCCAATTATAAAAAATGTAGCCCCATATGTCAGCTACAACATATGAAAAATTTGGAGGGGTTTTCTTTCCTATAGCTGAGAAAATTGGGATTGAATAGAGCCAACCACGCCGTGAAATACACTTCATGACATCGTTTGGTCGCTAAAACATGTCGTACAGTTGCTAAGGAGTAACTAAGGACTACTTTTTGTAAAGAAACCAAAACATAGTATGGTTAATATTTGACCAAACTATCCCTAGAGATATATAGGCCTACCTTCCGTAAATTATGTTTAGCTTACCACTGCTAGTGGCAGTGGTCAAGATCTTTAAACAGTTAAATTACAAAACTTTTTGCTGTCATCGTGGAAGCGGCACCACACACAACCATCTATCAGTTTTGCAGAATCGCAGTCTCAAATAAGCACAAGCTGGTGTATCTAATTTTTTTTTTCAGTAGTTTGATGTATTTCACTTGTCTTTCGTACGTACCTCACTGCTGGTATTACCTGGCCTACACCATTGTGATGTACAGAGAGTGATAGCAATTGTGGTTCGGTGACTAGTGGTATGAAGACTTGAGATACAGATACAATATTCCATTAATCTACAGAATGATTGGTTGTTTCTTTATTGAATTGTACCGTGCTTGTACCAGCTCCTCAAGACATAGCAAAAGTTTGTAAGCATTGTTCAATCTGGCCTCCTACTAAGGAGTAGAAAAAGGAACCCGTTGGGGATGATGGAATGACTACATAGACAATTGTGAACTTCTCTTCATATTCTGTTTGTGATATCGGCTTATCTTGTAATATTTCGTTACACATCAACATGACACTGACTATATATATTTAATGAATATCTGGTCCAATCTGAACAGAAATCCTAAATTGAACAAATGAACAAGAGTAGTATACATTTTGTAGACATTTGTGTACATTATTACCTAAAATTTGTGAGGTAAGGCTCTGTTCAATCCAAATTTTCTCAGCTATAGGAAAGAAAACCCCTCCAATTTTTTTATATGTCGTAGCTGACATATGGGGCTTTTCATAATTGGGTCAACATTATGGGGCAGGTCCCACAGGGTCAATTCAAAGGTCTGAAGGTCATCCTTCCTAAAAGTACGTAAATTCATCAAAAAACGCTATATTTAGATTCCTCGTGTTCTCAGTTTTCCAGAAATACTTGGTTTTTGAAAATCCGACCTACGGTCATGGAGATATAGTCAATTGCAGTCTGGCGGCCACGTCCATTTTTGCAAAAACGTGATAAATTATTATGGCGATATCTCGGCAACCGTTGGTCCAATGAAGACAAAATTTAAAATTTTGGCTTATTTGGCCATGAAATACTCATGTACCAAATTTCATTGAAATCGAAGAGGGTGGGGTTTCAAATTGCATTTTTTGGGTGATTTGAGGTGGAATGACCCAAGACTCTCCTCACACTTTCAGCATTAAGGAATGGTTTAAAAGTTTTATGGGAATCAGCGGCAGTTTGACCTACAACTTTAAAATGCCAGTATGTCGACCGCCACACTTTCGAAAATGACTGGCAATTGCCAACAACCTCATTGCTACAAGCAACCACGGTGCACGTGCAACTTGTGTGATTGGACGTGCATTGTGACGTTGCGTCTGGGTTCAATTTTAAAATTGAACACTTTTTGCATTTGAATCATGTGGAAAGAGAAAAAGTCGCTCTTTGCTATATAATATGATTTAGAATACAATGGAAAAAGTCAGGCTCACTTGTGTTCAACGATATTCTGTGAAAACATTATATGAGAGAATGTTGCGTCATCGGTCAGCATTGAAAAAAAAAGCAATTTGTCGTTCATCGAAAAAAAAAAAGAACTCCGACTGTGCTGATATTACAAAGATTAAAAATGAGAAAATCCGAAAAATTTGGTTAAATGTAATTAACGTGTGTGCCTGTGATATTGCAGGGTATGTGCTAAACATCTTGAACCTCTGGAGAATACGCCCCTGTTTAATAGTGTTTTGAAGTCTGTGTTGTTGAAGTTTAGGTTGCGGTGAGCACCGTAACTAAATGAGTTAAGCTTGGGTCTTATTAATATGTTCGTTGGGTGAAGATTTTTTGGTTTCTTCTGTGAAGTCAGTTCAGAGTACGAATTATATACTTCCTTCGGTCTATCATCCAATACGTATCAGTCATCCTGTAAGTGAAGTAGTTTTTTGTCAGTCATGGATAATTCTTATCTATTTTGCGACAATCAGCTTAATAGTTGAATTGAGCGCTCTGCCAGAGGAGATTGAGCCTCATTCAGACTTGTAATACTTGAATTCCATGGGTTGAGAGTTTTTGTGAGCAATTAAGAGCTGATGCTGATGCATATTCATTTTGTTCTTTCAAAAATGAATTTCAAATATTCTTTCTTTTATCCTAAATTTCAAACTCTTTTAACTTCTCCGGCTACTTTATAATTAATCAAAGAAATCAGTCTGGGAAATTATACAATCCTACAGCAACCTTAACAAACTTCTGGCCCTAAACGTGGTGACTGCTACTAAGATCTAAAAGTGCCAATTGTTAAAGAGCCATGGTTGGATGTCTTTTTTGAACCTTGCTCTTGGGAAGAGTTTTAAATCGTCATGGCTTTGTTGTTTGATGTTGAATAGTGCACTACTTCGCATCATCACTGTGCAGTTCTTTGCACTAACTACTGCCCCTGGAGCTGTAGACTCGGTTTTGATTCTAAGCTGAGTCAAACCAATGGCTCTGCATTCACAGCTTCCCTGCTTGATGGTCAGCGTTGAATGGACAGTGTGGAGAACAAGCCGGCAAGTTTATTTGTTGTGTCATTGGGAAAAGCACTTAGTGGGATTCCCCCATCCTAGAGTGATAGACAAATGGCCAACAACTTCTAAGCTAGCTCGTTATAGTGCTTTGATTGCTTTCTCGTGAGAGAAAGATTAATATGCAATTAAATATTAAATGTATTTATATACATCAGGATATCCATCGACCTGCTCCACTTCGCATGAGTCCATCACAGTTGAATCGTCCCTGGGTTGAGCAGGGAGACCAACACAATAGTGAAAATATAGAGGAAGGATCCACCACCTCCACTTCACCTGCCTCCAGGAAAAAAGCACCTACTAATCCTTATGGCTACTTAAAAAACGAATTATCAGAAGCTGACAGCAGTGATGAAAGCGTAGGTGTGTAAGACCGAGATTAATTTTTGCTACTTGTTTTTTATTGTGTATTTGATAAAATTGCTGCTCGTGTGCATCTTTGGTGTTTGATTGTTGAACAAAACGCGTTTGTAGACAAAGAAGGGATGTCATCTGAAAAAGGCAGTGTGAGTGGGAGAGCGGTTCGTAGCATGATCCATGACGAAGGTCAGTAAGTTTCATAACATGCCATGAGTTCGTGGTGCGTAAGTCTTTTAAGCGAATCTGTAAATCTTCTATATGCGTCTAGGTAATGCCGACATTGCTTTGTACAGTGGTATATTATGTAACCCTGCAGTAAATTACTATTATTCTTACGTGATTTAACTGCACATCATGTCGATTTAGGCCACAAATTCTCTGCGAGCTAACTAGCAATTACTGTAAATAGAATAAATGTGGCCTGGCATTACCTTTTATAGTGTTCAGAGTTATAGAAATCTTTTTTTAGCTCATACTGTATGTTCCAAACCCTGGATAAATTTTTTTCCCAAGGCACTGACGGAAGTGCCTGACTAATAACAACACCAGTAAGTAGGCATTAGTTTTTTTTGCTGGTATGCGTTTTTGATGTCATTGTGTTGTAGATATATTCAAAGATGCTTCTTTTTAGTATTACTTGGATTAAATTTTTAATCGCTTCACTACCCCATCATATTTCCTTCGGTCATGAGAAAGTGATTCAGGCTATACAATGAGCTTGCTAATAAGTAACTGGCCACATGTCTTTCACTCAAGCGAAAAGTGGATTTGGTTGGGAAACCTGGCGTTTGGGGATAGACATAATGGTGCAAGACATGTGGTTGCAAAATAGGTCCCAAGCACATTTGTCAGCAACTTTTTGTGAATTTTGTGAATAGATTTTTACTGGACATTTCAAAATTGATGCAAATTATTTCACTGTTTCAGGTAAGCAATGAAAGATAAGAAACTTATTTTACACTGCTCAGATGGCCCAGTGGTAAGAGTGTCAGCTTCTGTAGACGAGTCGGGTCAAGTCAATGACTTCAAAATGGTTATTCACAGCTTCCTTGCTTGGCGCTCAGCATTAAAGGGACAGTGTAGAGAAAAAACTGGCAAGTTTACTGTTGTGCTGTTGGGAAAGGCACTTAGCGGGATTGCTCCATCTTGTTGTGGTAGACAGATGGCTGGTAACTCCTAAGCGAGCTCAATTAGTGCATTGATCGCTTTCTCGTGACAGTAGATAATTATGCAAGTAAGTGCAAGTGAAAATGCAGTGTTATAGAAAAAATAATAAACAATTGTTTTTAGGTAAAATGCTATGTGCCCAAAATAAATTTGTAAAAATCTAAAATGAATGAAATGTTGTTTCCTCCGTAATTTTTCTTCATTTTAAACGCCAATTTTTCATTTTGTAAACCTAATCAGTTCTCAAAACGCCTTGAAAAATTGTATGAAGCAAAGTCAATGTTTATGACAGGTGTTGTTTGGTTGAGAGAACACAAAATCGTTGGTCAGCTGCTATCTCCCTGCAAAAAACTTTGATAGCGTTCATATTAGATTTACTAATTAAGTTTCTATTCTACTTGAAGTGTTTTTTTAACGAAATGTTAAAGTTTTTAGAATTTTGAAGTGTGCTGGTCACTAATTAGTTAGTTGCCATTGTCTCATTCCCACGCATTTCATCGTTTAAGAACAGTGTACCGATAAACACTTTTTTAATTTTAGTCTTCAATTGTGTAAAGTTGAATTTTTGATGCATTTGCAAGTGCCTGATTTAAGCCTTTAGGCTATACAGGTAGGTGGCCTATTAATAACAAAGGTGCACTGAATCTGTGACCTTGATTGTGCTACAACTCTTTGAGGTCTGTAAGGATGAGCATGCAATTCCCGTTCCCCATAACTTTGCTTACTTGGATACTTTTTTGTAACGTTATCGTAAATACGCATCTCTTTTGTTCACTTTGCACAGTCAATAATAATTTAAGTAATTTAGGTAACTCAAAGCATGCAAAAGCATCGTTTCCCCTTTAAAAAATATTTGCATTGATTTATAAAACATCCTGTAAACATTGTATTTGCAGAATTAAGAAGTTGCAGAAAAAAAAAGTGGGTTTGGATTTATTTTGCACCCTTGTATTAGCAACCAAATGTCATAGACCACTTTCACTAAGTTGCGATACTTCAGGTGAACCTGTAAACTTCTTTCCGTATTGTTTCTCTAATGCTGAACATTATGCAGTAATGATGTTAATACTAAGTTATCAAACATAGAGTCCACTGCTCCTCAGTGGAAGGCGTCTCCATCTGGTCTGTAAAATAATAGGAGCTGCGTTATTTTTCTTAGACGTGTTTCGATCCTTGACCGATTTTTTTATGAAATGACCGAAAATTTTTATGTCATTTCGTACAAGATGTCCGAAAAATATTTGGCTGCTTTGTTGCACATATAGCCTACTCTTTGAAAAAACATTTCGAAATACTTGGTGAATCATGTCGTGAAAACTTCTAATAGTAAAAATAAATTGTTGAAGTTTCATCACTTGTGGCATGCTGCCTGAAGAAAAGCGAGTCGTTTGAAGTCGTGTCAGAGAGTCGCTTTATGCTGCCAATTTTTCGACAAAGGAAATATTTTTTCTATATTTGGAAAGAGAGTTCAATTGCATGTGTGAAATTTTGGATGCGTTCCAGAGGCCGATTTGGCACCGCTTTGAAATTTTGCCACATTGTCCACAGGATTCCCAAAGCATCAAAAACAACCGGCACTTTTAACTGATTTAAAGACGACGACTTTTAGTAGAAGCACTTGATAAATATGTCGGATCAAAATCAATTTAATGGAAGTGATTGGGCTATGGAATTAGCAAAAAAGTAGAAAAAGATCGATGGCGGTTATTCTATAACAGGGGTGGGCAAAATGCGGCCCGTAGCGCGTGACACCTACAGAAACATAAACTCCTATCGTGAATCAAGCCGAAGACCTTTTTTTTATAGCTCCGCACTGAATGTCAATAAAAAAAAGGACATGTGCGATCGCGTAGACCTTTTTTTTTGTATTTCACGAATTTTCAGTGGTAAAAATAGGACATGTGCGGACGTGCAAACCTTTTTTTGCTCTTCTCCAATTTTCAGTCGTAAAAATAAAAACATCTGCGGACGTGTAGACCTTTTTTGTTGCTCTTTACCAATTTTCAATGGTAAAAATAGGACATCTGCGGACGTGTGGACTTTTTTTTTTGCTCTTCTAATCAATGCAGCCTTCGGTTTCAAAATTTTTCCCAATGCAGCCTTTCGTGTGAACATAATTGCCCACCCCTGTCCTCTAATATGCCCTAAAGATTTTCTGGTGAACATTTGATGCAAAACTTAAAATCTAACCACAAAATGGAGCACGATAGACAAGTTTGAAGAGAATGAAAGTTACGTCTGCTTCGATGCATTATAGCAATCTTTTTTCCATGAAAATTGCTGATTTTTTATTCGCTTTTAGTCAAAGTGAAGTTGTTTTATTGGTTCAGTTGCGATGTGCAGGAAAAGTTGCAAATTTGCCTCTAATAGAGTAGACCAAAGTAAGCCTATAAATTACAGAAAAATGCGGTTGATACCACAAAATCAAATGTGTCGAATTAAATTTAAAATGTCCACAATTTTTTGAGTAGTTTCGGACAAATGTTCGAAATATTTTGGCAAAAAAACAAACTAATTTTAATAGTAAGGGGTAGCGTGCACCGTCAACAGTAAAGAAAAAATCTTTCTACTACCGGTATTCTTTTTACATTTGATTGTTTAGGTCATGCTGCGTCTAATTCTTCAATTGCATCCTCGATTTCATCATCTGTTGCTACTAGTGATCGCTCGATTGAACGTTTGCCATTGGCACAAGAGAAAGATTCTTCATTCGAACAAGCACACAATGATTGGTCATCAAGGCTGCTTAGACCTAGGTAGCTATGTAGTGGTCTGCAATTGTGGTGAAGGTTGTTTGCGACAATGCTGATGTTGTTTGTTGCTGCAAGTACATTATGTATCAATAACTATATTGTAATACCAATATGGTGTAAACAGTTTAGTGCAGCATCATGCCTATGCAAATCAAAGGGCGGTAGGTAGATACACTTATTGTCAGCCAAAAAAGTAAAAATAACCCTTCAAAAAAATACAAGAATGATCATAAAACAAAAGAAAAGCACGACGAGGTTTTACGTGTTTTCTATTATGGCGGCATTGCCAACAGCGTGTATATTGCTACCATCACAGACCAGTGTTTTTTTTATCTCAGCTGTATTGGTGTTATCGTATCTATTACTTTATATTATTATTATGTTCTGTAATTGCTGGCAATGGTCATATGATTGAAATATGTATTTGATGAAGTCACAATGATGAAACCATTGAAGCTTTGAAAATTACACCAGATATAAATTTAACAAAACAAATTCAAATAAAATCGTACAAATGTTAGAAACCATAAATATTAATCTTTTGTAGTTTCGATCTTTTGTAATTTCACGTTTATTTAATAAGTAGTTACTGCATAATAACATCCATCAGATCAAATTTGAGACATTACAACAAGAAAAAGAAATCGAGATATATTACGACACATCTACAATGTGGCTGCGAAGAGACAGTAGTCTACTAAATGAACTGATCTTTATACTATTCGTTTATTAAAGCTTAAACAAACTTAAAAACATGCATGCATCCTGAAATGCAAAATAGAAATAAACTATGTGGCAACTGAAAATTAAAACACTATGGTTCTCTCAACTGGAATCATCGGCTGAGAGCCTTGTGTGATTTGAGACGGCAAGTCAAGTTATGCAACACAACTGAAGTAATTCTATTATATAACGCTTAAGTCAAATCAGCTGTGGCAAACAACTAAATTACAGAAATCGGAACGAAACAGCAGACAACGCATTATTATTATTACTACATTCACCCCTCCTAAAAAAAAAGCAATGCAGCCATTTCTCAGCATCTCGCAAATAGAACACACATAACACAGCATTACAAATTGACGCCATATTGTAGGAGAGGTACACCTTTATTAGATCTACATGACCGTGTAAGCACATGGGGGTCAGGTTCTGACAAATTACTTTTGACGACATCTTGATTTTCCTCTTGATCTGCGGAAGCTGAACTGTTAAAATCAGCACGAGAAACGTTTTCTTGCTGCAATGGTTGAGGTGAGTCATCGGAGTCACGATCCTATTCTGGCACAGCGTTAACAGTCACTGGACATGGAGATAAATCATGCAATGAGACTGCAACTTCTTTCCCATTTGCATAATGCACATTTGCATAAGTTAGGTTGACATGCGTGACTTCTGAGACTAGTGGTTCATTTTTGCTGGATCTGACAAAACGTTTAACATATATTTTTGAGCCAGGAAAAGTCATCCAAGAAGTAAGCGACGTGCCAGTGCAAGATCTGCGCTGAAAAATCGTTCGTGGGGAGTCACATTTGTTGTCATGCACAAAAGCGATCGTATTGAATGCAACGAGTCAGCCAACACCTCTTCCCATTGCGTAAGACAAGACTGCCCAACCTGCGGCCCGTGAGGTGGTGTTAAGTGGCTTTGTAATAAGTTTGTAAGTCAGACTTTTTAAATGTTCAGTATTTTTTATAGGCTCAAGTAAATTTGCCGTCAAAACACACCAAAGTTAACCATGTTATCTCTGTTGTGGGCCTACCATCCAAACACCTGCACAACAAATGCTTAGAAAATATGCGAAATTTTTCAGCAAGTTGCACGCAGTGTTGACTCTATGTGCAACTATAGCGACTTATCAATCATCATCACCTCGTGTATCGCAGATAATTTTTATCAAAATTAAGGGATTCTTACGTCACAAAAGCTTGATTGTTTATGTTCAAGTTGTCAACTTCTGCTGGCAGTTACTGCCATCTGCTAGTATTAGTGAATAGAGGAGGTATAGGTTTTATTGCGGTGCTGTACAAATAGTAGCAGAGTTTAATAAGTGGTTTAGCAAAAATGAGCAAACCTGCCGGCCAAAAACGTGAATACTTGGAGTTTTTAATGAGCAATGGACTATATGCAATTTTTGTTTATTGAAAGGTTGTGGTGGTTCAACTCCCACCCAAGTCTCGTTGTTGCTTCCTTGGATAAGATGCTTCACGACAATTATCTCTGCTTGGTGAAATTTAACTAGCAGCAAATTGAAGAAGTTAGAAGCAAAATTCCAGCGGAAAACTCGAAAACAAGGGCAACTCCTAAGCGAGTCTGGATTCGTCCTATGCATAGCGCCTTGGTCGCTTTCTTGTGACAGGAGGATAAAAATGAAGAAATCAAATCAAAGAAATCAATCAGAAAGTAATGAGAAACCCCTATGCCTGTTCTGTCAAAAAGCAATATCTGTCGTGAAGGAATACAACCTCAAACGCCATTATAAAAGCCGGCATGAAGCTAAGTATGACGATATTAGAGGGCAAAAAATTATAGTTTATTGAATTCTTGCACAAATTACATCTTAATTGGTATTCAAGTGTGGTAAAAACGTTTGAGACCTGCAATAAATTTCCTCATGCGAAAGTGGCCCGCAACACCAAACAGGTTGGGCAGGCCTGGTGTAAGAGATAGCTTTGCTTCTTTCACTGTAAGCTGAATGGTCTTCCAAGCTGTTTGTACAGTTCTTTCTGCTCGGCCAGTTCCAGCTGGGTTGTATATATATATACAAGCAAACCGCAGTTATCGAACACAATTCGTTTGAGAAGGTTGTTCAAAATGCGATTTGTTTGAAATCCAAAATTTAGAATTAATTTAACCTTTACCTCGTGGTAAAAGCAATGGGCACAGGCAATCAGTCTGTTTGCATTCGCTCGGTTTGGTCGTGATCCAAACTATGTTCAAAGTGTGAAACATAAAAATCTCGAATTTTTTGGTCGAAAATCGATTTGGTTGAGAACAGAAGCGTTCAATAACCAAGGTTTGACTGTATTTGACTTGCTTGATGTTGATTTCCCTCGGAATGAGGTAATTTTTAAATTCCTGCAGGTAAAACGTGGACCATTATCAGAATGAATGAATTTCGCAAAGTGTAAAGATTTGATCAAGGCACTGCGTAACTGTATTGGTAGTCATATCCTTGCATGGAAATGCAAATGGGAAGCGTGAATATTCGTCCACTACAATTAGTAAATGTTTGTTGCGGGTAGAGGCTGGTAAAGGCCCCTTAAAATATATATTGAGGTACTCCATGGGTTGAGTTGCCTCGATCAATGTCCCTTGTTTCCAGTGACAAAACGTATGTTTCACTTTAGCACACATTTTGGATTGAGATGTAACTCGTTGTACATCTGTTGTAGAAAATGGCAAATTTTTGGTCCGTGCAAAATGTAATAATCTTGAAATGCCAGGGTGACATAGATTCTTATGTAAATCTTGAAGAGTATTTAATGTCAAAGCAGAAACGGTACATAAAGCTCTGGTAAACAAATCTGGTCCCACATTGCGTTGGCCTGATCGATATTTTATTACATAAGAGAACAGAGCGAGTTCCATGTGCCATTTCTGTACTTTGTTGTTTTTGATTTTGGTCCGGCGCTTTTTATCGAGCATAAATGATATGGATCGCTGATCAGTTATTAGTGTAAATGTATTTCGTGTTAAGAAATGTCCCCACTTGCGAACTGGCTCCATGATAGCAGTAGCTTCTTTTTCGTAAGCTGGGTGATGAATTTTACTTCCTTATAATGTAGGGGACATATACATAGCAGGTCCACTCCCTTCATTTAATGTCGCTGAAACGGCAATATCAGATGTATCACACTCAATAACTAAAGGCAACAATTCGTCAATAGATTGCAGTGCTGTATTACTCAAATCGGCTTTCAATAAATCAAACGCATTTAAAGCACTTTCGTTTAACAGAAAGTTTTTAGCCTCGGCAAGGAGTCTAATTTTGTCAGCAAAGCAGTTAATCCACTTGCATAATATGCAAACATACCTAGCACGCGGCAAAGTGCTTTTGAATTACTAGTGGTGGAAAATCTAGCAAGGGCCGTATTTGTTCTGAATCATGCTGAATACACATATTGCTAACAACATGACCAAGAATGTTTACTAACTAACAAAACAGATTTCTTTGCACAGAAATAACGAAATTAAACAAACAAATAGTAGAACAGAACAATTGTGCATAAGACTGCGAAGTGATCGAAAGTACATTGGTCTTCAAGTCAAGCAGCCCCCAACATATTTAGTAATTATTTACCTGGGTCATTTTCATGCAAACTCTTACGCAGGTCTCAGAAAAGACCATGAGGCAACCATAGATTTTTAAAATGTATATAAATGGAAAGCTTAAACTACAGTTGGTTTTAGCATTAAAAAAAAATATATATGCATATATATACTAGATAAGACCTGAGCCATCCTGTTTCGGGATTACGTCCCTCATCAGTGATAACAATCAGGAAGGACCATATCGAAAACCACACAACAAAATTACTCAATCTGGCGTTTGGGCATTCAATACAGTGAAAAGAAGGATAGCAGTTGCCAAAGAGAAAAAGAACAGACGAATGGAGTGAGCTAGATTAATTTCAAGAAAAACAAAGAAAACATTATAAAATAATATAGCTGCGGATAGAAATAGCAATGTATATATATATATATATATAAATAGCGTATACATTTTGATGCAAGACTTATATGATTCCAAAAGATGATTTTTGTAATGATTACTAATTTTATAATACGTTTTTAGCTCGAAAGGGATATCATTCCAGACTTTAACCCCTCTAAATTTGATGGATCTTTGAAGGCGATTACATTTGGTAATGACTAATGAATTAACAGTTCTGCTATCATTTAAAGTTAAATTACGACGAATAATAGCTTCAGAAAAAGCTTTTACATATTTATTATGCTCTAACTGAGTTCAGCCAGCCTTAGTAACATAATGTAAATACGCAAAAGTATCTTTCAAATTTTCTTCATTAATAACTTTCGCTATTTGACTTTGAAAAACTGCTACACCATTCTTAACACCAAATGGAATGCGTGTAAACTCATATAAGTTACCGTTAGCTTCAAAAGCGGTATACTTTCGCTCTGCTTTTAACAATTCAATCTGATGATAAGTGTTATGCAACTCAAACGTAGAAAACACTGAGTATTGTGAAAGTTTGTTGATCATATCATCTGTACAAGGAAGAGGATATGCATCGAGTTTTGTGCATAAGTTTATAGTTTGTGAATAATTAATCAATGCAAAGTCGCTTTGTAAGGCGATTTAAGTGATCTTTAACAACGACTATCTGTGCTTGCCGAGGCGAAGAACTTAGTTGAATTACACCTTCCTTGCTCCACTTGCTGATAGTCTGTTCAATGAACTCTTAGTCTTTGCTGAAACGACGAGATTTTGTAGCAATAGGTTTTGTTCCTGGTGACGGATTGGAAAACAGTGATACCGCTTCAGTCGACGCAGCGGCGATAGCCCAGTTTGATTTGTTAGATACAATCATATCTGGTGAAAATCCGTCGAGTTCGAAATCTAGATGCTGATGTTGACTTTTAAAATCCAATCCCCAAATTGCATCACTGCAAAGATTTTTGAGAACGTTTGGTCTTGTTGATTCGTATGCATTGTCTTTTATCACTACGTTGACTAAACAAAACCTCCTAGACTTTGTTTTGGCCGTTGATGACGCCATTTCGATTTCACTCTCTGAAGGATATATTTCCAGTCCCAAATCTCTACAGACTTTTGAATTCATGTAGCACTCAAAACTGCCCGAATCAACTAAAGCAGTTGAATGTCTTTTGTTTGCCTTAATAGGCAGAGAAGACTTAAGCAAACTTCCTGGACAAGCAGCAGTGATAACACAAAATGATGGGGTCAGCTTAGCACTACGACTTGGAGATTGTGATTTCTTCAAGTCGTTTCGTGATCTTTTCGATTGACAAGATTGAGAAAAATGCCCAGTTTTTCTTCACAAGTAACCCATAGCATCCAACGCAGGGCAACTTTTACGAAGATGGTATAGTTGACCACTTTCTTTGATTTCAGCCGAGCGCTTGCTTTTGCAGATTCTTCGATATCACTTTCAGAACTAGATTGATTTTTAGTTTAGTCTTTTTGTGCGATGGCGGCTGAGAGCTTACTATCTGAGAAATATGCAGTGGAATGTTCTTGAGCCAGTTGTAGCGACATAGCCGATTTGTAAGCTTCATCCACTGACCATTCAGCGTTTTCTAAAAGATGTTGACGTATGTGATGAGATGACGGACCATTAATAAAAGCACTTCGCACAAGTTCTTGCCGATACTCTTCTGCCGTCACGTTTTTGAAATTGCAATCTTTGCTTAGTGTGTGTAGGGCAACGGTGTTCAACATGAAAATTTATGCGGCCGTTAAGGCGTAATTCAATATACATGCTTTGGCGGCCGTGCTGGCAGTTTGCATGCGGTACATTAAAGTAAAACAGAAGTAATGCAAAAACAAATCGGTCTACACGAGGTATAACGGTCTGAATGGTGATGTCACATATAGATATAATGAATGTAATGCCTGAGTTGGCATGTACTATGCGAGTTGTGGAATCACACAGTGCATGGAGGCTTCATTTATGTGTGGTGGGTGTTGATAGCTATTTTATCGTAAATCGGTTAAATTATTTTCATATTTGTAAGCAGTAGTATTGCATTACGTCCTTACAGCGGAAAAGAACTGTAGCGAAGAGAAAAGAGTATTTAATTCCAATTGGTAGTTGGACTATTTCATGATCAATACAGAAGCGCATACCATAATGAGTCTAATATGCAGTCAAGTTGTTAAAACAGTGAAAGGAGATAATGCAAAGCAACATTTTCGTCGTCATATATCACAGACTTATGCAAAATTGGAAGGCAAGTCAAGAAAGATATGTGTAGAAAATTTAAAGAAAAGTCTACGACAGCAGACATCTTGCATGTCCACTGTCATTAAGTCTACTAATAATTGCTGCGAAGCTTCCTATAGCTTCGTATAGAGTTGCGTATCATCTTGGTGTGGCGGGGAAGCCTTATTCCGATGGAGAGCTCGTCAAGCGATGTCTTATAGACGTTGTTAAGTGCATTCATCCCGGTAAGGAAGCTGACTATTCATCACTTGCTCTCTTGCGTAATACCATTTAACGTCGGCAAGATGATATTGCCAAACAGCTGTCTCTCTACCTGCAGACAAAAGTTAACAAAGAAGCAAGTTTGTTCTCTCTGGCTGTGGACGAATCAACTGACTTTTGAATTGTGCAGGGATCTTTCCATGGAAACGCTCTCTTCTCGCACCCGAGGTGAAAGCATATTTGTTGCAGCAAAGAATGCCTGCATTATAAATGGATTAGAATTGAAAAATCTGCATGGTGTTTGCATGGATGGAGCACCTGCAATAACGGGTAACATAGTGGCAAGATTTTCAGAATATGTATCAAAAGAGTGTGACAATAAGCGGTTGACTAACCTTCATTGCATTATTCACAAAGAAGCGCTGTGTGTCAAATCTATTGCTTTGAATGACACTTTGAAAGACGTGAATCGCATCATCTTGTACATTCGTGCAAGTGCCCTTCATCACCAACAATTTCGAGAAATTTTGCAATTGAGTGGAATGTCTGCAGAAGACATTCTGTATCACACCGCAGTCCGTTGGTTGTCTCAGGGAGAAACATCTCGCCGTGTTCTGCACTTGCGCAAAGAAATAACTAATTACTATTCCACAAAAAACAAAAATTGCCCATTACCAAATTCTAGCTTCCTCACATCTTTGGCATTTCTGGTGGATTTTCTGTCCCACGTGAACAATTTAAATCAAAGTCTACAAGGAAAAGCAACAACAGTAAGTAGCATGTACAAAAAAGTATTGACTTTTCGTGACAAATGTCGTCTGCTTAAAAGTCATCTTCAACAGCCTAATTTTTCCCATTTTTCTCAACTGATGTCTTTGTCGACAGCAACGAAATACAGCTTGACAACATTCCAGTCACTGTCTTCTCTGACGTATTCGATGCGGTGTTGCAGGATTTTGCAGATCGTTTTCAAGATTTTGAGAAAATTTTGCAAACATTGAGACTCGTCGCCTTTCCTCATCTAGTTGACATCGAAAGTGCTCCGTTACATCTTCAGATGGAACTGGTGGAGTTGAAAAATAATGAGAAGCTTGTGGCAAAATTTAACAAAGAAAATTTGATAGAAACGTGGAAAAGTGCTATCAAATATGCACTGCTACGAGAATTGGCAAGAGAAACTCTTGTACTTTTTGGAAGCACTTACGTTTGCGAATCGGCACTTTCAATGATGAAGTACTGTAAGAACGAATATGGCACACAATTGTTGGACGGAAATCTGGAGTCTCAACTAAAGCTGATGGTATCCAAGAGAGGTTCTTGACTTTGCAAGATTATCTGTTTGTATACAAGATCAAGGAAGACATTGATTAATTGTAACGATGCCTTACCCACTTTCAATGAATAAATTCGTTTAAAAAATAATTTTTGACGTTTCATTGTATTTGTAGGCACAGTACATTTAGGAGACGCACGTAGATATATCTTTATTTTGCTACAGTACCGTAATTAATAATAAAAAATCTACAGTATAATGCGGCCGTGCTTCATAGAAGTGATCATAATGCGGCCGGCAATATCAAAAAGGTTGTACACCCCTGGTGTAGGGCATGCAAAAAATTTTGCAACGTTTCTCCCAGTTTTTACTTTCGAGTTGCTAATAAGTGCATTGAAAAAACTACATTTGGCGATTTTACATATATTCCTCTGAGTTTTTGAATAGCAGCATCATATATCTCACAATCTTCAATCATCTCGTACACATTGGCATTGACGTAAGCACAAAGTAAGCATAACTTGCTTGGTGGTTCGGCATCCTGTCCTTGAGTCAGCGATGTAACTGAATCTACAACATTTTCTAATGTTTTGTACCAATGTTTGAATTGCTTTCCGGATTGAGAGTAAATTGGTTTTGCGTCAAATCTTTCTGGTCGTAACAGCTCATGAAATGCAGCCATAGTGTTATTAGGTTGGTTTAATTGAACTGATCGTTATACCATTTTTTTATTAAAGCTTAAACAAACTTAAAAAACATGCATACATCCTGAAACGCAAAATAGAAATAAACTCTGTGGCAACTGAAAATTAAAACTCTGTGGTTTTCTCAGCTTAAAACGCCAACTGAGAGGCTTGGGTGATTTGAGATGGCAAGTCAGGTTATGCAATACAACTGAAGTTTTTTAACTCGATTTAGGGCAAATCAGGTGCGGCAAACAACTAAATCACAGAAATCGGAACAAAACAGCAGACAACACATCATTATTATTATTACACTAATACCTTCCAGTCACTTATTTACGTATTATATTGCACTTCAGAAAGAAACTTTGTCACGGAGTTTTTTGTTGCGCATCCACCATATATTTCATTAAACATTTAACAGACCGTTTGTCAAAAAGTGAAGCCTTTTCTGCAGAAATTCCCTCTGATGAAATCAGGCTCTTTTAAAAGGAAAACACCACATGTTAGACGTGGTGAGACTACTTGTATCATAAGATTCCGTGACCACCTTTTCAGACTTTTATAGTGAATAGTACTAACACTGTAAATGCATTTTTTTATTTGGAGTTTTTTGTATTTTTAGTGTTTTACTACAACACTAGATGTAAAACCGCTCTTTTCACATGATTATTTTCGATATTTTTCACCACCCGCAGTGATGCCATTATCCCCAAAATGCAGCGTACAGATGAGAATAACATCTGAAGCATTTGTTTCACTGTTTTTTGTTGCATTTATCTTATGCTCTAATGATGGTGTTCTTTCTGTAATGGCGTTATGTTTGAAATTTACTGAAGTATGAGCTACGCTTATTTTAAATTTGTCAAATTTCAACATTAAGTTGTTGCTTAGTATTACTTGTAGTTTTCCATGTTTTTGAAGATTGCATTATGTTGCATAACTCGACATTATATTGATCTTTTTCCCTGGTGATAAAAGGTCTGGGTCTGCAACATTGTTTAACAAGTATTTGATGTGGCTGTCTGTACCTTTTTTTGCTGATTGTGCTAAATTCCTCAGCATTTGCCTGATGAGTCCTATAAGGACGAATCGTGCTGCATATGGAGAGTGTTTATGCTGTGTTATATTGTATTTTCGATTTACAGTAAGTATGCGTATGTTTACTTGTGCTGCGTTTTCGTGATTTTTACCTATTGCATTATTAGTTTCCCACCTATCTTAAGATGAATTACTAATTTTTAAATATCAATGAAAACGTTGATTAAGTATAAATTGAAATGATCCTAACATATTACATTGTTTCAAATATTCGAATAAAAAAACTAAATTTTCATTATGCTCGTGGTGTTATGCCGAAGCATGTAATGAGTGGCTGGGCCCATCTCCGCTGCTTAGCGTCTGGGTAACGCAGTTCCAAAGAACGTCGCAGCAGTGGCAAGTCTTTGGCGATGCTGTGCCAGTTTGACCAGCCTGGTAATTGTAGCTCAGACCTTCCATACTGTTAGGGCATACTTACCAACTGACCGGTTATTCGCTCTTGGTTTTGTGTGAACCTGGTTTTACTTAATTTCAGATCCACTTCATCTGAAGACACTCTTCCTGTATCAACTAACGTCTCTGCTCCCGCTCCCCCACCTCGGCCCCACAACATCAATAAGTCGGTCAGTTTACCATGTCCTAAACCACGAACTACGATTACTGCAAATTTATCAAAAAAATCTACTCCGGATCCAGGTACTCTAGTATGAACTAACTGCTCTAGAAACAACGTGGTCCCTTTACCTTTTTCCAGTTTTGAACTCAAATGTTGGGATTTCCAATAGTGTGATTTGGTTTTCAGGTTGTTGAATGACTAGTATGATTCTCGAACTAGTCAATCTGGCTTATTCTTAGGGCCTTTCCCACTAATGATTTCAATAAAAAAAAGTAAAACTTTAAATATTCAATGAACTTTAAAAAAATAACTTACTTTGCAGGCTTTTAACAGTCGTATACTGTTTTTTGTTGTTGTTTGTTTTGCTTTGAAGTGTAGGTTATTGTTCAATATGAACTTACAAACCAGCTTGATATTGCGGTCAAATCAAAGCTGTGTCTGGTTTTGACTCCATAGCTGGGCAAGCATCTGCGACAAAGCTCTGCAGGTGGAATGCCAGCAAGAACTGGTAAAGGAATCCATTGGCGTGGCACGCAGGCATTCAGTCACAGTGTGTAGTGCATTGTTAATAATTGGAACTGTTGGACGAGTGTTGGCACTGCATTATCAGACGGGAGTATAACACTCTGTGATAGGATACTCAAGGGCAGAGTTTCAGGACTGTGGCAACAACGTCCCAGGTAGTTACCGCTATTCATGTGATTAACAAAATTCTGCGTAGATTCTTATACAGCGACTCCAAATGTGGTCTGTACGTGAGAGATTTATCCAATGCTACGCCAAGATACTTAAAGTATCACAAAATAAAAGTGGCTTGCCATTGAGATTCACTGAGTTCACGCTCTTTTTCTTGGTAAAATAGAATACAGACGACACTGTTTTGTTTCCGGTGAGCTTCTATTTCCTTTTTTGGAAATGTATTTGAAAAGTTGCCAAGTCTTGGCTTGGAGTCTTTTCAAATTTCTGCCGGTCTCATGCAGTATGTACGAGTGCTAGATTGTAAGCACGAGCAAATCTGCTGGAAATGATTGGGGATAAGTCGCTAACATAGATGTTAAAGAAAAGAGGGGCAGGCTAGATTCCTGAGTGACGTCATTCATCAGGGCGTAAGTCTGCTTTGCATTACTAGCGGTGAGGGTAAAGCTACAGTTCTGGACCATTTCCATGATCATTCATACTCAGCAGCAAAAGTTTTTAGGTCAGGCTACAATGCCACACAGCTGCTGTGAGATCCACCAAGACAGCACCAGCCTTCTTTTTAGCCAAGAGTCAGTCAACGATATTTTAGGTCATTAGGGTGACCTGACCTACGGTCGATCTTCCACATCAGAAGCCTGCTTGCTCGTATGGTAGCAGAGGCTTGATGCGGATGTAAATAGGCCACCTGTGGATCTTATAAGGGATTCAGAGCAAAGAGAACAGACGATTGTTTTTAGCATCCTCAAAAAGAGTGTTTGGCTTGGAAATAGCAATGATTCTTTAGCTTTCAATGTTTGGTTCCTAAAGCAAATTAAGACTTGGGATGCATTTCCTTTTAACTCAGCAATTCAGAATTGAGTGATCCTTTGGTTTTTGCTAACTCTACTTAACTTGTTTTAAAAAAACCTAGTCTAGCTCTAATGGGATCGGTTGCCGGTCTGGTCTGCGTAGAGCAGAGTTTCTTCACCAGGGGTGCTAGAAATGTTCCTAAGGGGTGCGGGGATACTGAATCATTAAGGTTGATTTTGCCTAGTCTTTTACCTACAAAAAACATTATGTTACAGACTTCAATTTTGCAGGAGGAAAATAACAGAATTGAGTGTTGTTACAGACATTAATTGCATTGTATTGTGGAGTTAAGCTAACTTACTCTTATTTTAAGGGTTGGCTCTAGTATTGAGCACTCTCATAACCCACTGGAGATGTAGCTATTTTTCGGCGAGCTATGAGGAAGGTGGAGGGTATCAGTATCATTCAGTTGCCTCGAGTGATAAATCAGTGGTGATGTCTCCTAAAGCAACCATGTTGAATTTGTAGCGTTTATTTTGTTGAGTGTTTCTTCTTGCTCATTGAGGAATTCACTTCCGCTTTTTTGAGGCTGTCTGTAGGCTAATCCGATGATGTATAAATCAGACCCTGATTTTGTATCAATCCAGAGGTTTTGCAATCATTACAGTCTAAATGCTGACCGGTATTGATGCAGAAGTTCAAAAGTTTTTCTCTAAACTCCTGCACCCCCAGCATTAGTCGGCGTTTTTCTAAAACTTTATAATTTGCTAACTTTGCATTACAAAGAGGCTTTTTTTCACGAGTTTCTGAAACGCAAATAATGTCAGGCGGGGTTTTCATAATAAGATATTCGTCAAATACACAAAGAAAGGAAATCTGGCGGTGTGCTGTGGGAGCCAGTAAATATTTGCGATTTGAACCCGGTTCAATGCTTATTGCCTTGTTTGGAATTTTTGCAAAAAGCGCTCGTGTTTGCAAGTTTTCCTGTATACTATGTATCAAGATGATTGATACATAGTTTACTTCATGACAGTGATGGCAATCGCGTCGCATCGAAGAGGTTCTGCGATATTTGTAACGACTGTCAAACTGCGATGTGCAATGTGATACTTCACTTAAACTGCGGATGCGATTTTTGTTGCGATTACCTAAATTTTTTCGATGTGATTTTTTGTGTTGGCATTTGCGATTATTTATCCGATTTTCGTTTTTTCGAGCAATTTTTTAACTCTCATTTTACAAATCGTCACGTTCAGGGGCGCACCCAGCAAATTTCAAAGGGGGGGGGGGTTCTAAAAAAAACTCGATCTCGCACTCAGGAGCGAATTCAGAAAATTTTGGTAGGGGGGATGAAATTTTGAATTAGGCTGTTTGGTAGGGGGGATGAAATTTTGAATTAGGCTGAATGTTAACTGAATACAAAGACGTAAGACCCAAAAAAGACGTAAAAGGCCATTTGAAAAACGTTTTTATGTCTTCGGCATAATCAGAATTTTTTTCAGTGAGGTGGAATTTGCACATATTTTCAAGCGTATTTGCACATATTTTCAAGCGTATTTTTTCCGTAAGAATTATTTTGAACGTTCTGAGAATGTAAAAGGCTGTGGGGGATACGGGGGTGTGCTCCCCCAGAAAAATTTGAAAACTTACATACTGTAGTGGCCATTTTAGTACTTTTTGAACAATTAAACGCAAATTTTGGTGGAAATTTTTTCCCCTAAATCTGAGTGTTTCATCAAATAGCTTATGATGCATTTTGTTCATACATTTTTGATTATGCGTGCTTTGGGCGTGAGGCTTATTGTTATTGAAAACGTTCGAAATTATGGAGAAATTGTATTCATCAACAACATGTTTCAAAATGGCTGTTGGGGGATGCATCCCCCACCCCCCCTGGATCCGCCCCTGCCCGCACTGATAACAATGTCTTTCACCACTATTCCAACCAGCCGGTTTGGCTTCAGTATGATGTGAGGCAAATTCTGTCACAGTTGTTTTGAATTAACAGCAGGTACTGCGTCGCTTGCACAGTTTGGACACTTCACTTTAAAAACAAAGGTTCGCTTTCACAAAGGGGGGGGGGTTCGACCCACGAAACCCCCTCCCCCTGGGTGCGCCACTGGTCACGTTAGTTTTTGGAATAATATATCGACGTTTTCGCGAGTTATGCTCCAGTTTCTAAATTGCGCTAGTCAAATTTGAATTGACAATAAATCATAATAATGCAATGCATACGATGAAACCATTCAGTCTTTCGTCTATTGTTATTTTGTTGTGACACAATAGTAACATGTTTTTGCGTTTTTTTCAAAACACATAAAATGAATTACGCAGTTTTTGCGCAAACGTGACGAAATTTTTTGACAAACGGTCAGTATGATCCCACAAGTTTTGTGTAACAACGTAAAACATAAAGAGTACATGCAGAAAACACAAGTTGTTCTATCTTACTTATTAGCGCGAAGAACCAGAATCAACTACATCATCCCCAAAACGCATCCTTAAATCATTTAGTTAGCATATATTTCAAGCTCGAAAAGACGCTCTCGACCGAAACTTGTGTCACTTGCAATTGCAGCGCTATTCGAGCAATATTGGCGAGGTACTCGTCCGTACCCGCTAACACTAACCTATTTGATAAAAGTCGCCAGGGACTCTCTCTACCTGGAATAAGAGCGCCGTATCCGCGACGCATAGCAAACCTTCCAAGCTATGAGCGAATTGTGCGTCGTAAGTTAACTGATGTAGGGAAATGTTTTTTAATTTTAACTGATCGTCTTGCTGAACCACGACTTTTTAAGGACTACCGATTGCCTACTGAATTGACGCTAACCCCGACATTTCATTTTTTTTTTACGTCTTGAAAATCATTTTTTCAAATTTTATCCAAGTCTAAAGCCCAATTCTGGTGGAGAAAATTCTTAGTTTAGTTGACACATTTCTGTAAATGTGCCGACTGCAGATTGCGGAACCTCAAAAAAATTGAAATTAGTCACTTGCTCATGTGTATAGTGAAAAGCTATCAACTACGCCAGGTGTGGGCGAACTACGGCCTGCGGGCTGCATGTGGTCCGCGAAATCATTTTATGCCGCCCGCGGGCACTTACAGAAATATAAACCTTGCTCCTTAGTCCTTAATGTAGAGATAACATGAGCCGCTAAGATACCCACTAACGAGCCGTTACCCGGTCCTTTTAGTGGTCCGCTAACGGCCCAGTTGTATCTTTTGTTTCTAATTGGGCCGCTAACGAGCCGCTACCAATTTTTGAAATCCCTTTTAACTTTCATTTTTCTGTTAAATGTGGTTAAACGTTCATAAAAGAATAGGCCTTGGACGGGCTGGGCTTTGTTTTGGGGATGAGTTTCCGGGTCGGTTACCGCTACTGGGCAAGAGGTTCTGGGCCATGGGCGGTCCGAGTTGCAAAAAAGTCAGCCTGTGCCATCTCTATACGACTCTATCTTGCTATCTTGATTTAGAGTGGAAATTAGGACATCTGCGCGGACGTGAGGACCTTTTTCGCTTTTTACCTGATTTGAGTGGAAATTAGGACATTTACGGTCGTGACTACCCTTTTTGTTTTGCTCTACCAATCAGTGCGGCCCTCGGCTTCAAAAGTTTTTGCAATGCGGCCCTTCGTGCGAAAAGTTTGCCCACTCCTGAACTATGCGATTCCAACTAAGCTTTTGTGCATTACATGTTGGAAAATGGATTTTCAGTATTTAATTTTACTTGAGAAGGAAAACCTGAATCTTGAAAAAAATCAAAACAGCTGTGATTGTTAGCTCTGCTGGCTTTCTGTCCATCTCTTCGCGCTGCGTGAGTTTGCACTTTAGAAGTACTAGTTCGCGTTAAATCTACCGGCAATTAAAATCAAAGCAATATCAAAGGTGTAAAATGAAAATCGCCCTCGTAATGAAACTAATTTAGCAAACTATCAGAGGCGTAAAAATTCTTTTATCAGAAGCCGCAGAACGCCGCCAGGTTTTAAAACAAAGTATTTTGTTTGATGGACAGCTCGTTTTGGTGATAAAGTCGATTAAATTTCACTGCCACAAAATGACGAACTAGTTACTTCCTAGAAACAATGGGAAGCATTTTGCGATATGAAAAAATCGCAGATTTGTGATTTTTTTTATATGCGATTGAATATGTGAATATGATTTTTTTTATAGAATAGATTTATGAATATGTGATTTTTTTTATGTGTATAGAATAGATTTGTGAATATGTGATTTTTTTTATGTGTATCGATGCGATGCGATTGCCATCCCTGCTTCATGGCTTCTGCTTTGAACTGGCATGCTCTGAACGTATTTTAATTTCAGCAGCAACATTCGCAACTTTCTGTTTGAAGTTGTGTAGATTGTAATCGCGTTAGGAATATGTTTGTACTAGGTCATTTACTCTGGCAATATCGCTTTAAGCTCAGCAATGGCAGCTTTCTTGTCAAGTAAAAATGCAATTTGGTATTTTATCCATTTCACATCAAGGTTTTCCGTTGTGCAGGAATTCTCGGCACTTCAAAATGTACCTTTCTTAATGTTTAGTAGTCTGTTGCAAAATTTGTTTTTCAATTTGTGAAGTATATGAGCACTGACCCTTGTTTCTTTGTTTTTTGGTTTTTTTTTTTTTTTTTTCACTGCAAAACTAGCACTAATCTGATATTAAGTTGCAGTTTCGTCTTCGCATGTTAATTCTCGAGGCCCAAAAACTTAAGAAACCGGATTGCCAACATGAATTGGCTGGGCAGTGGGCATTAGTGTTGGGACGACGTGATGATTTTATTTTATTTTTAGTTGTGATCGACTTTAACATTGATCATGTTAAGTTGCACAGAGTAATAAAATGAGCGAAACTAATCTCTCCCTCGGAGACATAACGTCTGTCATCGAATAATTTCACCGAAAAAAAAGTTTTTTCTATTCCTGTGTATATGAATAGTTTTGACCTAAAGTTGTTTAACTGAAACTATGTGATATTAACATTGTGCAAACTTTCATTCAAAGCAACGTTTAATTTTTGCGTTATTTGTGTTTGGGTCATCACTTCTTCTGCCCACAGAATATGTAAAGTTGCTTGTTATGTAATATCGACAAAGTGTTTGTTGCAGAGCCTGCTGGTTATGACTGTCATGTTTTCTGTTGCAGATTTCGACTCATGTTGCGATCAATCGGAACCTATCGCTGCTTCTACCGATCAGGTAAGTTTTATCATTAGAGTAGTTTTTGTTTTGCCAGATCAACCGGCGAAAAATAGCTGCTAAAGTACTGGAAATATGTATTGTATGAATATGCTCGCGTGTTTTAGCCGGAGGTTGGAAGCCCGGATGTGCTGGAGAGCTTCGCAGATTTCAGCTCACTCAATGCTCAGAATAATGTCGCTTCGAACAAGGAAGAGACAAATAATGCTGCTTCATCAAAAGACAGCAGTAAGTTTGGTGATCTGAATACTGCGATCTTGATAAACACCTTGGCAATTTATAAAAAAAATGTTTTTAGAAAATGATAGGAAGCCGGAAATCAAAGAAAATGATATTCATAAAAAGGTGAGTGTAAATTCGATATTCAATAAAAAACATGCAGCCAGAATAGTCGAAAAAAATTTTAATTACTTGACGTTCAAGATGTTACTCATTTCATTGTCGGAAGCAAAATGAGCTAGAGAGCAACGTACAATATTCAAACAAAAAAATGCGTTTACCATTGTTTCATCGAAATAAACATGTTAGGATCATAAATAAAACAGTTTACGTCAAACCAATTGCCACACAGAAAAAGAATTAAGTATTAAATATATAAAGGCGTAAAAGATTGTTCAACATGAATATTCGGACAATTGTTTTGGAATAATAGGGGTTCTTTAATTAACAGTTTTCGCCAATGATCGGATTGTGCCAAAACAATCACGTCATTGAAATTTATGCTGTGGTGTTGGTTTTCCGTCCAATGCTTTGTGACGTCAGTGTGTTGGTTGGGCAGATGCAGTTTGGGTTGTGTTCTCTCCGTCTTGTCAGGAGATTTTTTCTTGTTTGGCCCATGTATGAGTTTCCGCAACTGCATGTTGATCTGTGAACGACTTTTTTGTTTCTTGTCTGTTCTTGTACTGAAAAAGTTTTCCGATATCAAAACTTGTATGTACTACTGTTATGGTTGGTTCACACGAGCGCGGTAACGGTAAAATCCGTCGCGTTCAGCGGCTACGGCAAACGGCTGCGTAATTCCTTTCAACGTTCACGCGCTGTTGTTCACACTGAATAACGCGCCCTACAACCATAGTTCTCTGTAATTCAGTACAGCAACGCAGCAACCATACGTATGTAACTGTACTGTTAGCAATAGACAATTTTTAAGAAGTGTGTGGAAAATCGAGTGGATGAGTGAGAAGGAAGTGTAAGAAGAGGTGGGAGGAGGTGTGGAAAAGTGTGTTGGGGTGTGGGGAAGGTGGGGGAAGATGTGGAGAGAGGTGTAAGGAAGTGCAGTGGGATAGATATGAGGAAAGTGTGAAAAAAAGTGTATTGGGGTTCCCTTCATTACACTCGCTGTAGTAGGCCTACCGAAGCGTGGTACCGGTAACGAGTGGCGGGGCTCGACCCCGCCGCTTAGCGCCTTGGCAGCGCAGCTCCGAAGAATCGTCGCAGGGGTGGCGAGCCGTTGGCTACAGTGTGTCCGATTTGACCGGCCTGGGAATTGAACCCCAAACCTTCCAAATCGATAGCGACATCTTTAACAACTGCGCTATACCTGGCCGGTTTGTTAAAAAATTATTAAAATATAAAAAACTAAATTGACACTGCCGTAAGTGATCAAAGTAAAGTAAAAATACTGCCAAGGAAGACCTGACCAACAAAAGATTTGAAGAGGCCCACGGGCGGAACGGGGGAGGGGTGACGCAAAATTGTTTTTACGTACCGTAACTGTCTCAGGAGCTGGAGTGCTCCGTTTTTCAGACATCCCAATTATGTGTTTGAGAGTATTTGATGATGTCGACGCTGTGATTTGGGTGAAAAATGCTTTGGCCATGTCGACGCTGTTTTTGACCTTAATCGCATGATCAGGGATTCCTCTCGCGCGCAATTCATTTTAGCTTAAAAATGTTTCGGTAAGGAGGGCAGTGTTTTCTCACGCTCCACTGTCTTCACTTTTCAAGACAGTTATGGGAGAAACTGCCCTCTTCATAATGAGTAAAAAATGTTTATATCAATGTTAGTTCTTGAAAAAAATTTTTTGGAGGGAAGCAATTACTGTTTTACCCCTTCTGACTACATCCTGTTTGTGACATTGCGAAAGCTGGCCTACTTTAGCCAGTAAACCTTACTATGGCGCAAAAATGGGATAAACTAAAATTTTTTACAGGAAATTTTTAACCACGGCTTGACAGCTTGAGTTCCTGTGAAACCTTTCCTCTCCTTAAAGGAAGCGCAAACCATCAAGCAAAAGGGCGAATGAAATATCTTGGTTGTCTCCATAGTTATGGCATTATATAGCTTAATCATGATTAACTGCAATTGCGTAATAATTTAGACTAGAAACATTGCAATCCGATGCACTTTAATACCTCTGAAGTACCGGTACCGTAATTGTAGTATCTTTACGTCATCACCATGTGACGTCACTGAAACCCCTCCATTGAAGAATCCTGCCTACGCCATTTCTAGATAGCGTACTTTAATCATAAACTTTTTCCTTCAGCCCCTTAAAAAGGCCTTAACATATTAAATTTTCTGCCACCCCCCCCCCCCCCCCGACAAAAACTGTTTAATCCGCGCCTGTTACGGATGTTGTGTGATGAACTCGCTTGGGAGATGCAAGTCTGGCCAACAAGTGAACATGCCGGCTTGTTCTCCACTCAGCTTCTTTAGTGCTTAGCGTCAAGCGGGGAAAGTGTGGTTACCAATTTTAAAGTCATTGGTGTACCAGACTCAGAATCAAACCAGAGCCTACAGCTCTAGACGCAGACGTTCTATCCACTCGGCCGTGTGGTTCTTGTGCTTGAGTCATAATGTGCATCATGAATTCATGATGCCAAGTTTTTAGATGGGGTTACAAATTTACTTTCTGCTGAGAATGTGGAGTGTCCAGGTTAATGTAAGTTTAAGCATATTTAGTTGCATGTCAAGTAGCACATACCTTTTGTTATTGGTCAATATCTTGCAATCTGTCTGCAATGCTTGTTCAACTTTCATTCAACTTCTTGCAGGCGCCCACCAAACCTCCTCGAACGCGCATAACGAGCAATGATGGTCCCAGTAAACCGGAATCTGTGGTTGTGCCTACTCCTGATGTAGATTCCCCTGCTGGTATCGCTGCTGCTCCCAAACAAAAGTATTTTCACTAATGCCAATTTACTTTGGTCATAGGTTATCTTAACAATATTAGTTAGTATCCGATTTGTTATTTTTCTATCCGTAGTGCGAGGTATCGATGTCTGTTTACTTTACGAGATGGAAGTCCACCATGTTATGGGTCTCATTTTTGGGGTGTTTTCCACATCCTCCGCTCCTGCATAGTTGCTCCATTAATTTTCCGAAAGGTCCGCTGTGTTGACTAATGAGTGTACGTACACACTTTGCTTCGCTTTTCCCTTTTCAGTAATTAATTATCATTTTGCTGTTGATAACCATTCTTATGTTTCTTGACCATGTGTTTCAGTTTCTCTCGCTCCAAGTCTTCGGTACAAATGTCGATACGAGAACTAAAAGCACGCAATACTCATCTCTCTCGCATGAATAGTGATTTGCAACAACAATTAAAAAGTGTTATGGAAACGAGGATTGAGGTTGAGATGAACATTCATCAGATGAGGCCTTTTTCACTCTAAAAACTTTTTTGGCTTTGTTTTTCGCTTTGCGCTATCGTGCGGTTCCTATTGTAATACTTCTTTTCCTTTATACACTACAGCAGGGGTCGGCAACCCCTGGCACGCGGGCCAAAAGTGGCACGCCGGAAGGTTTTGCGTGGCACGCGAAGCGATTCCATGCGCATGCAAATTTTAAATATTAAGATTTAACAAATGTACTTTTGAATCTATGAGCGAGTTTTAGTGTTGTGGGTTCAAAAATCACTCAATTATTGAGGTATTTCTTAGTAGATAGGACATCTACCGACGTGAAGACCCTTTTTGTTTTTTTTTTTTTTTTGGTCTGCACTGATATTTTCAGAGAAAAATAGGGCAACCGTTTGGCACGCGGAGAAGTGTCTATCTTGACACTATCAAAAAATGGCACGCTGCGCTTAAAAGGTTGCCGACCCCTGCGCTACAGTATCTGATGCGCTATTGCTCGATACAAGTGATTTGACATTACAAGTGGCGCGGTGCGTCAGTACGTGGCAAATACTTCTGCGATTCTCACCGTTTCTCGCCCAGCTGAAATCTTAATACCCTTTTTACATTATGTTCGCAGCAAGCCCTTGACTTGTTTTATTATCAAATTTTATGGAGTAAGTCTTGAGTAAACAATGGAGCTGCTGAGAATGGATAGTGTAGACGAGGTCCAAAAGTTATCTTGTAGTTTTGCAGAACCCCCTTGCTCCTTGGAAATGGATCACAAAATGGAGGCTGTATTTTACTTTTTGATGGGATAACTTTCTTTGTCAGTCCAAAACATTAACTGTGTTTTGCCATAATTTGATATTATCCGGAAGAAATGCAAATTAATATATGGCCCGAGTGTGTATCCATGGGAAAACAGGTTACGTCTATTCTCATACACTTTTTTGTTGGAACTTTATCATCTTTCTAGCTTTGTAGTTAGCTCATTCATTTTATAAACTTGTATAAAGGTTGAAAAAGCTTGACGAAGCGGTAACAAAAAGTTCATCATGTGAGGACATGAGTCGAAGACACAGAAATTTTGGCAAGAGCTTATTACAACTCTTAACCAACAACTGCTTGTCAAACATCTCGAAATGTTAGCTGGCGTTTCTTGGTAATTGGAAGTGCCGTATTAATATTATCGTTCACTACACCATCTGAACATGTGTTGAATCGGGTGTGATACTTGATGCAAATCTGTAATTGTGGCGATGCTTGGTGCTGTTTACTTTTTGTTGCAAACTTGTCTTAACTGCTACGTGGAAAATGCTCTAATGAAGCATGGTGGTCAATGCTGACTGGAGCAACATAGTGGTGTCGTAGTGAGTCAGATTATTATTGTAACGAGCCTACTTGTTTTACTGATGGTCTTGTTCTCGGAAGCAACTGCGAACTTCAATCGATTTGCGCTGATGTAGAAATTACCGTTGTGATACCAACAACTAAGTAGGCCTACTCTTGTCTTTGATACTTGTGCTGCTTAACTGAATAAGCCACCCCCTTTTTCCCGTTAGTATAACCTGGAAACCCTTTGCTTATTCACAACGTGCCATGTCATATCAAGTATTGGAAAGTATTTTTTACAACTTTCTTGACCATATAATTCTGTACTTAAAAATTACATCATGAATTTCGTGAAATTGTAGAAGCTCCTGAAAACTTAGCCGTGAATTGCCTGGCACGTGCCATGTTTTCCAGCTACTTACTGACTTGCTAGTAGTTGTGCACTTGATCACAACTCTCCAAAAATGCCACAGGGATATAAAGAACATCTGGAATGCCATCCCATATATTTAACCCTGCATAGTGCATATCTGTGTGTCATGTGTTTATAGTGAAAGCGCTTGATAATTCGCTTTTTCAAATATATTTGTTTACGTTATGGTTGTTACGCCCTTGATGACGTGGATGTCTGAGTGATGTCGATAAGGTCTTCCCCTAGGTGAAAATCCGAAAATACTGATGATTTTTCGTTTTTTTAGTTCGGTCTTTGACAGAAAGCCAATGATCACCACGAGGCGTTGTTTCTAAAGAAACAAGAGCCAGCGTCAGAGGAATTTGCGCAATCATGTCTGCATATGCTCCCAACTACTGTTAGTGCCGTCTCCAAAACATGTGGTCGGGCACCACCCGAAAGTGAGGGTGCATTATCAAATGATAAGTGTAATTGCTATTTTGTACAATTTGGATGGTTTTGCGTTTTACTTTTGATTTGATTTCGTCATTTTTATCTTGTCACGAAAAAGCGGCGGAGGCGCTATCTATAGAACGAATCCAGACTGGCTTAGGAGTTGCCCTTGTTTCCGAATTTTCCGCTTGAATTTTGCTTCCGACTTCTTCAATTCGCTGCTTCTTAGATTCCACCAAGCATAGATGATTGTCGTGAAGCATCTCATTCAAGGAAGCAACAACAAGGCTTGGGTGAGAGTTGAACCATCAACCTCGCGATCATGGCCATCGTTAAAACGACGCTCCTATAACCACTCGGCCACGCTGCCGACATTACCTGAGGTGACGCGACCATTGGATTGAGATGTTTATATCTACCTCAAATAGAGCTGGGCACTCGGTACTTTAAGTAACGACGATATCGGTACCGATACTTTGCTAAAAAAGTACCGCCGGTACCGATAACGGTACATTTTTGAAAAAGTAACGACGATATCGTTACTCGGTACCGATTTTCGGTACTTTTCAAAAGAAACTTCTTGCAAAGCAACGAAATTAAAACCTTATTAAGCTTTTTGTCGCATCTGGTGCTAGTGTACTGAGTTGCGGTCACGCGCGAATCTTGATATTGCAAGCGAACACTTCGGTTATATCAACAAGGCGACAGCGGCACGCTCACTAATACAAGCATTCTCGTGTATGGCAACAGCATTTTCAGTTGATCTGCATTAGTTACGAAGCTAGGTATAACTAAGAGTATCATTATCAGAAACTCGCCCTGGAGAGCAGAAGCGTTTGTCACACCCTTGTTTATCTGGCTGCGTTGTTACGTTCGAACAATACTAAGGACGTAAAAGAGCTTAAGGCCTATATACGAAAAGATGTTGTGAAGGTTCTTGCTGTGCGAAATTCATCATTGCATTGAAGGAGAATGTTTTCATTTTAAATGCCACTTTCAGTAGAGGTGGTGTATCAGTAGCAGCATACTCAGAACTTTTAGATGAGTCAAAATTTACATTTTTCTCAGAATTTGCAGGTCTATAGTTTTACTTTGATTCGATGATACAGAAATAAATTTTTCCATATGGTCTAAACCAGCAGCAGTCTTCAACCTTTTTTACACAATCGCCACATTTTGAAAACTGTTGAGTCCAAATTGCCCCCACAAAGCATTGATGAGCAAAAATAAGAAAAGGTCTACACGTCCGCAGATCTATTTTTCCACTGAAAGTCGGTGAAGAGCAAAAAAAAAGATCTGAAAGCGGCCCGCAGTTTGCCCAGCTCTGGCGTTGGGGAATTTTTTTAATAATTTTTTTTCAAATTTCGTTGCTTGCAACTTGGGATGTGCCGGATAGCAAATTTGCCGGATAGGCTACTGGATATCCGGTAAATTTACCTTACCGGATATCTGGCAGGGGGGCGCAGCCCGGTGGTTGCCGACCACTCATCTACAACAACGTGGTTTTGAGGATGCTTTTTGCGGAAAATACCGAAAAATTTTTCGCTTTTGCTCTCTTAAGTTTATACAAAAATAGTTACCGAAATACCGAGTAAAACCGTCTAAAAAGTAACGACGGTACCAAAAACGGTACATTTTTTAAAAAATATCGACGGTACCGATAACGGTACTAAAGAAGTACCGCGGTACTGCCCAACTCTGACAACAAATATGTCGGTCTAAACTATCTAGCAGTCGAAGATCATCAAGCTTGGTCTGCAACAGTTGTTGACTTTGATAAACGCAAACGGTTTTGATAACAGCAACCATATATTGAGAGACAACAGAAAGTCTGCAGGCACTTGAAAAGTTGGGTGAAGTGAAAAATTTTTTGGAAATCGAGAAAGTGTAGTTCTCAAATCCTAGCAAATGGTCCAAAACTTGTTTAAAATTTGTTTTTGGGGGGGTTGCCACCGTTTTCCAGCCGGCTATCCCCCAAAATGTCATCGCGACAGATAATGCAGGGGGTGATTCTTATATCTCGGTAACCACTGGTCGGAGAGTAATGACATATGGCTCAAAATCTGCGGAAATACCATGTTTCTATCTATGCTAAGAAGAAACTTTTCTCTATTTTCAACACAAAAAAAGTTGCAGCCGAAAAACAAAAAATTGCGTCTATTTTTGGAAAATTCATCTACGATTAACTGCGTAAGAAGCACATTTGTTTAATCTTGATTGTAAAACTGATTCCTCTCATATAACTAACGCTGTTTGTTGATTTGATGCATCAACAAATGGACGTATGGTGACTTCCACTCTTGCTGAAACAGGATGAGTGTTAACAATTGCCTCCAATCAGCAAGGACATGCGCTAAGAGAAAGTAGCCGAAATAGGCGTTAAGCAAACTTAGTAATTCTAGTAAATTGATTTTAAATGCGAGATTGTTTTTAAATTAAACACGAAAAAATTGTAACATACAAAGGCTGAGTGGTGTCAAGACTGACTTCATAACAGAATAATACAATTTCTGGAGGATGTTGTCAGGCTTGCAGTTGCTGAAAATTGTTGCTGGTCAGAATCAAAATTGGCTAATTCGTAATAAGCATTTGCTACCAAGTTCAGAGTTGGTACTTGGAACAAGCGAATTAAACTAGTGTTCAGTACATGGGGCCAGTCATCGATATTTGCACTTTCTTCAGCTACTTGTTCCGGTGTGCTAGCACTTTTGCCACTCCTACACTTCTTTCATTTTTATTATCATCCTTTAACATCATCATATAATCAGGTAACCCATGGATCCAGCAACTTTTTCAACTTAGTTCAGAGGATTTGGAATTTTTCAAATAAACGTGTTGAAGAAATTAGGGTACTTTGAGTGTGGTGCAACGGAATGGTTGTTATGCACCGCAAAATTACGCTTTGATTGCGATGTAAGGGGATGAAAATGTAGGAGAGGCGAAAATGCTAGAACGTTGGGAACAAGTAGTTGAAGAAAGTGCAAATAACGATAACTCTCCCCTTGCACTGAACAGCAGTTTGATTCGCTTGTTCGATGTACCAACACTGAACTTGGAAGCAAATAGGGGAAAGTGAGGACCCTTGAGCCACTTTTTGTACAATCGTTTCTACGTTGAGTTTTGAACGAGCTATAAAGTTGGAATTTTAAAGGAATATGCTCTTTTGCACTCCGATGATACCATGTGTTGGTTGAAGTGATAACTTTAACACGTTGGCTGATATTGATCCTCAAATGGATGTGGCTCAAGGGTCCACACAGAAAAAAAAGTAAGAACCCTTGAGCCACTACACTTGCTCCCATAAACCACAATAAAGATGAAGCATGAAACGTCGTTTACTCGCTGTTTGCACGAATTTAGTCAAAATTACTGTAAAAGAATAAAAACACATTAGTGATTCTACGATCAAATTTGGACTAAAAAAAGAATTAAAAAATATCCAGCTTGATCTTTTAGTGATGAACATTAGCCAAGATGTAGACCTATTTGGCTGCAAAAAAATGTCTGGTGTCACACGATTCACTGAACTTGTTGAAGGCCTAGGTGTAACAGGTGCTGAAGACGCAGACGCAAAAACAACTAAATATTTATCTTGCAAGGACTCATGAGCCATGGCTCAAAGGTCGACAGTTTTGGTGGCTCATGGCTTCACACTGCAACCTGTCTGTATAAAATTTCATTCTCTTCAATATGGTTACAGAAAAATTTGATCTCAGTGCTTAGATATATATACCCTAATATGACTCATTACTACTGCTAAATGCACAAGAATTTACCAATGTTACTTTATGCTCAAAGATCGACAAATTTATACCCCTAAAAGTTACTTTTTTGTAGCAAAAACAAACCAACCAACGCAAATCCTCCAAACGTGTTTACTTCTCACTTATCGTTTCTGATCATGCGTAACCAACCTAGTGTTGTCAAAAAAAGTTGATAAAAAATCTAAAACACTTTGCTACGGAAAGCTGGAGGGGTGGTTCATGGACTTGGGTCCTCACTTTCCCCTACTTACTACGAATTTGCCAATTTTGATTCTTACTAGCAAAAGCTTCCAACAATTGTAAGCCTTGCAGATACAGAAATAGAACAGTGCCTGAAGAAACTTCTGGTATTGCACTACCTATAGGCTATGTCATTGTCAATCTGTGAAGCGGCACGTCGAATTTGTTGCGAAAGCGTCTGTACAAGTTGAAAGATTTGATCAACAACGAGATGAGTCATTCGACAAAAAATTAAATCTCGCAAACTTACGAAAACGTTTGACACCAAAAAGCAGTTCAAATAACGTGCTTTAGTAGCCTAAATCGTGTGACCTCTTCTATGAGCCGGATGGGTCAGAGTTGATCTCAAAGCAGATGTTTTTGCTCTTACTATACCATATGGGTGCACCTCCGCACCACACTTCTCGAATTTGTCACAACTGTGCCGCATGAGGTTGACAGCATTTTTGGCTGCTAAAAACAGCCACTTATTTCATCTAGCATTAGCCTATATTATTTCGTCGTGAAGTCAGTCTTGACACCACCCAGCCTTTATATGGACCACTTTTTTCGTGTTTAATTTCAAGGGCGTGGAGCCAGAACTGGCTATGTCCAAAATCATGGTTTTCCGTAAGATGCATTTAAAGTTTTAAAGCTCATTATAAAATCAGAGACAACCAAAAATGCATGGTCAGTTTAATATGCTTACAGTGCGTGTAGAACTCAGCCAGCTTGGGAGCAAAAGCGCACCCACAAAAAGAGTAATTTTTTGGACTTAACTCATTTTCACCAAAAATTGACATAGACGGTTTTGGCTCCAAGCCCTCGATTAAAAAACAATCTCGCATTAAATAAAATCAATTTACAAAAATCACTAAATTTGCTTAACGTCTATTTCAGCTACTTTCTCTTGGTGCATATGCCCGTGCTGATTTGAGGCAATTGCTACCACTCATCCTGTTTCAGCAAGAGTGGAAGTCACCACCCGTCCATTTATTTGATGCATCAAATCACAAACAGTGTTAGTTATACGCAGTGATGGGATTCAAAATTTTAAGAACAGGTTCTCTTTTGTATCGTACTTCCTAACAACAGGTTCCTTCATAAAGGTCTGATGTCTGTAAAAAGAAGCAAGAACGGGTTCGCTGATTCTATTTGAATAAGGTACATGGAGTAGGGTGTAAATAAAATTAGGCCATAAAAAACTGTAAATAGTGTTTAAAATTAGGCTTGGCTGTAACCTTTGGAAAATACTGTATTTGCTTTTAACTTTTATTACTACATTCGCGTGACACAATGGAGGATTTTGCGGCTAAAGTTATTAAAGAAATGGAAGAATTTGGAAATCGACTGGCGAGGTATGAGGCTGAATATGCCAGCACTAGCAGCAGGCTTGCTGCTGATACTCATGGCAGTGAGTCTGTTGCTGTTTCTGTTCCTACTTTTTTTGCAGACCAGAAAGAGCAAGCTAATCAATTGAAGGAAATGAGGATTGCATTTAGTAATCTGAAGAAAATGGTTGACCGACTTCAAAATAAAGTAGAGGACCAAGAACAGAAGTTGGATGATTTGAAACAGTACGCCCGGTCAAATTGTCTCATAATTCACAGATGCGAGGAAGTTCCAAAACGGGGGGAGTATCTAGAACATGAAAAATATGTATGCGGATTACTAAACCTTAATCTAAAACTAATTCCTCCATTGCAGGTGAATGATATAGATATTGCCCATCCTCTTCCAGCTGAAAACAACAATTGCCCGGTTATTGTAAAATTTCTTCGAAGCCAAAGGAATTACATTTTTTCGCAAAAGAGGTTGCTGAAGGGGAAGCAGATGATCATTACAGAATCCTTCACCAAACGCCGACTGCAGCTCTTAGAAGCTGCAAGGGATGTTTTTGGCTGGAGGTCCGTGTGGTCATTTAATGGCTATGTCTACGCATTCGCTGGTGGAAAAAAACAGGTTATTCGTAATCTTAATGACATTGTTGAAATTAAAAATTCAATGTAATCTTAAAATCTTTTTTCACCAACAGCCTTAAGTTATGATTTGTAGACTCCAGTTGATGTATGAAAAATGTAATTACTGGTAACCAGCCAACAACTAATGGATAGTTTTTGGCCAGATTATTGACATTATTATGATTTGACCCATACGAATGTGACTAATTCATTATGGCTGATACTAATTTTACAGACACCCTTATTAATTAGAAGTACTGCATATACCAATAACTGTTAAATTGTGTAGATCTTCCTTCGCAAAGGCTTGTACACCTATACCCTTAGGTTTTTTGTTTTTATTATCTTATGTTTATTGCTTGTTCTAAACTTTTTTAATATTTTTTAAGTAGCATGCTTATTAGCTTAAATTGCAGTCATTGCAAAATAAATGTAACTAGCAAGCAAAAATATGTAGTTTGTGGTCTTTGCTCTCTAACTTATCATGTAAAATGCCTCAAAAGTAATCTATCATTAAATAGAAATAATTTAATTTCTGTGGTTAACTATACCTGCCAAACATGTGTACAAGTGGTTTTTCATTTTCTTTCAAATAAGGAACTTCAAGAAGAGTTCACTACTCATTTTGAAATAAATTCGTTATGGTTGAATGAAATGTTTGCTGACCCTGAGCATGTAAACAACTGTGATATGGACTCTGGTAGTGATGATGAAATTTACATAAACTTACTAAAAGATGTGTATGTTAGTGCTGAAGAAGTGAACAGTTATTTTGTAAATGATAATCTCCAAGAAACTTCGAGTAATAATTACCAATTCTCAACCCTGTGTATTAATGCTCGTTCCATTGTCAATCCTGTCAATTTTACCAAAATAGAACGATTGATAACTTTGCTAGATTATACGCCTGATGTAATGGGGGTAACAGAAACCTGGGAACAACCTAATTCATTTGGACAGTATAAATGCTTACCAGGATATACGTTTGTGTCTAATGGAAGAATAAATCACAGGGGTGGTGGAGTGGGTATGTATGTTAAAAATAGTTTGAACTTCTATGTATGTAATGATCTAAGTGTAATGGATGAAAAGATCTTTGAATCAATTTTCATAAATATTCAGTTTTTGAATAAGGAAATAACCTGTGGCACCATTTATAGATCACCTCAGCATAATAAAGAAGCTTTTTCACAGTTTTTTTGTCATTTTAAAAATACTTTCACCAGCTTGGATAAATTTAAAAACAAGTGTTTCATCATGGGTGATTTCAATATTGATTTGCTAGATGTAAAGAATGAAAACACTGAAACATATGTGGAATCCATGTTTGATTATAATTTCTACCCTTTAGTAAATAAACCAACCCGCATAACAAAAGATAGATGCTCTTGTATAGACCACATTTTGACAAATATGATTGGATCTCAAATAAAAAGTGCTATCGTTGCGCATGAAATATCTGACCATCTTCCTGTAATTCAAGTATCTAATGTTGGTATACCCCTCTTAAAATATGAAAATAATGAATGGTGTTTTAGTCAACCTAACCTTCGAAAATTTTACCAATCTCTGGAAACAAAAATCTTTGAAGATGTATACAATATGTCTGACCCTGATGATAGCTTTAAAGTATTCATGAAAGAAATCAACCCTTTATTAGTACAATGCTTTAAGTACAAAAAGAAACAGATAAAAAGTGATATGCGTTGTGTGTGGTATGATCGTAAGCTGTTGTGTGTGGTATGATCGTGAGCTGTTGTGTGTGGTATGATCGTGAGCTGTTGTGTGTGGTATGATCGTGAGCTAGTTGTGTGTGGTATGATCGTGAGCTGTTGTGTGTGGTATGATCGTGAGCTGTTGTGTGTGGTATGATCGTGAGCTGTTGTGTGTGGTATGATCGTGAGCTGTTGTGTGTGGTATGATCGTGAGCTGTTGTGTGTGGTATGATCGTGAGCTGTTGTGTGTGGTATGATCGTGAGCTGTTGTGTGTGGTATGATCGTGAGCTGTTGTGTGTGGTATGATCGTGAGCTGTTGTGTGTGGTATGATCGTGAGCTGTTGTGTGTGGTATGATCGTGAGCTGTTGTGTGTGGTATGATCGTGAGCTGTTGTGTGTGGTATGATCGTGAGCTGTTGTGTGTGGTATGATCGTGAGCTGTTGTGTGTGGTATGATCGTGAGCTGTTGTGTGTGGTATGATCATGAGCTGTTGTGTGTGGTATGATCGTGAGCTGTTGTGTGTGGTATGATCGTGAGCTGTTGCTTCTTCCTCGCAAAAAAGACAGGCTTTATAAAGTTTATCTTCGAAAGAAAACTTTAAAGACCAAAGAAAATTATAATAAGGTTCGAAATTTTTATTTTCACATGATAGCTCAGAAAAAGAAAGAACATATGCAAAATCAATTTCAAAAATATCAAAACAACATTCGAAAAACTTGGCAGTTAATGAAAAGTCTTATTGGCAAAACTCGCTATAAATTTAGTTCAACAATCATCCAGTATTACGGCATCTTCGTGAATAAACCTGTTGAAATTGCTAATTGCTTCAATGATCACTTCTCAACCATAGCAAAAAAGTTGACCAATAAGCTGCCTTCTTCTGCCACCAAATTCACGGATTATTTGCCTCCATCCAATCCTTCTTCAATGTTCATGACTCCTGCGAATATAGCTGAAATCAAGAGATTAATACACGAACTTAAACCTAAGCTGAGCGCTGGAATTGACCAAATACTTCCGCTTGTTCTAAGATACTTTCCTGACAATGCCCTTCATGCCCTCAGCTACATATTTCACCAGTCATTGTGTCAAGGTAAATTTATTTCAATGTTTAAACAGGCCAAAATTATACCAGTATTTAAAAAAGGAAATCCAAAAAATGTGTTGAATTACAGGCCAATAAGCCTACTTCCTTCTCTATCGAAAATTCTTGAAAAAATTGTTTACACTAGACTGCATTCATTTATCAATATGAACGACAATCTCTCTCATCAACAATTTGGGTTTAGACGTAAGCACTCGACTAACCAGGCAGCAACTTTGCTTATCAGTAATATTGTAGATGCTTTCGAAAAAAAGCAGTCAGTACTCGGAATTTTTCTTGACATCTCAAAGGCATTTCACACGATTGACCACACAATTTTATTGCGTAAATTAAATAATTATGGTGTTAGAGGTGTATCGTTAAACTGGTTTGAAAGCTACCTCTCCAACCGTTCTCAAATTGTAGAATATGCTGGGGTTACTTCCTCTAATCAAGTGAACATCTTTAGCTCAGTGCCACAAGGCTCTATCCTCGCCCCTCTACTTTTTATCATTTATGTGAACAGTTTTAATAATTGCCTGGAGTTCAGCTCTAATATATCTTTTGCTGATGACGCAAATGTCTTTATTGTAGATAATCAATTGCAAACCCTAATGAAAAAGGAAACCAAGAACCTAAAAACATTGATAACTGGATGATTGCTAATAAACTATCTATAAACACTAACAAAACAAATTGTATTCTGTTCCAAACACCAAAATCCCAGTTGATTAAAACCACGAATAATTTGCATTTAAAATTAAGAAATGACATCTTTGAAAAAGTTTCTTCAACTCGATTTTTGGGAGTGATAATAAATGAAAATTTGTCTTGGAAAAATCACATGGAAATGATAAAGCAAAAATTGAGAGCTGCACTTTGCGCTGTTATGCGAGTTCGATCCTATCTATCTTCTAAAGCCATGCTTAGTTTTTACCACTCGTTATTAATTAGTCACGTCCGATACTGTATAACCAATTGGTGTTTTAACAACGAATCCAAAATGCAACAATTACAGCGTATTTGCAATAAGTTTATACGATTAGTCTTTCATTTGAAGAGACGTGAAAGTGTAAGAACTGTCATGAAAGAAAACGGTCTTTTAACTATTAAGCAAATGTATCAGGTTGAACTAGCCATTTTTATGTTTAGAACTGTCAAAAAAATCATCCAACTGTATTGCAGAACCTGTTTCAGTCAAAATCAAGTCGTATTTCAACCAGAAGTTATTTGTTTTATTTAGTAGCATATTTATCCTCCTATCACGAGAAAGCGATCAATGCGCTATACGAGCTCGCTTAGGAGTTTCCAGCCATTTGTCTACCATACCAAGATGGGGGAATCCCGCTAAGTGCCTTTCCCAACGGCACAACAAGTAAACTTGCCGGCTTGTTCTCCACACTGTCCCTTTAATGCTGAGCGTCAAGCAGGGAAGCTGTGAATACCAATGTTAAAGTCATTGGTTCGACCCGACTCGGAATCAAACCCGAGTCTACAGCTCAAGAGACAGACGCTCTATACCACTCGGCCATCTGAGCTGTTGAGTCACTATATCAGTAATAGTCACTATATCTCCCCAGCGTATAGCTTAACTGTGTGCCAACAATCCGTCAAATTTTCTGGACCTAAGATATGGAGTAATTTGCCAAACGAGATTAAACAGTGCAAGAGTTTGAAATGCTTTGCGATCAAAGTTAAAGCACATTTTTTGAATATCTAAGTTTTACTGCAGATAGTAAAATCAGTCCCTCAATTATTAACAAAGCTATCGACATTCGCTGTTTCTTTTTTTTTTTTTTTTTTCTTTTTTTTTTGATTTGTTATGTTGCTGCTGCAGTGTTTTTTTTTTTAGATGTCTTCAGTATGACGATAAAAGAATGAAAAGGAAAAACATCTAAAAAGAACGACTAAAAAATCCACTCTTCCCCACACTGTCAAGAAAAAAATACCAAAGAATTACCAGCGCTAATCCACTTAAAGATAATACGGACTTTACAAAGAGATGAACATTCAACGACAAGACTTGCTGAAATAACAGTATTATTAATAAATGCCCCGCGAAAATGTTTGCATCCGTATAGTTGTGATGATGCCTTTTACTATCGTTTAAGTACCGCTACTGATTTCAAAAATAAGCCCTCTGTGGTTAGTTGGTCAGTTGGGTCACAAGCTGCTATTTTGAGTTGGAAATTAATGCATCTGCTTTTTTGTTACAGCATGCTTTTGCTATTTAAATATGTTAGGCCTACGATGTTGGTTCGTTTTTGTTGATGTTTTTTTAATTTGTGTGTGTTAATGTGATGCTACCGGTCATGCAGCCATGTCCAGTCAGTTTCGACTGGCATGCTATGGGGCGCCGTGTGTAAAGCTACGCAATATAAACTTTTGCATCATTTTTTTGGTTAATTTTGGTTAAATTACATGCAATATCATATATTGTTGCAATTTATCTATATTGCTGCAATATGTGTTAAATTGTTGCAATTTATCTATATTGCTGCAATTTGTGTAAATTGTTGCAATTTATTTATATTGCAAAAAAACACTTAAATCGCCTTTTAATTGCCTTGGTGATATGCTAACTAAAACAGTCAGTGTTGCCCTTCCCTTTTTCCATGAACTCATGTAGTGTACTGGCCTGAGGCGCTGTTGAACTGACTGTGCAGTGTGCGCTTATTGGTTTGGCTGAAACATTTTGAAATAAAGTGGCTTGGAATTTGATTGATAAAATACTGTTATGATTGGTAGATACAATTGCAGACATATGCAAAAATATAGACGTATAGATATGGTATCCTTTGGAATACCAGCAGCTAGACTAGACTAGACTACCGGTATGGGGGTAACAACTAGTATCAGCTCCCAGGTCCAGCTGGATTGGGTTAGGATTAGGTTCAGTTAGGGTTAAATTTAGTTAAGGTTCGTTCACTTACAAAATATCGGTATCTGAAAAATCTTGTTCTAAAGTACAGTACCAGTAACCCGACATTAAACCTAGTCTAGCTACCTCAACCTATGTTTTTGTGACATACTACTATCTCGTTGCTAATGCAGAATGGCTTAAGGTGTGTTTACACAGAATACGATTTTCATGCGATTTTGTTGTCGTACGTAATTTTATGCGATTTTTGTCATAAGAAGTGACGGATCTGACGTGATATTAAATGCGATTTCATCGGTGTAACGGCAGCTATAATAGATAGCAGCCTCGTATCCCACGTCAGTATAGTGACTACACGCGCGCCATAAAACAATCACAATCCAATGGAAATTAAAGATTATATTGTAAACAGGAGTTTGAATTCGAAACTTTTGGTAATGGCAGCGGTAACTGAAACAAACAAAAAAAAAACATAACTAACAAGTCAAAGCATAAGACGTATTTACAAACACAGAGCAAAGCATAATAGTGAAGACAAATTCCTTTCGTTACATATCGACCAGAAAAATTTGGACTAACACGTAATAGCAAATCAAAATACCTGACTGTGGGCAAGGTACGGCTTCAAACAACACCAGCGATCAGACTGTGCCAGTGATCTCAAGGTGACAATACAATCTGCAATTGATATTGTGGACGTAAGCAAATAGCCTGTACGATTAGACCATAATAATCAGCACTTTCAGCTAGTATTTACTTGAAAAGGTATTGCCCCGTAGATTATGTCAAATTAGTAAAATAGATACGAACAAATATCACAAATTATCACATATAAATAATCAATCATCAAAGAGCAGTTGAGATAACCTTAGCCAGTCTGGCCGGTATGGCCTACGATACGGTACATTATGAGCTACAATTGTTTAGTCAAATCCCGTAAACTATTATATACTAAACAGCAATGTCAGTCAAACTACAAGTATCATTATTCATATAAACAGTAAGAACAGAAGAGTAAAACACATACCGCAACAAGGACTCAGCAACTAAACCAATGTCAAGGTAAATCCAACAAACTTCACAATTTCCATCCAAGTTATTAAATTACCGTTACTTCTTAACATACATCATTAACTTAAAATCCTACGAACTAAACAGGTAGCGAGTTAACTATCTTTACAATGACATACTTCATACCGGTACGCGATTCACTGAACTGCTAACTGCTGGTCAGCACAGTCGCTATTGAACAAAGAAATAAAAACAGTGTTGCCATTTATAAAAAAAAAAACGAAAGAGAGACGGAATACACATTCGCAACATCGCCCCTCAAAAACAGGTTCTTATTTCGCAAATAACGTAGCTGTTTTTCCTCTAACATGACAGCAAATCCGAAAGACAATTTCAAACAATAAGGCAAAACGAACAAGTATTTACACAATAAACCAATAAGTCCCAAAAGCACACGGCAACACCATAATTGCCTCGACAAATCTATGCAAAGACAATCATAACAGGGGACAATATTAAACATAACAGTGGAAACAAACTAATCCTAATTTACATTCTTCATTGTTGTGGATTCATCAGAGTGTCTTCTAATCAGCAACAGGTTGAGCATCGTCCTCCCCTTCGGCAGCATGCAATAACACAAGTTTGTGCACAGGTCTATCGAGGTACGTAACAGATTTCATTCTCTTTCCTTTAGCATCAATGCTGGAGTCGGCCATTCGTAACCGAACCTTTCTCACTAGTCCATCTGAGCTTGGATACGTGTTTTCCACTACAGCAAGTCTCCATAGATTCCTCCGTGGTAAATCGTCGTCACGAACGATCACGACGTCCTTTGGTCGCATGTTTCTGGTAACTTGCGTCCATTTTTTTCTAGTTTGAAGTTGATGCAAACACTCCTTTCTCCACCGTTGCCAGAACTCGTTGGCGAGATATTGCACTCTTCGCCATCGTTTGCGAGCATACTGGTCTGCCTTTACGAATCTTCCGGGTGGAGGCAGTAAAAGCTTATGTTTCATCGTCAACAAATGGTTTGGAGTTAATGGTTCGGGACTATCCGGATCGCACAAGTTTTCGGTCGTCAATGGGCGTGAATTAATGATGTTCTCTACTTCCGTCAAAAATGTTCGAAATGACTCGTCGTCAAGATGTGATGCTGAAGCAAGAAGAAGAGGTTCAAGAGCGTTCCGAACAGTTCGGATTTGCCTCTCCCAGACACCTCCCATGTGACTAGAATGAGGAACATTGAACTTAAACTCAACCCAATCGCAGTTGTTGTGCAAGAGATACTCATGAACTCGGGCATCGTCCATCTCCTTGAGCGCTCTTTTTAGTTCATTGTTGGCGCCGACTATATTCGTGCCGCAATCTGATCGTAGCTGAGCAACAGGTCCTCGTCGACTAAGAAATCGTCTTAGCGCATTAATAAACGAATCTGTTTCAAGGGTATTAGCACATTCAAGATGTACTGCTCGACTTGACATGCAGGTGAACAGAACACCATACCGTTTTAACACTGAACGCCTTTCTTTAATGTTGAAAGGACCAAAAAAATCAACAGCACTATAAGTAAACGGAGGCTCTTCAGCCAAGCGATCTTCCGGTAGTTCTGACATCTTCTGGACTTGCGGAATACCTCTCATACGTTTGCATAAAACGCACTTGCTTAGAACCTGGGAAACTGCAGATGAACCACCAATAATCCAATAGCCATTTTGCCTCAAATGGTTGTGGGTCGTCCCTCTTCCCATGTGGTTGACTTCTTGATGATAATCTGACAAATTAGCTCGTCGAATTCTACCTCCTACTTTTAGCAACCCATCGTTGTCCAAAAAGGGGTCCAAGCGATGTAGAGAGCTGTTAACCCTGAGCACTTTATACTTCGAAGAGTTTTTTCCATCATCTCGGATCTCATCTCTTCTATCTCTCAAATAAGAGATTTCTTCAGAGAAGTTTTCCGACTGCACACCTCTAAGAATGGTAACTTCAGCCATACGAAACTCATGAACTGATACTTTGTTAGGGCAACTCTCAACCTGATTGATAGAAGCAGTCTTTCCTTTACTTCTTACCCTCGCATAGAGTTTCCTCTTATATAGAATGCAAGTAGCAACTGCACGTCTTGCTCGATTCCAAGACGAAAATTGTATTAAACGGCTGGATTCGAACCCAGAATTCTTGGAAGCAGTCGTTGCAAAGGCAGTGGCTTTACGCATTTCTTTCTTTATTTCTGAATCGATTTCTCCATCTGCTTGGTACCTGTTCTCGGAATAGGACTCAACATTACTCCAAAGAAAATTGGGACCACTTAGCCATTGCGATTTGCTAAAAAGTTGCTTGGCTTCCATGCCCCTGCTGGCGACATCACTAGGATTCGATTTCGATTTCACATATAACCAACGACTTGGTTCACTCAAGTCTCTAATTTGCTGCACCCTGTTGGCAACAAAAACGTTAAACCGTTTAGCTTCGTTATTAACATATCCAAGAACAATTTTGCTATCAACCCAAAAGTATTCACTAATTGAAGAATATTTCAGTTCATCTTTCAAAAACTTTCCAACTTTGGCGGAAATAACGGCAGCCGTCAGTTCCATCCTTGGCACAGTCACATGTTTCAAAGGGGCCACTCTGGCCTTTCCCATCACAAAGGCACAATGAACTCGGCCATCTTCGTTGACAAATTTCAGATAAGAACACTGTCCCAATCCAGTTTCACAAGCATCAGAAAAATGATGCAGTTCTACCTTAGCCAGTTTGTTAAAGTCAGGAGGCTTAAAACAGCGCTTCACTTCCAACCTTTCGAGTGCGGGTATTTCAGACCTCCATCTGCTCCAACGAGACGACAATTCATCGGAAATCGGATCGTCCCACGACGCTCCACTGCGACACAAATCCTGCAAAATTTTCTTTGCAACAAGCACTACTGGAGCAACAAATCCGGTAGGATCGAATATCGAGCTTACGGTAGACAGAATGCCGCGTCTACTCAAAGGACTGTCCTTAAGTTCAATTCGAAATTGGAAGGAGTCGTTTTCGACGCACCAGATGACACCCAGAGCTCTCTCAACTGACAATGCATTCGGGTATTCAGAGACACCAACGACAGGTTTCCAGCTCTTAGCTCTTTCCGACTCTGGAATGGCTTTCATCACTTCTTCATTATTAGATAAAAACTTGTGAAGACGCAGTCCTCCTTTAGCACAAATTGCTCGACTGCTTTCTATCAAGCAAAGCATTTTTTCTTCTGAAGGAAGAGATATCAAACCGTCATCTACATAGAAATCATTTCTTACGAATTCGGCAGCAGGAGTACCAAACTCCTCTTCTCCATCATCAGCTGCTCTCTTCAAACCAAAGTTTGCACACCCAGGAGAACTAGATGCACCGAAGAGATGAACTTTCATTCTATAATCTCGCAAAGGTCGATAGATATCGCCATTTTCCCACCACAAAAACCTTAAGTAATCTCGATCGTTTTCGGAAACGTAAAACTGGTGGAACATCGCTTGGATGTCCGCCATCAGAGCAACATTTTCCTTTCGGAATCTACAGAAAACTCCCAACATTCCATTTAATAAATTGGGACCTCTTAGCAGGTGATCATTTAGTGATACTCCTTCATATTCTGCGGAACAGTCGAAAACCACGCGTATTTTATTCTTTTTGGCATGGTATACACCTGTGTGGGGAACATAATTCACTTTTCCGTCATTTCGATCCATTTCCTCCAGAGGTACTTCCTCAGCCCATTTATCAATCACATCACTCATAAATTCAACATAATCTTGACGGAACTTAACATTCTTTGCAAGACGACGCTTGAGTTGCATGATCCTTTTCACAGCGAGGGGCCGGTTGTTCGGCAAAGCAACTTGTTCTGATCTCATGGGCAAGGGCATGGAATAATGTCCATCAGATAATTGCTTGATATTGTTAGACAGAATTTGGACAAACTTCATATCGTCGATGGAAAGTTCACGATTGGCATTATTCGGCTCTGTAAAATCAAGTTCCATCATCTGTCTCACTTGATTAGGATTGATGATCTCCTTGGCCTTGGTTGCACAGACAAACCTTGCGTCTCCAGGCTTTAATGGTACTCCAACAACTGGATTAGATACTACACAGGATACATTAATGCGATTTGAAACAGCAGTTCTTGCTTCTGCAGATTGGCACACAATACCTACGATTCCCCAGCCGAGGATAGAACGCTGACCATAAGGTTGATCATCACTTCCTGTCACTATTTCTCTAGGTCTTACAGCTCGAGGTACATTATTTCCAACTAGCAAGGCGATGTCAGCCTTAGCGTGATAAGGTGACATTTTTTTGGCAATCTCCCGGAGATGATCCCATTTCTCAGCTACTTCGGGCTTGGGAATCTGAGACCTACTTGCTGGTATATGATCCCTCGTATAAGTTGCTGGCAGGTCTATGCGCACCTGACGATCAAGGCTCAGAAGTTCCAAATTCGTAACTTTCTTGGAACTTATTTGACACTGGCTCTTTTGCATGGTCGAAAGTGTGAGCACAGTGTCACATCCGGTTAATCCAAGCTGATGTCGCAACTTGTTTGACATGAAGCAGGTATTTGATTGATCATCAAGAATGCAATAACAAAGAATTTCTTTGTTAGGTTCATCTTTTGGTCTCACATAAACGGGCACAATCATCGAGTTATCACTTCCACTTCCCTGATCCTTCACGGAGCAAACCTCGGTACATCTAGCAACTACATCCTTGCTTTCTTGCTCGTCTAGATGCAAAGCCGTGAGGTGAAGTTTTCCACAAGTTTGACATTTGGCCCTAGCTTCACATTTTCTAGAAAAATGATCCGCACTAGATCCACATCCAAAGCAAAGTTGGTTGTCCTTAAGGAACTTTAAGCAATCATCCCTGGACAATTTTGGGAACTCAGAACAATCGTTGATGTGGTGCTGCAGAGAACAATAAGAGCAATTACCCCGTTCAGCACTCGAACTTGTCTTCAGAGCTCTTGCATTGTTGCCAGCTTGCCTTTCCCGATGCGGAGATCTACCAGTATTCATAGTTTTCAGGCTTTGTAATTCGGGAATATTCGCTTTGTTAGAACGTCTTTCTACAAAACGCACTAGATGATCGAAGGGAGGATAAGAATCAGCATCTTTTTCTTCACGCCACGAACATATTTCATCCCGCCAATCATTTTCGAAGTATTTCGGAAGTTTGGCAAGTATTTTCTTTGATTCTTGAGGAAAATCCAAAATCTGCAAACCACCAACACTCTTTCTTATTTCAGCAATCTGCACAAGGAGGTCTGAAAACTGTTGTAGTTCTTTCGGGTGGTGTGGTTTGATTACAGGCCATTCTTCAATTTTATTTAGAAATGCTTGAGAAAGGATATTTGGATTCCCATAACGTTCTTTAAGCCTTTTCCTGGCAGCATGGTAGCAACTTTCTGTTTGCTGGCTAAGCAGGCCTATCACAAGTTGTTTAGCTTCTCCAACCAGGTGTTGACTGAGCAAGTTTAACTTTACATCGGTGCTCTCAACTTGATCATCAACCAAAGCATTGAAAGCTATTTCCCATGCAGGAAATTCAACTATACTACCATCAAAGGGTTCGATTTTAATTCTAGGGATGCGGTAGGTCGAAGAAAATGAAGAAGCACAATTTGCTACTTTGGGCTTTATTTTCGCGGCTTGGATCTTCTCTTTCTTCGGAGATTCCAACCTAACCACGGAAGATGAGTTCTCAAAGGACCGTAGTATACGCTCTTGTTTTTCTTCGTTTGATTCCAAAGGAAGAGAAGACAACTCTTCCCCAGAACCGTGCCCGAATTCCTCCAATTCAGCTTTCTTTGAAGCTCCAGCTCCGGCTTCTAGACCAGCTATCTCCTCTTCCATTTTGAGACGCTCCATTTGCTGTCTAAGCTTGCTCTCGGCTTCAACGTATGGCAACCGAGCCTTTAATTCAGCAACTCGTTCTAACTTCTTAATTCGATCTTCCTGAATGGAACTGAAGGATCCACCATCACTTGACCCTTTGCTCATAGAACCACCACCTCTCACCGAACCTCTCTTCGACTTGGAGTAGCGTGCTGATGCAACCTCTTCGCGGTCAACCATTGCTATTTGTTGCTGCAGGGCTATTCGGGCTCCATCTGCAGCAAGCGCAGCGCTATTTTCTAATTCTTCGAATTTCGTTTCGAATTCATGTATTTGTTCACGACCAATTAGGGCTCCCAGGCTATTTAAACATTCAGACAAATCATCTAGTGCCTTATACATTAGTGCAGAGGCCTTCCTGATAGTTTCCGGGTCTCTAGAAGTGATCGTTACTCTAGTCAAATTCCGAAGTGAGGTTTTGGTGGGTTTAAGTTTTCTGGAGAATTCTTTTTTGGAATTTTCAGTATTGTATTGTAGACCTTTAGCAGTCAACTTTATTGTTCTCTTCGTGTGTGAGGTGCCTGGGGGTTCCTTTAAAGATGAAGCAATATCCTTTCCATCATCAACGTTGTCAGCTGTAACTTCAACCAAGGGTACCTCTTTGTCTTCACCCTTCTCATCATCCACCCTGCTTTCAGGATTAGAATGAAGGGTTGGATTCACAACAGTCTCTTCAACTTCTGACATATTCCAATAGGAAAATTAGCAAAGTGTAAAGTAAAACAGATTCTATTCAAATATAAAAACAAATTCTACCTTGGGCGTTCTTCTTTCAGCCTAGTCAGTTACTGTAACGGCAGCTATAATAGATAGCAGCCTCGTATCCCACGTCAGTATAGTGACTACACGCGCGCCATAAAACAATCACAATCCAATGGAAATTAAAGATTATATTGTAAACAGGAGTTTGAATTCGAAACTTTTGGTAATGGCAGCGGTAACTGAAACAAACAAAAAAAAAAACATAACTAACAAGTCAAAGCATAAGACGTATTTACAAACACAGAGCAAAGCATAATAGTGAAGACAAATTCCTTTCGTTACATATCGACCAGAAAAATTTGGACTAACACGTAATAGCAAATCAAAATACCTGACTGTGGGCAAGGTACGGCTTCAAACAACACCAGCGATCAGACTGTGCCAGTGATCTCAAGGTGACAATACAATCTGCAATTGATATTGTGGACGTAAGCAAATAGCCTGTACGATTAGACCATAATAATCAGCACTTTCAGCTAGTATTTACTTGAAAAGGTATTGCCCCGTAGATTATGTCAAATTAGTAAAATAGATACGAACAAATATCACAAATTATCACATATAAATAATCAATCATCAAAGAGCAGTTGAGATAACCTTAGCCAGTCTGGCCGGTATGGCCTACGATACGGTACATTATGAGCTACAATTGTTTAGTCAAATCCCGTAAACTATTATATACTAAACAGCAATGTCAGTCAAACTACAAGTATCATTATTCATATAAACAGTAAGAACAGAAGAGTAAAACACATACCGCAACAAGGACTCAGCAACTAAACCAATGTCAAGGTAAATCCAACAAACTTCACAATTTCCATCCAAGTTATTAAATTACCGTTACTTCTTAACATACATCATTAACTTAAAATCCTACGAACTAAACAGGTAGCGAGTTAACTATCTTTACAATGACATACTTCATACCGGTACGCGATTCACTGAACTGCTAACTGCTGGTCAGCACAGTCGCTATTGAACAAAGAAATAAAAACAGTGTTGCCATTTATAAAAAAAAAAACGAAAGAGAGACGGAATACACATTCGCAACAATCGGATAAAAGCGCAAAATCGGATAAAATTTTAAAAAAATTGGCTTTGGGCAGGGCCTGAGTTAATTTTTGGGATAAGTGGTTGAGTCGGTTTGATTGCAAAAATGTGAGCCCATGCCATCTTTACTCTCGGCCATCTGAGCAGGTCCAAGTGTTCATATCGGCGGTCCTTTCCTAAACAATTCTTTGCAAAAACTCTGTAGTTGCACCGGATGAACTATCGGAATGGTGGTAAGAGGGTTTACCTGCGACGACGTTGTTGCGAAGAATAAATTGAACTCAATACCAAATGATGATGGTACAACCCTCCGATTACGGACTACTCCATTGCAAAAGTACCTATAGAAAATGAAAAGTTCCAATTTATTTGAACGACCAATCCAACTAGACTAGCCCTATAGGCTAGATACAAGGACTAGGCCTATTAACTAGGCAGACGTCATATCGCCCACCTTCAAAGGGTAAACTGGAGGGCAGTAACGAACTATAGGTAGAGCAAGTATGTCGGGTTTCCGCTACAGAAGGATAAAACGCAACAACTAACTGACCTACCTTAATTTGCACGGTTGACTAGTTTTGCAACGGAGATTGTTCTGCTTGAATTGCCAGCTGATGATTCTGAGAAGCCTTTGCATAGCCTACACTTACCAGGAAAAACGTCATTATTCTACATTGTGCTTTCATATGACATCATAAATGCTTTGTGTATCGCGAAATCTGACTTGGTTTAAACCTTGAAGTCTATATTGAAAAAACTCACGTACGAAATAACATCAGACAGTTCCGTGCGAATATTGTCGCAGAAAATTTACGTACGTGTTTGCATCCATCAGTTTCATGCGATTTTTTCGTACGAAAATCGCATCGTATTCTGTGTAAACACACCTTTATGCTGTGTGGCTGAAACATGTCAGATTACAGTAACTTCTGTGATCTGTCCACAGAAAGCAGGTAGGCTGCATCCTGACATCAGCATACCGATACACCAGTAGCCAGTGACATACGGTAAACTGTAAAATTAAAAATGTCAAACTAGTCTACCGATACCGATATTTTGTAACTGAACGAACCCTAACTGAACCTAATCCTAACCTAACCCAGCTGTACCTGGAAGCTGATACTAGTTGTTACCCCCATACCGGTAGTCTAGTCTAGTCTAGCTGCTGGTATTCCAAAGGATACCATATCTATACGTCTATATTTTTGCATATGTCCGCAATTGTATCTACCAATCATAACAGTATTTTATCAATCAAATTCCAAGCCACTTTATTTCAAAATGTTTCAGCCAAACCAATAAGCGCACACTGCACAGTCAGTTCAACAGCGCCTCAGGCCAGTACACTACATGAGTTCATGGAAAAAGGGAAGGGCAACACTGACTGTTTTAGTTAGCGTATCACCATGGCAATTAAAAGGCGATTTAAGTGTTTTTTTGCAATATAGATAAATTGCAACAATATATGATATTGCATGTAATTTAACCAAAATTAACCAAAAAAATGATGCAAAAGTTTATATTGCGTAGCTTTACACACGGCGCCCCATAGCATGCTTCAACGCTAATCCGTTTTGCTACATGTTTCGTTTTCCGTGCCAGTATTCGTTCGTTTTACTGTTCCAGTGCATTTTCATGCTTTTGGCGTACGGGAATAAAAGTTGAATTGATTGATTGATTATCCTGACATTCCAAGAACGGGTTCGCGCGAACCCGTGCGAACCCCCTGAATCCTATCACTGGTTATATGAGAGGAATCAGTTTTACAGTCAAGATTAAACAAATGTGCTTCTTACGCAATTACTCGTAGATGAATTTTCCAAAAATATTACCAAAAATGGTCGCAATCTTTGTTTTTCGGCTGCAACTTTTTTTGTTTTGAAAATAGAGAAAAGTTTCTTCTTAGCATAGATAAAAACATGGTATTTCCGCAGATTTTGAGCCATATGCCATTACTCTCCAACCAGTGGTTACCGAGATATAAGAATCACCCCCTGCATTATCTGTTGCGATGACATTTTGGGGGGTAGCCGGCTGGAAAACGGTGGCAACCCCCCAAAAACAAATTTTAAACAAGTTTTGGACCATTTGCTAGGATTTAAGAACTACACTTTTTCGATTTCCAAAAAAAAATTTTTCATTCCACCCTATTGAAAAGTCTTAACCGCATACAAGCTTACCGATAGGTAGGCTACAACGTGCTAGCCTACTTTACCGGTAAGTAGGCTACAACTTACGCTACAAGCTTAATAATCAGTTCGAACCCGACCCAGGTTAATTGTCGGGCGAAAAGGACTGATAAAATGAACAAGTATCGCCTATGCATAACGAATTCTAAAACTAAACAATATGCATTATTACGTCATAGTAACTTGGAAAGACTAGTTCTTTCACGGTAGTCTGGCTGCGTAAACACGTTAAAAACTGAAAATTTAATGGCGTTCGGACCAATTACCTTACTCTACCAGTTCAGGATAGGCCTGCGTATTGTTATGAATAAATAGCATGTGGATGTGATACGAATCTTTGATTATGATCTTTGAAGGAACACTACTAATTAGGCTACAACTTGGGATAGTTGCGAGTTTAAATTATGGAACATATCTTAAGGTTTCTGCCGTAAACTTAGTGACTTGAATGTTTTTGAAGCTTACCCAGAGCCGGCGGCAGAGCAGCTGACTTAGGAGGGCCAAAGTTTGAAATTAAGCACAAAAGTCTTTGTCTTCAAAATAGTAAGCTTGTCGATTGGGGGGCCTGAATCCCCTTTTGCGCCGGCTCTAAGCTTACCCCACCAACTGAACGCATCGAACAATTTAGTAGCCTGTGGCCTACTGTGCTGCAACTATACTTTTTAGCAATGTATGCCTGTAGTCAGGGTTGGGAATCGATACTCAAAAAAGTAAAGAAATAATCGATATTCGATAGTTCACCAAAAAGTAAAGAATATTGTAAACGATATTATACTGAGTGATTTTAGCTTTTGCGAAATAACCTACTGCAAACCTAAAGTTGACACCAAATGCACTTTTGCAAGCAAAGTTACTGGTACTCGCCCACTGGCGTACGCACGGGGAGGGGGTTTCGGGGGTCAAATCCCCTCCCCCCCCCATTGAAGATTTTAAAAGAAATGAAAACCTCTCTTTTTGGAACGAACCGCTTTTTTTCATGCAGAGATTGCTGAAATTCCTATCATGTTTTTCTGTGCTATCCAACTTGCTTATAAAATCTTGAAAAACTTTCATTGTGATGCAATAATAGGCCTACTAATAGTCAAACTTTGCTTGTGCGCTGCGCTTGACGTTGGTGATTGCAGAAAAAGTGAAACCTTTCTTGTTTTTAAGGCAAAATCGCTTTTACGCACCGTAACTGTCTCAGGAGCTGGAGTGCTCTGTTTCCCAGACACCCCGATTATGTGCTTGAGAGTATCACATGATATCGACGCTGTGATTTGGGTGAAAAATACTTAGATATAATCGACGCTGTTTTTGACCTTAATCACATGATTAGAGATTCCTCTCGCGCGTAATTTATTGTAATTGAAAAATGTTTCGGTAGGGAGGGCAGTTTTTGCTCATGCTTCACTGTCTTCAGTTTTCAAGACTGGGAAAACTGCCCCTTATATAATGAGAGCATATTAAATGTTTTTATCAAGGTTTATATGTGTTGTTTATATCAATGTTGGTTCTTGAAAAGATTTTTTTGGAGGGAAGCAATTACCTGTTTCACCCCTCTGGCTACACCCTGTTTGTGACGTTGCGAAAGCTAGCTTACTCTAGTCAGTTAACTTTCATATGGCCGAAAAATAAAGTCGACTAAAATTTTTTGGTAAATTTTTAATCACGAATTTACAGCTTGAGTTTTTGTGAAACCTTTTCGCTTCTAAATGAAGCGTAAAGAATCAAGCGAAAGTGTGAATGAAATATCTGGATTGTTTTCTTCGTTATGGCATTATAATAGCTGTGACGTCACTGAAACTTACGTCATCACGATGTGACGTTCTGAAACCCCCCCATTGAAAAATCCTGCGCACGCCATTGTACTCGCCAGAATCACAAGTTTTGTCAGATGCTAGTTTCTCAACTCTGTGGCAACTCTTCCGTTTTGGCTTTGCAATTTGCTTTGGTCCATAGTTAAGATTAAAAAAGAAATCGATAGTTTGGCTGGTACAGGTTTACGGAATGAATATATTATTGCAAACATTAGCGCCAAATTATTGAAATGACAAAAGCAATGATGCTGATAAAACATTTTAAGCAAACGCAGTGCCCAAACTAGCGCCCCCCGAACCCCCCAAACGGAGGGGGGCGCACTAAAAGGGGACCCCGTAAATAGTCAGTACGTAGTACTATTTACTCAACGTATGATAAAGGTGCCCTAAATAGGCCTATTCTAAGATTCAATATATTTTTTGTCTTTACTCGCGCGATGTGGGGCCCCCATACCATATTTCTGCTTTTGGCCATGGGGGCCCCTGCAAATTTTTCGAAAAATAGCAGTCGCAAAACTAGCAAACAAACGTTTAGTAGCATGCCAAAGGCCCCTCATTCTCAAGTGAAAGGCGCACAAATAAGCCTTAAAAACGTTTTTTCTTCGCATTGGTAGCGAAATGCTGTTAGAGTAGGGTTTGCTTGTGCAGCATTATTTTAATGGGTTTGGAAGGGACCTAGTAAAACAGACTATTAAATTTTGTTAAAACTGAGGAATTTTAAAGCTATGGCTCCACCAGTGAAAATTTAAAATTCTTACTGACGGTATTAATTTGTGCGGTGATAATTTATTTTTGTTATAATTAACACTGGTGGAGCTAGAATTTTGATCGTCGAGATTTCGCTAATCGCGCTCGAAATTGCGCCGTCTCCACCAGTATTAATTTGAAATTAATGCAGAAAAATTAATACCGTAATCTCCATTTGTAAATTAATACTGGTGGAGCAAGGCAAATAACACCGGTCGTCGTCCAAATTAATACAGCAACAGTGAGCATCTACAGGCTACGTTCACATGGGGTTTCATTTCGCCCGAAACGAAAAAATCTCATATCGGTAAAGCCTAAAAACAATGGAAGTGTTCACATGAGCGTGCCGAAATGAAATTGCTTTTTTTCTTTTTTTCATTTCTGTCTGCGAGACAGAAATGAAAATTCATTTCGGGCCTTGTGACGTAGGAAAGATAACTGGTAAGCAGCAACATTGGTACGGTACCGGTAATGTACGCAGGCTGCTGGCTAACTGCTAGTGCTAAGGAGCAAGGTAGGCTAGATGTGTTGCAGCAGATATAGCTTAATAGACAAGTTTATGAGCGATGGCACTAGTCTAGTGTTACATTTAAAGGCTTGTTGGGGCTGCGCTTAGCTGACTGAGTGGAAGAGTTAAAAACTGCTGCAGTTTATTTGCAAGGAACTTGAAAACACCCCAAGGGATAAAAAATATTGTGTAAAAATGGAGCCTATATGTACGTAGTCGTTACAACTGTACTTACCAACGATTCAGATTCAGCATATTCAGTATTTCGTCTTGTTGCTTTTGTAGTTGTATCAACAATTTCAACATCAATTGCAAATGCAATTCCAGCAAAGTTGAATAGGCTGACTGCATGCAGACTATCAGGGCAACTAATTGCATTGTGTGCATCTTGTCCAACTAGCACCGAAATGATGACATCATAGTCACAACCACAGCATTTATAGTTCCGTTGCTTTCGGGGCGAAATCAAAACAAGGAAAAAAGCCTACGAAAACCGGTTTAAACTAGTTTTTTCATTTCGCCCTGTTTTCATTTCGGATCTCATGTGAACGTACTCTTATTCAGGTAGGTAGGACGAATTCAGTCCAGTCTGAATAATGTCCTGTGTTACGTGATAATAGGCTAAGATAGCTAAATTTGTAGTTAAGTTAGCTTGGTTCAAGATAATTCTTTTTGAAATTGCAATCGTCTGAGCATGAGCTCCGGCAGTTCAAGCAGCGAAGATGAATGCCTAGCGGTTATGGTTTTTGCTGTGGCTGAAAAAAGACGAAAACATAGCATGTGGGTAAGAGAAGCTTTTAAAGAAAAAGAAAATGGAAGCTACAGGATGGTTCGAGAACTGGCTAAGGGTGACAAGCAAATGTATTTTAGATACATGCGAATGACACCAGGTCGAATGGAGCACTTACTATGTAGTTGCACCTCGCATTGCTAAGTTTTCTACTAATTATAGAGAGCCCATTCCACCGCAACATCGATTGTCTGTAACGTTGCGCCATCTAGCCACCGGCGAATCTCATATTTCTTTAAGCTTGCAGTATCGAATTGGTCGCCAAACGATATCAAAAATTATTCCCGAAACGTGCGAAGCTATTTACGACGTCCTCGCTCCTGTTTACGTGAACACGCCGACATCATCTCGTGAGTGGCTTGCAATTTCAAAACAATTTGAAGAGAGATGGAACTTGCCACACGTCCTCGGCCCTTTGGATGGCAAGCATATACGGATACGAAGCCCCAACAATACTGGCACTTTATACTACAATTATAAGGGTTTCTTTAGCATGGTGCTGCTGGCTGGCTGTGATTCTAATTATTGTTTCACAATGTCCGATTTGGGCCAGTACGGGAGCAACAACGATAGTGGGGTGTTGCTCAGTAGTGAGATGGGAAAGAACCTTGTTCAAGAAAAATTGAACATCCCCAACCCAACCACTCTAGATGGATGTGCTTTCGACCCACTTCCGTATTTTTTGGTTGGGGACGAGATATTCCCCCTGAAGACGTATTTGATGCGCCCGTACGCAGGTTCTGCTGCACGAGATGAAAAGAAGTCCGTATACAATTATCGTCACTCGAGAGCTCGCCGCGTTATTGAAAACGCTTTTGGAGTATTGGTGGCGCGTTGGAGAATTTTCAATACTCCTATTCACGCTAAGCAGGAAAATGTCGAAAAGATTGTTTTGGCCACCATTGCCTTACACAATTACCTTCGGCAAACAGATAACACCAGCTGTTGCCCTGCTGGGTTTATTGATTCCGAAAGATCAACTGGCGACATTATTCCTGGCTATGGGCGCAGGGAGTGTGCCAACTCTGCAGGAGATGCGTCTCAGGGCATGGCCAGAGTGGCGGCACTGAGAGGACAGCGCCGTAGTGACGATGCATTGCGTATGAGAGATAGTCTTACGTAGTACGTCAATAGCGATTTGGGCTCCTTAAGTTGGCAGATAGATCATGTTCGTCGAACGTAACTGACTTTCTTACAAGCACTGAGTGAAACTCTGGATAACTAGAAGCTGAGATATTTTTTGTGTTTATGTCTGATTGTAATATGTGGATTGCAGAAAATAAACGGAAATACTGCTTTCATTTATGTGAGAATTGGCTACACTTTAAGTTTTAATGTTGATCCTGGTAGCGAAACCGCTTCACTTGAACGCACCCATGAGTAAATTAGGAAGCTCGCGCAAACGAGGACCAGGGGCGAAGTAAACAAACCATGGTTTAACTTTAACCAAAGCTTTAAGTGAAATGTATGCTTAAACATCGTAGTGACTGTTTAGTAGACCACGTATAACGGCCTATACCGACATCTTAACATTTATTCAGTTGCCTACTGTAGCTTACGTCTTGACCTGATAAATTAAAAATACTTTAATCACGTGGAACAATTTTATTTCAATAGTGAGCAGTGAGCAATATAACATAACAAACTCGACCACAGGTATAACGACAAAAGCTCACAAATTATTAAAAAATGCTGAAGGGACTTCATCTGGCATTGCAATATTTTTGGGGTTGTAAAAAGCGATCTGATGCAGCCGTTGTCTCCAAACACCCTGAAAAAAGTGGCACTGGTTGATGTTGAATGCTTGACCCTGTCCCCGCGACTGAAGGTTGTGTAAAGGTGGTAGTTTGGTGCTGGTACAGAACTGTTGTGATTTCTTGCTTGACAATCCGTTTTCGTTTCTCTGGAAGCAGCTTCAGCTCTGCAGCGATCATCTTTCCAAACAAATCGTCAGCAGTTGTAACTGTTGCTGGCTTATTTCTTTTAAATTTCAGAAATGATGCAATTTCACTCATCACGTTAGTCTTAGCAGACCTTTTACATTTGCTTGAACCACTCTTTTTCTCATTGTCACCTGGACTCGAAGTATGGCTCACTGTTCCACCACCGTCCAAACTATTGCTTCTACTTTCATCTTCCTCGCCTTCATCATTTGTAGTTGTTGAATCCAACAACGTGGATGACCCTCCGTCAGACTCTTGAGGCTCATCGACTTCCGATGCTGGACCTAGTGCTGCCGGCGCCATCACATTGGTTTTGGATTTCTTTTGTCGAATAAAGCTGGTGTACCATTGAAGGAAGCTATATTCTTCCTGGCTCTTTTCGGCTTTGTTTACTTGATCTCTTCCCAGCTCCGGAAACGCTAAGCGACTTGAGATGCATGCGTTTTCGGCTGAATCTGCTTAGGAGCACCTCCCAGTCGTGAACAGATGATCCCGTTGGTTTCTGACGGCTCTCGTCGATTTTCATCCATGCGTTTTTTTTCCTTATATTATCTTTATATCCACTGTTGCTCTTGTCATACAGACAAGGAAACTTTCGCACTTCCTCCGCTAAAATCTCGTCTTCCTGGATTCTGCACTGATTAGTCTTCCCCATTTTTTTGAAAAGAAACTAAAACTATTCGAATTTTCTTTATATTTGTGTGATTGGATTGTGATTATACAATGAGCACTTGATGAAGTCACTATGAACTTCTTCCAGTGAGAATTTCAGTGTTAATTTCAGTGAGAAAATGTCAAAACTTTTTGATGTTTTCTCACTGAAATTAATACCATAATTAATACCAAAAATCAAATTAATATCGAAAATTAAATTAATGCTCTTAGCTCCACCAAAATTAACACTGAGTGAGAATTTTTAGTCAGTGAGAATTTCCAGTAAGAATTTTTTGACGCACAGTGAGAATTTTCTTACGCTCGGTGAGAATTTTCTTACGCACAGTGAGAATTTCAAAATGAAATTAATGGGCTCTAGCTCCACCAGTGTGAATTCATAAATTAGTACCGAATTTTGCGGTATTAATTTATAATTCTCACTGGTGGAGCCATAGCTTAAAGGCTCAAAACGCAAAAAAAGCCTCCAAAATAAGGTCAAGTTCCGCAAAATTCTCTGGGGGGTATGCCCCCAGACCCCCTAGCTTGGCATCGCCTATTCGGGGCTCGCTCTTTTGTATCACCATACAAGAAAAATTATTAGGGGGCCCCGAGAGATGATTTTGAGGGGGGGGCCGCATTGCCTAGTTTCGGCCCTGAGCAAACGGATGGTTAAACATTTAAACAACAGCAGTGACATTTTGGCCTTTGATCAGAATCGAACATAATGGACCCGGATAGTGTTTTCTTTCAATTTAAATGCAATTTGGTACCGTACGCTAAGTGACAAAATTTTGCGGGTCTTCGCCCCAAGCCCAATATGAGTGCACTGCTCTTCTGGGCCATGTTCTTTTTAATCATTGCTTATGGTCCCAGTAGTTTACCGGGCTTACAAGCCTTGCATGCTGTGTAAAACATGTTTCTACTATACGAGTAACTTACTTACAATTTCTCAATTTCGCAATAAATGTTGCACGGTCCTACTAAACACCGCAAGGAACTACAAGGTACTGAAAACAGTGCAGAGAACTACAAGATACTTTCGTTTGAAGTACAAAGTAGCTGAAAATACTACAAGGAACTACAAGGTACTTTTAAACCAACGACGAGGTACTTGAAAACACTACAAGGTACTTTTAAATCTACAAAACGCTTGAAAACACTACAAGGTGCTTTTAAACCAACCACAAGGTAATTGAAAACACCGCTAAGAACTGCAAGGTGCTTTTAAACCAACTACAAAGTACTTGAAAACACTACAAGCCACATTTAATCCAACTACAAGGCAGTTAAAAACACCGCAAGTAACTTATGGACTAACAAGGGCGTTAGGAACATCCCAAGGGTTGGAGTTGGGGTGGGGCATTTGGGGTCGGAGGGTTGGAATCGGGGGGTTGGGGTCGGGGGGGTTGGAATCGGGAGGTTAGGGTCGGGGGCTGTAGTTGGTTTGAAATTACATTAAAAGTCTTGTACTTGATTTACAAGTACCTTGTAGTTTCTTGTGATGTTTTCGACTACCTTGCAGTTGGTTTAAAAGCACTTTGTAGTTCCTTTTGCTGTTTTCAACTACCTTGTAGTTGGCTTAAAAGTACCTTGTAGTTCATTGTAGTGTTTTCAGCTACTTTGTACTTGGTTTAAAAGCACCTTGTAGTTCCTTGTGCTGTTTTCAACTACTTTGTACTTAGTTTAAAAGTACCTTGTAGTTCCTTGTGGTGTTTTCAACTACCTTGTAATAGCTATAAAAGTACCTAGTAGTTCCTTGTAGTGTTTTCAACTACCTTGTAGTTGGTTTAAAAGTACCTTGTAGTTCCTTGTAGTGTTTTCAGCTACTTTGCACTTGGTTTAAAAGTACCTTGTAGTTGCTTGTGCTGTTTTCAACTACCTTGTAGTAGCTACAAAAGTACCTTGTAGTTCCTAGTGGTGTTTTCAAGCATTTTGTAGGTTTAAAAGTACCTTGTAGTTCCTTATAGTGTTTTCAGCTACTTTGTACTTGGTTTAAAAGCACCTTGTAGTTCCTTGTGCTGTTTTCAACTACCTTGTACTTGGTTTAAAAGTACCTTGTAGTTCCTTGATGTGTTTTCAACTACCTTGTAATAGCTATAAAAGTGCCTTGTAGTTCCTTGTGCTGTTTTCAACTACCTTGTAGTTGGTTTAAAAGTACATTGTAGTGTTTTCAGCTACTTTGTACTTGGTTTAAAAGTACCTTGTAGTTCCTTGTGCTGTTTGCAACTACCTTGTAGTAGCTATAAAAGTACCTTGTGGTGTTTTCAAGCATTTTGTAGGTTTAAAAGTACCTTGTAGTTCCTTGTGCTGTTTTCAACTACCTTGTAGTAGCTATAAAAGTACCTTGTAGTGTTTGCAAGCATTTTGAAGGTTTAAAAGCACCTTGGAGTTCCTTGCGGTGTTTAGTAGGACCCCTTTAGAACTGGGATAGCGCTTTGCGCACAGTCTTGATGGTCTTCAACATTTAGCAATATCAGCAACTATACGTTTGGTTTTCCATCTGCTGATTGACGTGCTTATAAAAATTGACTTGGGAGTTCTAAGGCTATGTAAGAATCGTTAAAATATTCAGAAGGGTAAATAAGCTTGTGTTTATACAAGTAGAAACCAGGCGAGAAAAAACATTCATTCGAACGAGGAAGGTGTACAGAATATAATGCTATATGCTAATTTGCACTTTCATGCTGCTTTATTATTTTTATCACCAATTTTTGGACTTCGCTGCAAATGAAAAAGTCATATGCCCTACAGGCTGGCTCAAAGCTCGTAGTGATACCATAACTCTTGCACACCGCATACCTGTCCCCAAGGGCTGCAAGCCCCAAAAATATTTTGCTTTCAAAAATTTTTAGACTGACTTGTTTCCATACATTGAGCATTTGACTGCTGGTGTCTATTATTAACAGTACACGCCGAGTGTGTGTGATTTTATTTTTGATGATGTCTTTTAGCAACGCTTTTGGAGGACTCCCCTTAACAATTTTTTGTATCCCCCCTCCCACACTCCGAACGTGCCTGCAAGACCAGCTTCGGCTATTACTTTTCGCTCAACTTCAAGAACTGAGTAGTTGTAGAGCGCAGGCCTTCCGGTACAATGACAGATCGAACAAAAACTGGAGTTCGTCAAGCAATTTTATTGATAAATTCAATAGTCAAGCGGTTTCACTGCTGAGCTTTATGCTCTAGTAGCAACTCATATCAACCTTGAGTTTCCGTTTACGTTACTTCTGGTACCGATACTGGGTAGGCCTATGATTGTTTTTCAGGAAACTAAAATACAGCAGGCTACCAGCTGATCACTAATTCAGTAGGCCACCAATAAAGCAGTAAAATTACCGGTAGGCTACTTATGTACCTACACTACCACTAAACTGCTAACTTTGCTTCCATAGCGCAATACAAGACCTAGCTACCTAGAGCCTCACCAATTGAGCATTTAGCCGTATGTGCTAAGCCTTTTCTCGAATTTGCTCACGATCACGGAGTAGTTAAAGACAAGAAACTACATTTTCGTACGAAATTTACTTACGTAAATTGCATCGTATAATTCTGTGTAAAGCTGATTTTGAATTTCATGCATATTCTTGCGATTTTTGATGAACGAACCTAAAGGCTGGATATGTGCCTTTACACAAAATGCGATTGCGTCCGATTTTGCATCTACAGGGTGTAACAAAAGTTTCTCCCCATTGGTGTTGCCAAGAGCGAGTCGCGTTTACCTGTTTTTCGCTTTAAATAACACCAAACGAATGCAATGCACAATCTGTTTTTGTTTTTTTTTCTACGTTAGTTTAGCCATCTGGAAACTTATTTTCGAGGTGTTTCTCTTTTTATTGAAATGGCCAGCTTATGCCAAAGTTGCCGATTGATTTTTATGACTGAAATCATGGTACGCATCGCGGTAGTTCCTGATACTCCCAAACCGCAATGATTTCAAAGGAGAAATGCGTGTGTGTTCGAAATGATTAAACTAATATGTCAACAGTTTGAATTGTTTGGGAAATGCTTGTTGCAGTTTGTCTGTGCTGCAACCTTTTACCCCATGGGGAGAAACTTTTGTTACAGTCATTTATTGCATTTTTTGTCAGTGAAAGCGAATAAAAAGAGAGGATTTATTGAATGAGAGGCGTATCGAGTTTTAACCTTAATGATTTTGCAGTAATTTAGTCATTTAGGATAAGTCAATAGTAAGCTGATTTGTGTAACTAAGATCGAATAATGAAGAAATCACGAGAACATAAGCGTTCATTGATCCATGGAAAATTACTGCGAGCTCACATTCTTTTTACCGACGAGAGCTCTCCTGAACTCCACCCGAAGGTGACCAGACCGAACAAACGAATTCAGACGAGTGATCCAAGCTCAATCAAACCTGAAATGCGACTAAAATTCTTTCTGAAAATCACGGTAGCCGGTGTAATCAGCAGATACGGAAAGACTGAGCTTTGGATTGTACCGCCAGGTGAAAGCGTAAATGGAAAACATTATCGCAAGAATATTGCGTCGATTTACACCAACATTATCATCAACGGGCGCGTTTTCCCACGCACAGACATGGCTGTGCTCATGCAAGATGGGCAACTTGTCACACTGCTCGAGCAACACTGAAGCAAATTGAGCAAAGTGGTGTGAAAGTTTGGACTGACTGACCAGGTAATTTCCCAGATTTTAACTCGATAGAAGACATTTGGGCTAGGCTGCAAGACTGTGCTGAAAGAATTTCAGTCAGAAATTTGACTGCAACTTGTTACGTCGTAAATCTTTTAGTTTGTATAGGAATTTGCGTTAAACATACATCCTAAGTTTCGAACCACGTACCTATGTTCTGAGGATTTTAACTCTGTTTAAGTCATTCGATTTGCTTTAAAACCATTAACGTACTCGTAATGCCCCAAACCAAGTGTTTATTTTCAAATGTTATTCTTTGTTTTCGAGTTGATTGCACTGCTAGAACCTTTTAATTTGTCAGTTGCGATTATTCGCTTCAGAGTTAGCAGCTCAATGTTTTAAGTTACAGTTATATTATGTTAGCTCGCAAGAGTCCGTTAATCGTTAGTGATTTATTTAAGTTTATATTTCAGCTCCTAAGAGTAATTTTATAATGTGATATTATGCTGTTCATTGCAGTAGAGTTAGATGCCACAACGAGTTGGTAAGTTTGTTATGTTCGCGTATTAATTTTCAGTGTATTCATAAGTTTGTTAATTTTTAGAAACCTCTTCTTCTATTCTTCCGTTCCTCTGTTCCATCTCTGAATTGTAATATTTGATTATTCCACCTGTTTACAACTTGAATAGAAGAAGCGAGTTTCAACAAAAGCAGTTTGTTGCGTCTTTGAGCAGACTTTGCAATTAGGCGTAACAAAAAGAGTTTCAACTCGTTATTCGAGAATATTCTACTGAGAACAGCAATGAGTAATTCAGCTCCTTCAAGCGACCCAGTGATGGAAAGCGTCGAGCTGCTTCAAGAGCACTTAAATGCTCTTTACCTTTCTGCTGAAAGAATTATGTCCCTGCGAGACCCCAATTCTGAAAGCCTACGTTCTCTTTCGGCAAATATTCAAAATATGAAGAGCTTTTGGAGAGAGTAGAACAAGTTACGTGTGAAAGAAATAACTCTATAGCATTATCTGCAATCCTAAACAAAAATGAGTTTGATGCTCATAAATGTGAATTTCTATCAAAATGTAGTTCACAACAGTGCGCTAGTACTAGCCAAAAACCGCCTAGCGTTGGAGGTACCAATCTTCCTTCGCGTGGGAGTTCGCGTTCAAAAGCTTCTTCTAGTTCGACAGTGAAACGTCGAGCGGCCGAAGCGGAATTTATAGCTGCACAAATTCGAGCCGAACAAGCCAAGGAGCGAGCCGAAGAAGAATTCCAACAACAGCTAATGCAAGTCCAGCTGGAACAGCGGCAACAAGAAATGCAACTTCAGCTAAAACAGCAGCAACAACAAAAATCGCAAAGAGAAGCCCAGCGTGAGCTAGAGGTGGCAGCGGCAAAGTTGCAAGTTTGGGACCAATCCGATGAAAAAAGTGAAAGCAGCCCTCGTACTGTTCGAAAACCTGCACCAATCAAACCGATGGTAGAAAGCACAATTCCTTCCTCTTTTTCAAGCAACTCCTTGCCAAATTTCTCGATGAATCCGAACATTCCGACCGAGAACATGGCTGGACAATGCGCAACACAAGATCAGATGCCATCAGTAGGTGAGCTTAATTCTATAGTAACTGCTGTCAATGCTCCGCTCACGACAACGGAGAATCGGCGCGTTTCGTTTTCCGAGTGTTCTTTAACTAGGCCTAAATCTGAACAGTCAGTGCATGCTGGTGATAATTTTTTGTGTAGGCCTACTTCGGTGTATGCTAACGAAACGACGGCACATTCGCGCATTGTGGGTTCGTCAGAGCGCCCCTTAAAACTTACCTCTACTCAAAATTATCACAATAATGGGGGGCCTAGATATTCTGTTGAAGATAACTGGAATCCGCGTAACTACTACCGACCTAATTTGCGACCCAATATGTCTCAAGCTCGACAACCTCCCGGGTTTGCATCTTTTGCCCCTTACCCTTATAATGTGTCTTATGATGAACTGTTCTTGCCCAGACCTGAGTTTAAAAAATTCAATGGCAATCCACTCGAATTTAGATCTTTCATCAGTAATTTCGAGACACATGTAGAGCCCCGAGTTCACGACAATACAATGCTTTTTTGCCTTTTGCTTCAGCACTGTGAGGATAAAATCAAATCTAAAATCGAGCATTATGCTGACAGGGGAACCTTTGCATATCGTCTTGCCAAAGATCGACTGCAACGTGAATATGGCAGAGAATGTTTGATTGCCGATATGTGTGAACAAAATTTGATTAACGCCCCTTCAGTTAACAATAACGATCCGGAAGGACTTAAACATTACTCTGAGATTCTAGAAAAGGCACTAATTACCTTACAAGGCTTGTCAACCTTTGGAAGCGTCAATTCTCTTGATTCTATGACTTAACTTATTAGTAAACTCCCATTTGAATTACGTCGCCGTTGGGTTAAAGAATCGGTGATTATTGAAGATCGTAATAATGGGCGAGTGGGACAATTTAAAGATTTTGTTAATTTTGTCGCTCGAGAATCCGAAGAGATGAATTCTTTGTACGGGCGCCGTGTGTTCGGTTCTCACTCCGATTCAAAAGGTTCTCATAAAAAGGCAACTAAATCCACTTACAATTTTGCAGTTAGTAATGCTAACTTAAATGATAATGTTCCGCTTTGTACTAATTCTTGTTGGTATTGCAATGAGCGCTCGCATAAGCTGCACGATTGCCCTAAATTTTTGATTTTGGATGTAAAAGATAGATCCAGTTTTGTCAAGTTTAAACGGCTGTGCTACAAGTGCCTTAGTTCAAGGCATAAAACTGGCGACTGTCAACGTACTAACTGTTGTTCGGTGGAAGGCTGTAAAGGTACTTTTCACCACACGTTACTGCATAAAAGTAATTTCAAGCATCGCTCAAACGAGTCCGTGTCAGTGGAAACAAAACCACAGGCAGATGAAAAGCCTAGTGGTACCACGAGTGCTGTTACTTGCTCACAAGTCTCAAACGGTGTGTATCTTTGTGTAGTATCAGTTCGTGTTAAATATGGGGGTTGCGAAGCGTTAACTTACGCTTTCCTTGACCTGGGATCGAGCCAAAGCTTTTGCGATAAAAAATTGATTGAAGCACTCGAGATTTCAGGCTCGCCGGAAAATATAACTTTGCAAACTTTGACTAACTCTGCATGTACTTACCAAGGGCTTACTTGTAGTCTGACTGTATCTTCTCTTGATGGCACTAATAGCATTAAGCTACAAAGGATCGTTTCTATTGCAGACATACCTGTAAAGCCAAATGCTATCCCTGCAAAAAACGAATTGAATGAGCTGTCTCATTTAAAGGATATTCCCTTTACTTCTGCTAACGGTGCCACAGTTACTTTGCTTGTGGGTGCAGATGCGCCGGAGGTGTTTTGCCCGCTCAGTACCCGTAAGGGAGGTCGAGGTGAACCTGTCGCTGTGGAAACACCATGAGGGTGGTCACTATTAGGTCCTTCACTTAACCCATTGGCCTCTACTAATTGTGCTGTCAACTTTGTTCATGTCCGTGAGAATTCTCTGCATGGAGAAATTGAACGCTTATGGTCTACTGATTTTGCAGATGGCACTGCAGTCTTGAACCAGCCGCAATCTAAAGAAGATAGGGTAACTTATCAACTTATGCAAAAGTCTGTGGTTCTGGTTGATGGACATTACCAGCTACCATTACCTTGGCGACCTACGGCTAAACCCCTACCTGCTAATCGCAAAATGGCGTTACGGAGGCTTGAAAGTCTCACAACACGTCTCTCTAAAAATCAGCGCTTGAAAGAGCAATATGTTAGTACTATTGAAGGCTACCTTTCTGAAGGCTAAGCGTCACTTGTTCCTGATCCTGATCACGAAACGGACTCCACTGTTTGGTTTCTTCCGCACCATCCTGTGATCAACCCCAAAAAAACCAATGAAGTGCGGGTCGTATTTGACTGCGCTGCCAAGCACAAAGGCATATGCTTGAACGACGCTCTTATGCAAGGTCCAAACCTTGCTAATGACTTGGTTGGTGTCTTAATTCGATTCCGCAAGAAACAGATTGCTGTTACTGGGGACATACGCGCCATGTTTCATCAAGTTCGAGTGGAACCTAAAGATGCCGATGCGCTGAGATTTTTGTGGTGGCCTTCAGGGGACTTGAGTCAGCAGCCTGTTGACCATCGCATGGATGTTCACCTGTTTGGTGCAACCTCATCCCCTTCGTGCGCTTCCCTTTGCCTACGCCAAGTTGCTTGGGATTTCGGACATCTGCATGACCCCATCACAGCTGAGATAGCAGTCAGCAACTTTTGTGTGGATGATTGCTTGGTTTCCTTCAGTTCGAAGGAAGAGGCCATTCGAACCATACAGGATCTTATCCAGCTACTGCATAGAGGAGGATTCCATTTAACAAAATTGGCTACCAATGATCCAAAGGTCTTGTCTTCTATACCTGAAGAGGAGAGGTCCACAAGGTTGCAAAATCACGAATTTCAAGTAACTTCCAATCAGAAAGTGCTGGGAGTACAGTGGAATCTTAAGGAAGATGAGTTTTCATTTGATGTATCGCTTCCTCAAAGGCCTCTGACAAGACGTGGTATGTTGTCCGCAGTGAGCAGTCTTTTCGATCCGCTCGGATTTGTCGCCCCTATTACTTTGGAACCTTAACTCCTTCTACAAAATCTTTGTAAAAAAGGACAGAATTGGGACGAAAGTCTTGACTCCGAAGATGTTTTTAGATGGGAAAAATGGTTAGACGATCCAGCCGCAGTAAGCAGGCTTCACATAAAGCGGTGTTTTGTACCGGAAGACTTTGGATTAGTAGAGCGTCACGAACTCCATATCTTTTCCGATGCTTCTCTTCATTCTTATGGCAGCTGTTGCTATTTGCGAATGATTAATCGGCAAGGGCAATTTCATTGCGTGTTCATAATGGGAAAGGCCCGTGTTGCCCTCATAAAGTCCGTGTCTGTACCCAGACTTGAGCTCACGGCAGCTGTAGTATCTGTCCGGCTTGAACAACTCGTGAAAAAGGAGATTGGTATTCCCGACATCAAATCCGTCTTCTGGACAGACTCGACGGCAGTTTTGCATATTCTACGAAATACTACCAAGCGGTTTCCGGTTTTCGTAGCCAATCGCCTTGCGGTTATAGAAACCCATACCATCATGTTCCTTCCAAATTAAACCCTGCCGACCTAGCCTCACGTCCCGTTTCAGCCAATTCTCTGCTCAGTTCTCATCTGTGGCTGTCTGGGCCTCCATTTTTATGTCAACCGTCATCCTGTTGGCCCGAGTGTTCTCTACCCTCACCTTTGCCTGAGTTACCAACTGAGCTAAAGGAATGTAAAGCTAAAAATGTTACAGCTAAAAACTTCAACGTTGTGAGTTCATTTGTCGATCCAATCGAGGCATTGATTAATCGTTGCTCTACCTTTATCAAGTTAAAAAGATTAACGGCATGATTGTTAAGGTTGAAAGAAAAACTGCGAGCTAAAGATAAAACGACTTTGCTTAATGCTAAGCCACTTTCAGTGTTTGAAATTAAACGCGCTGAGATTGAACTCGTGAAAATTGTGCAGAGAAAGACCTTTCCTTACCTTTTTTCAGGCACCAGCGCCAATCAGATCTCCAGTCAATGTCCTCAATCTATGAAAAAGTTACGCCCATGTAACCTGGAAGGTGTACTCCGAGTCGGGGGAAGGTTAGCTAAAGCCGACGTTAACGCTGATGCGAAACATCCCATTATCCTGCCACAGCACTCGCATTTGACCGAATTGATTATCAGACAATATCATAAAGCAGTGGGGCATTCCGGCATGGGACACACATGGGCAGAAATACGGCAACGCTTTTGGATCATAAAAGGAGGTGCTGCTGTAAGACACTCCATTGGGAAATGTGAGCTGTGTAAAAAGCGAAATGCAAAGGTTGGTAAACAGCTAATGGCCGATCTTCCTGCACCTCGGCTGCAAGTAAATAAGCCGCCCTTTCATCATGTTGGGGTAGATTATTTTGGCCCTTTCGAGATTAAGCAGGCACGTAAGTTTGTCAAACGCTTTTGCTGTGTGTTTACTTGCTTGACCACAAGAGCGATTCACATTGAAGTTTCACACGATTTAACAGCTGATTCTTTTCTCTGTGCTCTCAGAAGATTCATCTCGAGACGTGGAAGGCCACAACATGTTTGGAGTGATAACGGGACCAATTTTGTAGGTGCAGCGCGCGTCTTGCGCGAGTCACTTGCTGCATGGAATCAGCATCAAATTAACAACTTTTTATTGCAGCAGGAAATATCTTGGTGTTTCAATCCGCCCAGCGCCAGCCACATGGATGGCGCATGGGAACGAATGATCCGGTCCATTCGCCGTATTCTCGATGCGTTGCTACAATCGCAAACACTTACGGATGAGGCCTTTCTCACACTAATGGCCGAAATGGAGGGAATACTAAATTCCAGGCCATTGGTTCCGATTGTCATCGACCCTCAAGCGGATGAGCCCTTAACGCCCAATCACTTACTCCTATTGCGTGGCCATCCCAACCTGCCACCTGGGCTTTTCGACAAAAGAGATTCTTACGGCAAAAGAAGGTGGGCTCAAACTCAATATTTGGCTTGCCGGTTTTGGTCCAGATGGCTCAAGGAATTTCTTCCAAACTTGACCTTACGCCAAAAGTGGTTCAAAGTTTACCCTAATTTTCAAGATGATGATGTTCTCTTAGTCGACGACATGCAATCCCTCTCTAAATGGCTGCTAGGACGAGTTATTCGTACCTTTCCAGGTAATAATGGCAGAGTTCGTTCAGTGCTCATCAAAACAAAACACGGCACGTTCAAAAGGCCCATTACTAAGCTATGCAATGTTAACATGCAGTCACGAACCTTTAATAAAACGGCCCTATAACGATTTGGACGACTTCACTCTGACGAATCTAAAAGTGTGATACTACTGGTTCCCACTTTGTGCGGGGGAATGTTACGTCGTAAATCTTTTAGTTTGTATAGGAATTTGCATTAAACATACATCCTAAGTTTCGAACCACGTACCTATGTTCTGAGGATTTTAACTCTGTTTAAGTCATTCGATTTGCTTTAAAACCATTAACGTACTCGTAATGCCCCAAACCAAGTGTTTATTTTCAAATGTTATTCTTTGTTTTCGAGTTGATTGCACTGCTAGAACCTTTTAATTTGTCAGTTGCGATTATTCGTTTCAGAGTTAGCAGCTCAATGTTTTAAGTTACAGTTATATTATGTTAGCTCGCAAGAGTCCGTTAATCGTTAGTGATTTATTTAAGTTTATATTTCAGCTCCTAAGAGTAATTTTATAATGTGATATTATGCTGTTCATTGCAGTAGAGTTAGATGCCACAACGAGTTGGTAAGTTTGTTATGTTCGCGTATTAATTTTCAGTGTATTCATAAGTTTGTTAATTTTTAGAAACCTCTTCTTCTATTCTTCCGTTCCTCTGTTCCATCTCTGAATTGTAATATTTGATTATTCCACCTGTTTACAACTTGAATAGAAGAAGCGAGTTTCAACAAAAGCAGTTTGTTGCGTCTTTGAGCAGACTTTGCAATTAGGCGTAACAGCAACTAATCCTACGCGTCAAGAAAGAATGGAGTTCTATAACCCAAAACGAACTTTGGAACTTATGTGACGCCTGCCGCGCAAGAATTTTGCGATGTGCCAAAAACGAAGGAAAACATACTAAATATTGACTGTACTGTTTTAATTTTTAGTGACATTGGAGGTTGGTATGCTGACAATAGTATGTGCAAATAAAGCCATCTTGTCAATTTTGATTTTCTTTTGAGAAGTGAAAATGCATGGGGAGAAACTTTTGTTACACCCTGTACGTACCTATTTAAACTTCTTTATTTAAGTTGGCAAAAAAGTTACGAAACTCATTGAAATTGGCTTCTAAAACTAGCTGACCGTCTGACATATAGGCCTACCAAGGATTTCATCAATCTGAAACCCAAAATAAGGACGACTGGAAAAATAATTAAACTGCGTGGATATTATTGAGCTAAAGATACAACACCTTCCCATCTAACCCAGCAATACCGCGCGCATGTGACAGATCCTACGAGATGGGTTCGATTCGCGGCTGGAGCCGATCGCATTTGGCATTATGTTGTCACTGAGAGCGGACGTGTGTTAATTGCTGAGTCAGTAGCCTAAAGATTAGCCGACGGTTTACAGTTGAGTGTTTGATTTTTTAACCTTAATTCATAAAAAAAGGAGAAAAAAATTGATATGATATTAAAAAAAATTGAGGAGTTTGATTCCAAATTGCTAATTATGAATCGTCTTGAGGAGAAAATTGACAAATTTCAACTGCAATTGGCTGAAAATGAGGAAAGAATGAAAAACTACATGGATGAAGTTAGTAAAGATTTACATTAACGCTTCAGCAGAGGAATGTGATAGACTAAAACAAAGAGTTGTGAATTTGGAAAACCAGTGCAATGCATTTCATAGAGATGCCGTGGCAAAAGAATGTTATGATAAAAGGATGAACTTGCTGATTCACGGTCTAAACGAAAAATCAGACTGGGAAACCAAAGGTGAGACTAAAGTAGTATTTAAAGACTTTTTAAAGGCTGGTCTTGACATTGATCCATCTTCTGCGTCTTTGATCGACATACACCGTTTACCTCAGAGACCTGTGGTAAAAAACGGTAAAAGAATCGTTAGGCCTATCATCATTAAAGTAGCGACAATGCTAGACAAGGCAAGAATCACTGGATCCCTTCGAAAGCTTAAAGCGTACAATGAAAACAGATTAACTAAATCCCCCAACGAGAACCTTCCTTATGTTTATGCATCAGACCATTTGCCAAAAATATGTCAACAGCAAAAAAGAAATCTTCTTCCGCAATTCAAAGAAGCCAGAAAAAATCGACAAAAGACCTCATGGAAGATTATCAATGGTGATTATTCCTTATTGATTAATGACAAAATAGTTACGCCTGCATAGGTGCCGTTCATAACACGTGGGTTAGCTTATCACATTTAGAACTCTTGCTAGATTGTCTTGTTTCGCCCAGTTAATTAATCGCTCTTTTTCTTTTCATAAAATTGTAACGCTAAGGACAAATTTTTTGGCTGATCCTTCAATACCCACAACCTGCATGAGTTTTTTTTTATTGATATTGTTACTTATGACGTAACTATTGAACTATACCGTCTACTGATAATAGTCTTGATTTTTGTACGATATAGACCAGCATAATTGATGTTGCAGACTTTTGAAACCTGTATGTCCTATCTTAATATATTTGTGCTCACTCATGGTTCCAATTTCAATGATTCTTGTAAATAATTACTCCGTTTTTTATTTTTTAATTTCTAATTGCATTCCGTGACGCGTTTCTCAAGGCGAACTGACTAGTCATTGCACCTGATGCAGTATGACACGAATGTACCTTTGGCTTCGAGTCGAGTATACGCAGCCCCTGATTGTGAAATAAATCAAAAATCTGATTTTGATTTAAATCTTGAAATTTCATCTTTGTTTAATGAAAATTTAAATCCATGCGAATATTTTGATGTAAACTGTATTCCCAACAGTGACCCTGAAAAATCGTTATTTTTACTTCATCTTAACATTCGGTCCTTGCAAAAGCATTTTGATAATCTCAGAGAATTTCTATGCATGTTACCTGATCAACCTCATATCATTTGTCTAAGTGAGACTAGAATTTTTAATGAACCGAAAATTAATGTTTCTCTGCCTGGATATTCCTTTTACTTCTCTCACTCCATCACTCACGCTGGTGGTGTGGGGATTTTTGTATCAAACAGTTTGCACCATAAAAAGGTCTCGTCTTATAATCTAAATTTGACATCTTGCGAAAATCAATGGATATCTGTTACGTGTCCATTTACTCAAAAAAAGTTCGTGATTGGCTGTATTTATCGTCATCCAAGTTCTAAACTGCAACCATTTTGTGACTGCTTGAGCGATTCTTTAGCAAACCTAAATGAAGCTAACAAAAAATATTTCATTCTTGGTGATATTAATATTGATTTGTCTTCAGATACCATTTCCAATAGCTGTAAGAACATACTAGCAGAGTATGGTGTTGTTGCATTGATTAACAAACCAACTAGAATTGCTTCTACTTCGGCCACGACACTTGACCACATACGTACTAACACTTTCCGGTACCAGCTCTTTCCTGGTATAATAAATTATGATCTGACTGACCACTTGCCTGTATTTGTTAAAATTTCTTGTTGCATAAAAACATCATCGTCAGGTAAAAAGCCCGTTAGGTCCTTTGCTAACTTTACTCCTGAACAATTTCGAGAAGATTTACTAGCGAAGATGCAAATGTTTTATAACCAATTTCAAAATATATCAGAAAATAACATTGAAAATCAGTTTACAGAGTTACATTCTCTCATTACTGCAACTATTGATGAACATGCTCCTTTACGTAACTTAACCAGTAAACAAAAACGATTGCGTAATAAACCATGGTTAACTAAAGGCTTACTAATATCAATTAAGAACAAGCAAAGAATGTATAAATCTCACTATGTGAAAGGGTCTACGGCTGAAAAATTTCTATGCAAAACGTGTGCCAACAAGCTGACAAAAATAAAAAATCTGGCGAAAAAAAATTATTATCATTACCAGCTTTCAATGTTTAGAAAGCCACCTAAAAAAATTTGGGAAATTCTACGTTCTTTATTGCCGTGTAAGCAAATTCCTTCATTTATTAACTCTCTTACAGTTAATGATGCTGAGATCGTTGACCCCAAGGAAATGTCTGAACAGTTTAATACTTTTTTTGTTAACATAGCGAAAGATCTAGCTGAAAAATTAAAATATACTGATGATACCACTTTTATATCAAACTTACAGCAGTCCTCGCCCTCATCCATTAATCTAAACCCTACTAATGTATATGAAATTGTGAACTTGATTTATTCTTTGCAAATCAATAAGGCAAGTGATTTTAATGACATCTCGCCTTATTTTCTGAAAATTGGTGCCGATATTTTAGCGTATCCTCTAACTGATTTATTCAACTATTGCATATCATTTGGCATTTTTCCTCAGCAATTAAAAATTGCTAAAGTCATTCCAATTTACAAAAGTGGTCCTCTTGATAATGTAGGAAATTATCGACCCATCTCCTTACTTACAAGTCTATCAAAAATTTTTGAACGGCTTTTGCATAAACGCTTGATTTCTTTTTTTGAAAAGAATAATACCCTGGTTCTAACCCAATTCGGTTTTCGGCATCATCATTCTACAGTTCATTCTATTTTGGACATCATTACCAACTGTTATGATTGTATGCACGTAAAAAATTTGTCAATTTGATATTTTTAGATATAAAAAAGGCTTTTGATTCTGTTTCCCATTATAAATTACTAAAAAAGCTTGAACATAATGGAATCAGAGGAGTGGCAAATCAACTCTTACAATCTTATTTAAGCGAAAGAAAGCAGTTTGTAAGCATCAACAATGTCTCTTCATCCTTAAAATCCAATAATTTCGGAGTACCTCAAGGATCGATATTAGGTCCCCTTCTATTTTTGATATATATTAATGATCTTCCCAACTGTTTACATACAGTCCCGAGATTCTTTGCTGATGACACTACCTTAATATTTTCATCTGACAACATCAATAATTTGCAACGTATGGCGAACTCTTAACTACACAGTGTTACAGAATGGATGCTCACAAATAGTCTAACCATAAATCCTATTAAAGCAATATCGCTTCTCATCTCCCCAAATTATCGCAAATCATCTCTAAATTATAGCTGTTTTTTGAATGATGACCAAATTGATGCTTCTCATTATGCAAAATATCTCAGAATAATTCTGCATGATCGCTTATCTTTTAAAGCTCATATTGAATTTCGTGAAACTAAAATATCGCGTTCGGTTGGGATTATGTCGAAGCTAAGCTACTATTTACCTACTGAAACATTAATCACTCTGTACTATGCTCTGATTCATTCTCATATTCTTTATGGTCTGCCTGTTTGGGCATCTACTTTCAATACTTACTTAAACAAATTAAGAAAATTACAAAATAGAGCTATGAGAATAATCACCAAGTCGAAAATCAAGGATAGGATTACTCCTCAGTACGTTCACCTCGGCACCCTTAAACTCAATGATCTGTACAATTTTGAAATTGCTAAATTTATGTACCAGTACGTACATGACATGTTACCTCTGCAATTTAACCATTATTTTACATATATGCATGATGCACATTCGCATACAACACGTAACTCGACGTCAAAAGCTTTAACAATTAAGCGTTTTTCTACAAATCGCGGTCAGAACTCTATCAAATACAAAGGAGCCACGATCTGGAACTCCATTCCCAATCAATTCAAATTATTAACGTATCATAAATTCCAACGGGAATATAAAAAGTTTCTTTTTAATAAGTACAGGGTGTCCCAAAATAATGTATACACATTAAAAAGGGTATTAATTTTAACTGTGTATACATTATTTTGGGACACCCTGTATATCTAGTCATACTCTGACTCTGAACTCTGCCCAGTATACATTCTTTCTTTTGTTTTTTGTTTGTTTTTGTATTATAAAAAGGTTGCTGCTCGACTCGAAGACCAATTGGTCCCTTCGCAGCTGCCTGTTGCTGTGTCAATGTGATTCATTTGCAGTGCTATTTTCTTTTATTGGCTGTTTTTTATTCGCTGCAACGAAAATAAATTTCCTGGTTCCTGATTCCTGACATGCAGCAGGTGGCTACTGACTTGAAAAGCGCAAGCTCACTTCGCAGTCTCCCTCAATTACTGTTGAATTTTCCATTCTATATAATGTGAAAATAATCTCAATTGTTATTATTATTATAACTTAGACAGCCTGAAGTGCTAAAATTGCTTCATGCCTGTCTAATAATCTTTGCCTTGCCTCTTTGTGTTCCAATAAGATTGTGTTGCTTTTATGATGTCACAAAAAAACTTTGACGGCAAGAAAAAATAAAGCAAGACAAATAAAGCAAAGCTTGGTTCATGAAGTCCAAATAAGACAAAATAAGAACGCAAGCCAAAAATAAGGACAATTCAAAATATAAGGACAATAATATTTTCCAAGGTGTACTCTTTCAAAACAAGAACAAATGTTTGAAATAAGGACGGTATGGAATCCCTGAGTATAACCGGTGCGTGAAGAATATTCATTTTTATTAAATTCTAATTCTCAAGAACACTCTCTGGTTCCACAGAGCAAGCGTTTACCGGACTACCGGCAAATGTTTTACCTAAAATCGTTTGAAAACTTGAACTACTGACTGTTTTTGCGCTATTAAGCGTCACAATAATAAATTAAGTTTAATGACAAACGGCCCAGCACAGTGTGGTTGACATGGGAAAAAGCAGAAGAAAAGTATCCAAGAAAATCATCAATCCATTTGGCAATAACCGGTACTTAAAAGAACAATTGAAGTTTAAAGTCGGCTTTACTTAAAGTTATAATTTGTCATAAACTTGAACTTTAAGCGATCCGTTTGACGAACCAATTTTGATCCACTTTTCTTGCGGAGTCGCACACCCCTAATGCTTTTGTGCAAAAACCATGCTAAACCTACAATCATCTAAACACCTACCATGCACGACCCAGGGGTGCATTGGTAAAATTCGAACTGGGGATGCCCTGTATAATGCAAAACAATTGATTATTTTACACCAGATGTTCTTAAACTTTTTCAGTCACGCCCCCTTTGGCGTTAGTTATTTTTGCCCTCGCCCCACCACCAGTGCCGTGTGAAGACTGTTGCCCCTTTCCCCCCCAAAAAAGCTCCAGATGGGACCCTTTGATATCTACAAGCATTCCGCAGTTTCGCGCTTTTTCAACTCGGTCACGAACTTTCCTCATTAGCTGTATTATTTCATGGAACGTATCCAGAAATTTCCTCAGGAGGGGTGCCCAAAACTTTCGTGCACACGGTTTCTTTCGGTGTGCAGCAACATCAGAGCAAATTTGAAGCAGAATGAAAATCAATGATGACTCTAGGGGATCCGGAGGCAAGCTACCTCGGAAAATTTTTGAAAATTTAATTGCAATTTACATCATGTCAAAAAGTTGCAAATTGCAATTATAGTGCTTTTTCAGCAACTTTTTGACGTAATTTTTTTTGTCTCTGATTGTGAGTCTTGTACAACAATATTGTGGGGCCCCTACAAATGCCCCCCCCCCAACCTGGGGTACCAAACTTCGGAGATGTGTTGATACGGCACTGCCCACCACGCTTCAAAAAACATGCAGAAAATACAACAATTTATTTGCAATGTCTTAGTCGACTTAATGGAAAGGATGCACCTGTTTTTGGGAAACAAGCTTTGATGTTTGACGAAAAAAAGATTTGAAAATACACGTTCAATCATTAAGTCACTGCTATGCTCGCGTCCCCCTTGCAAACCTTTTACGAAATACGTGCACAAGGACTTGGCCGAATTTAAGAGCCCTCCTGGGCTCCCCCGTCAAACATTTTTTTAGAACTAGGGGCCGAGCCTCCCCCCCCCAAGGCAACCCTGACACGACCTCATTCAAAGCAAGGCGCATGAAATAGGAAGTTAATATTGCTGCTAAAACTTATATCTCATACTATGTGTATTTTTGACAGAAGAAAATTAGGCTATGCTTTCATTCATTCAACAGATCGAAAAAAAATCGTTTACATACAAGCGATTTTGCCTACAGCAGCCTACACTGTTAAAAATTTTTGTAAATTTACTGCCTATTTGGTAGTAAAATATTAATTTACCTGGATAGTAATTTGCTTACCGATGATTTTTGTATATTTACTGCCTATTTGGTAGTAAAATATAACTTTACATGGAGGGTAACTTGTTTACAGATAATTGCAGTAAATTTACTGTCTATTTGGTAATAAAATATTACTCTGAACAGATAGTAATCTATTCACGAAGAATTTATGTAAATTTACTGCCTATTTGGTAGCAAAAATGTTACTTTAAACGAATAGTAATTTGTTTACAGACCATTTGCGTAAACTTTCTCGATGTTTTTCAGTTTTTATATCAGTTAGTACCGGTAGTAGTTTGTTCAAGGATCACTTTGGGCTATAGCCTAAATGAGGGCATAACGAGTAAATTTACGATCGATTAATCATGAAGCGCTTTTGGGCCTAATTTCAATTTCATGTCTGTAAATTTGAACGATAGATGATCATCTAAAGAGCTTTTCAAGTGCATGTTATGCTGAAAGATGGATTCAAAATTTGTCCGTCTAAGACAAGTATACGTGTGAGATCAGGCTTAGGATTGCGAGTACTCGTATTGTTTTTAGCTGTAAGGAAATAGTTTTAAGCGTTGAGAATTAAATTACTTGATATCGTCCCCTTGGAGACCTTTTTGAGAGTTCTAAATTGGCCAAACTTTCCATATTTTCAAAGTTTTTCCCAGTAAGTAAAAGCGTCGTATTATCAGCAAAAAATCTGGGGGTTTTATCCAAGCAGGAATGACGATTATTTACATAGACATTTCGGTCATTTGACTACATATTTATATAGGTCGCCGTGGCAACTCTATCAACCGAATCATTTATGAGGTAACAGGCTGCAGAGATAGCCCGGATTTGGATTAGGATTTAATTGGACCGGATTTTCGTAATTTTACCGAATTAGTACGAATTAGGATTTATGATTTTTTTGCCTTTTGGATTTGGGCTTAAGTTTACAACATTGAAGTGGACAAAAAGTAGTTAAAATTTCAAAGGAATTAACTTAATTTCAAAGCAAATATTCTCACTGTCATTTTCTAGATATTGGATTGTTTCGAATTTGGACTTTCTGCCCATGAAATTAGATTAGGATTTCAGCTTACGGATTTGGAAGGGATTAGGATTTTAAATTGTTAAATCCGGACATGTAGGCTATGCTAGTATCAGAAATCTCTACGGATTTCGATTAGGATTTAACTGCACCGGATTTGAGAAATTTTGCCGGATTTGGACCGGATTAAGATTTTGAATTTTTTTGTGAATTGGATTTGGACTTTAGGCTTACCATACGTCCTCCTTTTTAACAAAAAATAGTTTGTCCTCCGAGGACGCTAAAACATGCCTAAATGTCCTCCTTTCTGGCATTTTGAACAGCGAAAACATGTCAAATCATTGATACACGAAAATTTTGGGAAGTTTCAGCTCAAACTACGACCTGCGGACGCGATGACTTTTTTTTGCTCTTCACTTGAATTTTGGGCGGAAACTTGGGCATCTGCGGGCGTGTTGACCTTTTTTTTTGGTCTTCACTTGATTTTGGGCGGAAAATTGGGCATCTGCCAACGTGATGACCTTCAAAAAACCTGTCCTTTTTTTGCGCAGTGAAAATACGGTAACCCTAACTTTAGTTAATGACAAGGTTGAACATAAAACTGGCTCAAATCCACCTATGAAAGGGTGTTATTGATACAGTGACCATTGACCATGGATTAACTTTGTTGCATTCATCCGCTTCAATCATAAATCGCTTCAGTGTTTCTTCAAAGTCTATTACTTTCTCCATACCTTTACAAATTTCGAAATCAACTGTAGCTACTGACAGCGAAAACAACGTAATAAACGTTCTACAATGTTATATAAATAATTTGAGTGGCCAATTCAGTCTCAATTTGCAAGATTCCACCTGTTCGCTCTCACTGCACACTTCCGTTATAAAATAAAAGTTTGGCATATTCATCCGCTGTACATTTTGCTATTAAGTCTAAGTGTTTTTAAATTACTGATTCGCAAGCCTATCATCAGCAGTGGTGTAAAACGACAAATTAAAATAATCTATAATTTTCAATGTTTTATATATCCTAAAAGTGATTATTTAGTCTCAGTTTGTACGACTCTAGAATGTTTGACCTAAGTCACGTGACAGCATTCTTCCGTTTCGAATTTGAACAATATGTCGGCTAACAGTTGAGTGAGCATGCACGTGTGTTGCTCCCTGAAGCAACAAATGAGCAGTATTGTATGGCAATGTAACAATAGTTTTTCTCTGTAAAAAAGTAAGGTATTTTTTTGATCGACTATGTGTGTCAAACAAAAAAATGTTGCAGCAATTTATGTTAGACTAGAAGTCAAAAATATATTTCTACAGGGCAGAACTACCGGTAAGGACTTTATTCGGTTTCAATAGCCTAACTTGCAGTGATCATTGGAACCAAGTTAATGCATGTTACCCGTATAGCTAAAAAATTAGTCTATAACTAGCGTACACTGAGAAAATAGCAGAAGCATATTAAAAATAGCGCAGTTCAGCAATTCTTTTACACTTTATGCTATAACCAATAAAAGATTGGCAATAACTAACAGTATTGGTACCCTGGTTCTGGTACATAGGCTACCAGTAAGTGAATGAAATTCGAATCTGCAAATAGACCAAAGTAGAGAACGTTTGTAAGGCGATGTAAATTTTGAACAGTAAAGGTGGTGGAATTTCATTATATTGATAGTAGGCTATAAAAGATTGCAAGGATCCTGACATTTGCATTAAGTGATCAAAGATACTGTCAAATGGGATGGCTTTGCTCAACAGGACGTAGAAGTCACGTGTCATGCTGGTGTGATGTCATTAGCTGTAACTTAAAATGTAATAATAAGAAGGTTGGAGGTGAGGGGGATTGGGCTTGTAAGGTTACAGAACTGCACCGTACTTAAGGTTAGTGTGGGGTTGATGCACTGATATTCTAAGGTTAATATGATCCACCTGTCCACAGTCCATGGATCTAGACACTACCTACCGTATTATAGTTGATACTAGATGCTGCGTTTCAAATCATAAATATGTTTTTGTAGGCCTAACTGGTACGGTACTGGAACGATGAAGAAATGCCCGAATCTATGTCTAGATAAATAAAGTAGTTTTCTATTCCAGTATTGTTGTTTCTAGGAAGTGTCTAGATCCACGGCAACCTTTTGTAGAAACAAATAAGTAGTCTGGAGGGTTATTACAGGATGCTCGTTAAGCGGCTTACAAGCTCGCAAAATGCTCGGTAAAAAAATTTTCCTCGCTAACGTGCTTTCCGAGATTATAGGATTTTTCGAACTGGCAGACTCACTTGGCAAGTTAGTTAGTTAGTTAGTTGCATATTTATCCTCCTATCACGAGAAAGCGATCAATTATACATGTGATTTTCATACATGAGGTGCACCCGGCTATAAGACGCAATGGTTTTCAAAAAGTATCGAGTTACCGTATAAAGCTCATTTAGTAGTGGTAAGGGTACCGGCACTGGTTTTGAGTGTAGGCAATAGAGCATAAAGCACTAGCTAATCCGTACATTAAGCGCATCAGCTTACAAGGTGCACAATCAATTTTTGCGAAAAAAAAAAGAATTTAAAGTGCGCCTTACGGTCCGTAAAATACAGTAGGTACTTGAAAATAGAGGAATTGCATGTGACACGTAAGTTCACAAATCGTAAATTCACTGCTAACATAGTTAGGAGACATTTTATTGAATTAAGGCGAGGATTATGGTGGGGGTTGAGTTAAAAACAAATTACATAATCTTTTAGGCCGGTAGGTGCCTCATTATAAACATTAAAATGAGTCATGCTTAAAACGTAAAATGCATGTCTGTGTACAGTATACCGGTGTATATATATTAGCCTATACTACATAATGAGATCATGTTGCAAAGATCTTAGTTCTTAGAAGATGGTTTTTAATGTCTTTGCTAAGCCTATGTGGTGTGAACTATAAGCCATACTGCTTTTATACTTACTCTTATGTTTGTGCTTTGTGTTACGAACTATATGACTGTTCATTTGCAGTGAATTTTATGCTTAAGTTTATAGGTCAAAAATTTTGTGATGTTATGAATGCTTGTGGTGAGATACAAAAAAAGTTAAAAGAAGTTTTGCCCATTCTAACTGATAACGACAGTATTCTTGTACTTAACACACTGAATGAACTGGGTGTGGAGCAATGGGATGACATGAAGCACGTAGAGGAGGGTGATTTAAATGGGGTTTTAAAGCCAATTCAAGCTAGAAAACTTCTAACTCATGTCAAAAGCTGCCAACCCAATGCACATAGTAGTTCATCTACTGAACCTGCTTTAAGCAGATCTAGTTCTGAGAGTGGATTTGGCTATGATGATTGGGATGTTTCGTTCGAGATACCATGGGAAAAGTTTCCCAGATCACTAGTTGAAGATTGTAAGCAAAAAAAGAGACCAGCCCATCGTGACAGGTTACAGATGATAAGAGTGATTGTTGATGACGTGCATCAGCTGAACAAAGCACCCAAAAAAAGGAACTTTGAACGAATTGCAGAGAAAATAGTGCACAAGTATCCTTCATCCTTCAAAGATGTTGTGGGAGATGTAGTGATTGGCACTGGATTGCAGTCGTTAGCATCTCAGTTGATGTATCGATCCGGCAACATTAAATGTGCCACTAAAGCAGCTAGTAAAAATCTAACCATGGATGTTCAAAACCAAATTGATGATGAAGTTTCAAACGTCAGTTCAATAGTTGAAGAGTTGAAAACCTGTTACTCTCAGAAAGAAAGGGACTACAATAAAGTATCGAACTTGATGAAAAGGACATTCAAAAGTCAACGCTGCGACATCAAAAATAACACTTTGATTAGTGAAATGAAATTCAAATGGCCATTTCTTTTTGAGGAGCAACAGTTGTTTCAACATTACGAATTGTTAATGATGTGTGACAATGCCAAGGAACAATTTTTAGAGAAGTTGGCAGTTGGGTCTGATAAAATATTCAAGTAAGTTGGTAATTATGCAAATTTGTGGGTATTTTTGTAGCTTATTGACTCAACTCGTAATAGGCCTCCTTAACTTTAGCAAATACTGTTTGATGTCTTACCGCTGCTACAATGTAAAGCATATGTACTGGTAGGCCTATGGTATCGATATGACCATTTTAATGATATGCCAGGATTGGCCGAGGTTTTTGAGTTTTTGGAGCTTGTTTTGGCCTGAGCATGAAACCTGTCATAATAGGCTACTGCTTGTATTTTGCATTTTATATTCCCATCGCTAGAAAGTGCCAGAAGAGCTGTAACAAGCTCTTACAAATTTAAGCCTGTCTACCATTTTAGAACGGTAGAGAATCTCGTTTAGTACCTCTTACTACCACGCAACAAGTTGCTAGCTTGTTCTTTCCTTTGTACTTCAAAACTTAATATATCTGAATTTAAAGCAGACATGTAAGTTGTGAATACCAACTTTTTAAGTCATTAGTTGGCTTGACTCTGAATAAAACGTGTCTATCACTGCGGAGGCACTTGCTCTCTCAACTAGAGCTCCCCATCAGGTGGTTATTTTGAGCAAGGCTACATTTGGTCTAACTAAGATATGTGAAGTTAGTTAGTTAGTTGCATATTTATCCTCCTATCTCGAGAAAGCAATCAATGCGCTATACGAGCTCGCTTAGGAGTTGCCAGCCATCTGTCTACCACACCAAGTTGGGGGAATCCCGCTAAGTGCCTTTCCCAACGGCACAACAAGTAAACTTGCCGGCTTGTTCTCCACACTGTCCCTTCAATGCTGAGCGTCAAGCAGGGAAGCTGTGAATACCAATTTTAAAGTCATTGGTTTGACCAGACTCGGAATCAAACCCGAGTCTACAGCTCAAGAGACAGACGCTCTATACCACTCGGCCATCTGAGCTGTTAAAATTTAGTTTTGTTTAGTTTTAGTACTCTTAAATTTAGTTTAAGTTTAGTTTTAGTACTCTTAAAGCAGGGGTGCCCAACCATGGTCGATCTTTGAACGCTCGGCAGTCTATCGCCGGGCAATTTGGTATCTGTAGCACCAGGGTGGACAACAACATTTCCGTTGCATGTAGCGCATCAGGGGTGTAAAGATCTTTTTTTCTTGCTCGTCACACAGTTTTTGATGAAGTTTGGGACATCTGATTAGCCTATTTTTGCTCTTTGCCGCATTTGCGTGGACGAATTGCTTAACTCCCATGTTCAGTAGCTCTCACTCTTGCGATTTCTGCAAATTTTAGCAAAAGTAGATCCCTTGCCAGAAAAGGTTGGACACCTCTGCTCCCAAAGTTTTTTATCAATGTTGCTGATTAGTAATTTTAAGTGAGTTTGATTGAAAGTGTAGCTTTTTCAGGCGTTTCATAATGTGGTGAAAAACGAGCCAATAAAACTTAGTGGTTGAACAAGTCCTTAATTAAGTTTTTAAAAACTTGTTGAAAGCATAAGCTCTTTAATGTCACATGATCTCATGCAATAGTTTTATGGCTCGCTAGTCGAGCAAAACGATAGCGTGGACAAAAACCATCAAATTATTAATTTTGGCTTAGTGTTACTATCCGGCACATCCGTACTTGGGGAAAACAAGCCTTGGACAATAAAGTAGCGTAATTTGTGGGCTGGTTATATTCATTTTCCTGTAATTTATTTTGGGTGTTAAAATGTTTTTGTCTAGTGGTTTTGATGTTTTACCGCGCTACAATTTTTTATTGTTATAAAAAACTCAGTTCAGCTATAGCGCTAGAGAATATATAACAGTAATTGTGCAATCAGCTACCGTTTTGCAGAACATTGGAGCTATCAACAAAACCAGCTATAACTCGTGTCATTGGCCAAATTGAAGAGGAGGCAAGACAAAGAAAAGAAAACAGACCCAAATCGCTGGGTGTAATTCAGCTGCTGGTAACATATTTCAATGAGGACTTGTCTGCTATATACAGATGCTTTGAGGTAATAGCAAAAAATCTTAGATCAGTTGTGATTTTTGTAATTGGGCTGCTGCGTGTTATGATTATGAAATAGTTGATCAATGTCGAATATAATATACCGGTAGTGCTTTTTCCGAGTGTGCAAATAAATTTGTAGTTGTTATTGAAAATAGTTACAATTACCAGGAAAGTGGTGATACATGAGGCTACTTCGGTTAAGAACGTCCACTTAGTAGCCGATAAACTGGAGTTTTTCAGTTTAGTCAATAATAAGTCATGCTGAAGGCAATACGAATAGTTGTATCATTTTCCCCGCCGGGCGCTCGGCAAAAGAGGGGAAGGAGGAGGGTTAAGTGTACGTTTGTTGTTTATTTCTGTGTTTTTAACAGCATTCAATCCTTCGTTGTTGAAATTTGTATTGGGTCAACGTCTGAGAAAGGCCTAGGCCTACACAATGTTTGTTCACGCCAGGGTTTCCAGCCACTCTGGGAAAACAGGAAAAAAGGATTTTTACTTTAACAGACAGGGAAAAATCAGGGGTTTCGTTGGAAAAGTAAAATGTCGGGGAAATCTCAGAAAATAATTAAATTTGAAGGTTAAGCGCAGAGGCTAACTGTGCGGAAGGTCTGGAGTTCGATTCCCGGGCCGGTCAAAATGGCACAGTGTCGCCAACGGCTCCCCACGGCTGCGATGTTTCTTCTGAGCTGTGTAGCCCTGGCGCTAAGCTGCGGAGATGAGCCCCGCCACTCGTTACACGCTTCGGCGTAGTACCGCGAGTATAACGAAGATTTGATTTGGGGAAAACTCAGGGAATCTTTAAAATTTACAGAATTTTTGAAGAAATCTTACAGACGAGGGCTGCACAGTTGAGGTAATCAAGGGTAGAGACCCTTTTTGTTTTTGAGATCACTGTATGAAACCTAGATACTTATGAAGATTGCCTGAATTTCTCAGGGAAAAGTTAGGGAATTTTATATTAAGAAAACGCTGGGAAGCCTGTCATGCACTCTTTTTCCAGCAAAAAAATCTGAAATATAGCAGAAAATAAAAGACTAAAAATAAAGTTCCTTACTTATTGCTTACAGGATTTGACCGTTTCGCAGATTGTGGAAGAGGGCAATTTACCATCGCATCCATTAATAATCTGTTGTGGTGAGTTTAGTTTGATTGCATAATTATATAAACAGAGATCAGTGAGGGGACGCATAAATGCGCAGTGTCAACTCATCCGTCTGACACGGGGCGGGCAAAAGCCAGATGAAAACAGAACAAGGAAGCATGTCGTATTTGTAATCACAGAAACGTAAAGATACTCAGTTGTTAATCAAAACGTGCGACAGTGCGCAAAATTTCGACCTTATGGGTCTATCAGGTACGTACGAAATAACAACGGGCACCTTTAAAACAGGTTCAATTTCATATTCAATTTTGACAGTAGTAGTAAGAGACAATATTTGGAGGTAACTGTTCAAAGAAAGCCAATGCTTATACTGGGGAACAAGCCATACAGTTAATCCCAATGAATGAAGAAGCCCAAATTTGACACACTTATAGACAATTTCTTACTGCCTTAAGGGCAAGTACTACTGTTAAAGTTAAATATAAAATTGAACTTGTTTTAAAGGTGTTCGTAGATTTTTCGCACGTACCTGATAGACCCATAAGGTCGAAAGTTTGTGCTCTGTCGTACGTTTTGATTTACAACTGAGTATGTTTACGTTTATGTGGTTACAAATTCGACATGCTTCCTTGTTCTGTTTTCATAAAGAGAGATGTTGTTGACAAAGTAACTCAGATTGTTTTGAGTGGCGGAATTGGTATTTTTGTAATGTTGACTTTTTGAATGTACTTGCGGAACTAGGCACTGCCGTCTTGGGACAATCACTTGCCGCTTATTTTTCGAATCAATGGGTTTGCCTTGCACTTGTCTTGTTCCGTAGAAGTCTTGCAAACAATGTAGAAACAGTCCTTAAAATAAACCCCGTTTAGGGACCTTGGGATAAGACTCTACAACTTGTAATTTTAGAGCTTTTCGTAACTGTTTGTGTGTTTAGGCTGATGATTTATTTTATCGTCACAAAACAATTTAACATTTTACAGGAGAAACAGCTGCGTCAGCAAAGAAATTTGCGGTGATAATAGAAGGATTGGTAGTTATGGAAACGACATCATTCTATGTTTCACTAGCTTACATGTTCTGTTCGTATTATGTTTTTGACATGATGTATCCAGAAAGCGTACCCGCCGCAATGGAATTAATTCAAAGGTAAGTCAATCCTGTATGTTATGCTTTCTTTTACAATTGAAAATCAGTTCGTAATATGCATTATTCTGTGTAATTTGTAAGTACTATTTTTAAATTAGAAAAACGTTATTACTATGCAAGCAGTTTCCTGAGTTTTTTTAGGGATTGTTTAGGCGGTTAAACTCATTCTATTGACTCGGTAATAAATGCAAGCCTGGAAATTGGAAAGATATAGCTGAATGAGAGATGAATAGCAGCGGCGGTGTGCTTAGAAAGCGATGTTCATGTTACACTAGCATTCTTAACTCTGTTGTAATCGAAGCTGCTTAGAATTTACCTCATATAATATAACTTTATTTCTAGTCTTTAGTCTTCTGCTATGTTTTAGATTTTTTGCTGGAATTGGAACCATGGAAAGAAAACAGAAAAAGCGGAAGAAATGGGATGTTCACCCAAAAGTTTTGAAGCTTTCAAACGAAGTTCTTTCAAAGCAAGGCTACTCTTTGTAAACTATTTTTTTTTTGAAGTTGTGTCAACTCCACCAGAAATGTAGTTATGACAAAAACGATATGTGTTCTGTGACGTCATTATAGCTACTTGACATGGGCAAATTATCCATAACTTACAATGCACATTACTTTTTGACAGTTTAGTTTCTTTGGGGTATTATTTTCACGTTCGTAGACGGGATACTCAACTATATTCGTTAAAAATTGAACATTTTTCAAAATAAGCATAGTCGAAAAGTGCTCAATTTTATCAGAAGTCAAAAATGGTTTTACTGTACAGTATATATAATACTATTATGACAGTCCATGATTTGTGAAGTAGTATTTTATGCAGATTATTTAGTAACAAAAACTCTTGCATTTGTATTTTTTGCTTTGCATTTAGAAATGATTTCTATAATATACTGAATACTCCAAACAAAATGTGTTTTTGTACTCTGACGTCGCATGGGGGACTATGGACATCGAACAACGCATCTATTTCCTGCGGTGTGCATCATCTAAATCTTTTTTCAATTTATATTACATGGTGTATTATTTTTATGTGCTGTGCATAGAAAAATATAATTATGCTGAACAAGTTGGTAAATAATGTTCTTAACGAAATTTCGCCGTATGATGTCATCTAGCAAGTGTCTATTTTAAGCTTTTGATAGCATAATGTACTTTTGTGTGTGTGTTGTGGTTTATAAGAAGCTTAACTTTTATAAAAAGAAAAGTGTAAATCTTTTTTTCCGATAAATGTGGAACTAATACGCCAGATAATCTATACTATTAAAATATGGAGTGCATTGTATTAGGTTAGGGTGTGGATAATCTGTGCAAAGTCGTTATGATGACATCACAGTACCGAAATCGGTAATTACTGGTACTCGATTTCTGATCGAGTTAATGCTAGTAACGTATTAAAACGTGGATTGAAAATATTTATCGGCAATCGATTGGCGTAATTTTGCAGATAGTCTTTTAAACTCTGCTGACGAAGAGTGAAGGTTAATTTGACGTCATAATTAAATAGAATTTTAAGTGGCAAATTTTTAGCCAGAATACTATCGCTACAACCCCAGGCGCTTTGAAATTCAAAAATGGTGAAAAAGTAAAGCGTTTTCAATAACTACTCGGGTACATATAGGCGTATGCATATTAATATGTAAGAGTAAACAATCGCTGCTTTTTTGCATATTGACTGTATATGGTGTCGTTCATTAATGATGTGGTACATCACAAAATGATGCAAAAATCACCCAATAGTAAATACCCATGCTGATTTGACCTCCATATTTTTTACTGAAACATCATCTTAATGTAAGATCGTTGTGCTTTCGTTTGTTGTTTGTTTTTTCGTTGAAACCCCCAATGTTCTTGATTGATTAAACTCTTTGGTTTTACTGTGTTGAAGAGTTAATATTGAAACGCTTGTAAGGACATGATTCGGCATTGCTGCCGCGAATGCGCTGTTGCATTTGTTCGCTTATTGTTATTTTCAAAATCATGCCGGTGAGCTTCACATGTTTACGGCAATTTCGTTTTCAAATAAATATGTTAACTGGTGATTTCAAATAAATAGTGTTGAATATAGTTAGATGTCTAGCTGTTTAAAACGTCAAACATGTTAAAATTGTTTGACCCGTCATGTAATTATAAATTATGTCAATACAACAGTGCAAAGTGTACATGCATGAGTTAAACTTTCCTGTAACTGTTTTTGGAGTAGTTTGCAGTTGTCTTTTTTGTTTGTGATGTTAATAGCCATCTAAATTTAACAGCAATAAAGCTTTCAGTGTGCGCTTGACTGTATTGAACGGTTAAATTGTAAAGTTTTCTTGCAGCTTTTCAAGCTATAGTGTCGCCATGAGCAAATCGGTATCATCGCGGTTCTGTAGATTCAGGTGGCAAATCAACTCAGAAGGGTCTTTCAGAATTATTACTGATTGTAGATAGTAATAATACTACAATACGCCATTTATTATTGTTACTGCCCTAAGAGTTAAATTGCTGCCTACTCTAGTTCGTAATGGCATTACGAGCAAGCGATGTATTATTACTGGATGATGCTGTTAATAAGTTTACTAACTGTTAGTAAACAATATACTACAAAGTGCAGGAAAACTAAAACAGTGCAGGTTGTAATTTTACAGCACATTGACCGTAAATGCGTTACTAACAAGATTGCTAATTTTACTTTTTATGGCAGTAATTTTACGATACGTTGAATGTAAATGCGGTACTTACAAAATAAGTAATTTTACTTTTGCGACTGTATTCCCACTTACTGCTTGCAAGCCATAATTTGGATTACTTAATGAGTTATGTAAATTACTAACTGCTTCCGGAGTTATTTTGCTGCCTGCTCTATGGGTAGTAAAATTTTTTAACAGTGTACATTTCGAACAAGAGCGACGCAACTGGAGTCCAACATTCATCAATCCCCCTCCGCTCCGTCAGCACCTTTCCACACACACGTACACAAACAAACTAATGTTGTGTCGTAACACGTATTAAAATCATTTTTAAGTAAAAAAAGCCGCGGTGTTCAGGGCGGGGTCCCTAACCAGGCCTGGCCCCCCCCGGCCGGGGAGTTCGGGAGGCGGTTACGCCGGCCCTGTCACCGTACCCCCCTAGAGTCGTTTTTGGTACTTAAGTTGCTTAAAATGAACTCTGCCGAAAAAACTGCGCTTGAATAAGTGACGAAAATTGGTGCCCTCTCCCTGAAAAAAATTCTGAATACGCCCTAGACGTGAACACATTTTCAAAAGGCTTATTTACGCCCGTTTCCGGGTCTAAACGTCGTTGTATTTAGTTAACATTCAACCTAATTCAAAATTACACCCTCCCCCCCCACCAAAACTTTCTGGATCCGCTCCTGTATACAACGTATAGTCAAATGTGGCGTCATTCTCAAAAACCCTCCCATTGCAAAATCGTGGCTACGCTAGTGGCCAAGACTAAAAACTCTACAAAGCGCGTCTCCACAAAATGGCCAAGATTATATCATGCTGAGTTGCCAGAGCTATATGCGATTTGAAGTAGGCTGACCAGATTAAATTATGACGAAAACGGGACATTTTAAAAGAAAAAACGGGAAATTTCAAGAAAAAAAACAAACGCAGAAGTGAAGGATCCGTGATCAACCATCCCTTACCGTACGAAACGTCAAAGGTCGTCTGCTTCTTGCCGTCGTCAGCTTCTGGAACAGTAGACTCGGGATTCGATTCAGAGCAGGGATAAACCAGCAATGACTTAAAAGTTGGTATTTACAGCTTCTCTGCATGACGCTAAGCGTCAAATGCGACAGCGTGAAGAACAAGCCGGTAAGTTCATTTGTTGTGCCGTTCGGAACCACGCTCAGCGAGATTTCCCAATCTTGGAGTGGCAGACAGGTGTTTTTTTTTAAGCCACATAATTGCAGCTTAAGTTTTTATATTAGGGAAGTATATGTATCATGGAAGATCACCTAGTTGGGCAAGGAATCCGCAAAACCAATTTCACGGCCCAATGCACCAGCCACTCGGCCAACTAATGTGCAGTGTCAGACAGGTGGCTCGAAACTCCTAAGCGAGCTCGTTCAAGCGCCTCTATCGCAAAGAAGGAAAAATATATGAATAAATAACTGCTGTTCAACACCGATTGGCCGAAGACCTACAGGCCGTCCCAGAACTAAATGGCGAGATTACGTTGAAGATCTTAGTTGGTCTCGCCTTGGCATCCTAGCAGAGCAGATCCTTTGTTGCGGAGGATCGAGATGTTTGAAAACTCCGACTCGAGCTACTGCTTTCGCGACCCCACAAGGATAAGCGGGTCCAGAAAAGTAAATAAATAAGCATTAACTCAGAAGCGGTAACCTGTTTATTTCTGTTACCACTTCAGTTTTAGCTTTGCCATTTGCTTTTTTCCATAATTAAGGTTGAAAGAGAAATACGATAGTTTTACTGCTAGGCCTTTATACAGGTTTATGGAATGAATATATTATTGTGAACATATTAAGCATTTTTTCTGTAACTTGCGGTCATCCAGTAATTACTGACAACAGTGGCATTGCATGCGACGCAACTTTGCAACGCAAGATTTTGGGTGCAACGAAGGATTTCAAGTGAGACTAGTAAATCAAGGACTACTCTGTACTTTTTTGATATAAAAACTACCCAAGTGGTGTTACTTTATTCGAAAAGTAGCCTACTTAAGTAGACGTAAAATTAGCGACATATCATCTACTAACGGCAGTATTTCGTCAAATAAAATGAAGTGATCATTGTTTTTATTACTCATCAGAATAACTAAGTTATTATTTTTAGGAAAAACTCATCTCGCTATCTTTTTGCTACCTTAAGAAATTGCTTATTTTATTACTACTCCCCGATTTTCATTAAATTAAACTGTAAACTATCAATCATAACTGTCGCTTTCGCCTCCACACAATTTTTATCCAACTTCTGAAATTCGTTTTTCAATGCTAAAAGCAACTCTGCTGGAACAAAGTAATAGGCTACATTCCACGATCAAAAGCTGTCAGACTTGAACTATTTTCTGCAAGTGTATGACGTCATCAGCCCTAAAATGCAATTCGAACTTATTAAAAAGACGTCAAGATTGAATAAATTTTTATGTACAATTATTGTATTTCATAAAAATTGACTTGCGCGCACCTCAAATAAAGACTGTTATGATAGTTTAACATATTTAAATTGTTTTGTACGTTTTATGACGTCATCACTTACGTCATGTTGTAAAAAAGTTTCAACAACGATATTTGGTTTTTCATCAATAGAAAATAATTTTATACAAAAGAAAAATTTTTATTGAAAACACACTCCACGAACGATTTCAAGCGAGTACGTGACGTCATGGGTGACGTCATCACCCTCAAAGTGTAAAAAAGTTGTGGTATGTTTGCACCTAAAACGAACAACGTCAAGTTTGAATAAATTCAGGCCTGAAATGCGCTGTATAACAATAGAAGTACTTCTGACCACTAGGTTGGAGCTGAGTAAAAACTTTTGGGGCTCCTATTTCAAAACGCTCAAGGGTGCCAAAGCGGCATCAACCGCATTTTGTTTAACCGGGTTCAGGACATTACCAATTCAATACATTTTATGCGTAACAAAATTTTAGGTTAACCCTAAATTTGCCGTATTTCGTCAAGACTATAGAATACGGCCCCAGGCTCGTTAGTGTTTAACGATAATCTGTTGAACCTGCCTTAAGAGAGAATCATTGCATCTTCGTCTGCGATGAAAAAAGCAATTACTGTGGCGTGATTGAGCAATGAGCATGTATTGTGACGTTGCAACTGATTTCAACTTTAAAATAGGACGGTTTTGGCATTTGAATCGCGTGGAAAGAGAAAAAGTCGCTCTCCGCTATATAATAGGATTCAGAATACAGTAAAAAAGGTCTGACTCGCTTGTGTTCAACGATATCTGTTGAACCTATCATAAAAGAGAACGTTGCGTCATCGATCAGCGTTGAAAAAAAGCAATTTGTCGTTCATCAAAAAAAAAAAAAAAGAACTCAGATTGAAATGTTGTGTGGTTTTATTGCGCTTTATAACTACTAAGGTCCTTTAGCGCCAGGACTAAGTTTTGTCAAGAATTCACTGACGTATTTTTATTCTCTGTTTATTTCATCCTCCGCGCTACACTTACTTGCTGAGCGTTCAGCAAGTGTAACAGCAGATACCATTTTTAAAGTCTTTGGTTTGACCCGACTGAGAATAGGACCCAGCCTACCAGCTTCCGAGGCGAACGCTCTTTACCACTAGGCCATAGCAGATTGCGCTGATATTACGAAGATTAAAGACGAGAAAAACCAAATATTTTAGTAAAATGTAATTAACGTGTGTGCCTGTGATATCGCAGGGTGTGCGCTGAACACCTTGAACCTATGTAAAATAGGCCTACGTCCCTGGTACCATCCTTAATAGTGCTTGAAAAGCTGCGACCACAGGTCGGTGATCAGAGCAAATGTGGAACGATTTATCAAAAAAGATTACTACAATGATACAATTAGAGAAAAGAAAAATAATCCTAAAGAACTCTGGAAATTTATTAATTCTGTTATCCCCTCAAAATGTTCTGTTTTCCCACCCCCCACCCAAATAAAAGTTGTTAACACCGAGATTGTAAACCCTGATGAAATTGCAGAACATCTTAACAACTATTTTGTTGAAATTAGCCATTTGACAGCAAAAACTGCAGGGAGTCGAACCGTTTAAAATATCGCTCCGGTTCGGGTTCAAGAAATTTTATTTATAACGGTTCAGTTCCGGTTCAGGTTCAAGACTTTTCAAAAATTTGGGTTCAGGTTCGGTTCGGATTCAGTTGCACCAAAATTTAAAGGTTTGGGTTCATCGAAACCAAATTTTTAAGGTTCAGGTTCGGTTCAGGTTCACTAAATGTAAATTTTAAAGATTCAGGTTCGGTTCGGATTCACCGAAAAAAAGCGGTTTTCACCGGTTCAGGTTCGGGTTCACTTCAAAGTCTTTAATTTGGCCAAAAACTAAATTAGGATCTTATATCATTAAAATAACGAAATATAAATTGCATGCCCGAATCAATTAAGGTTAAATAAAAATGTAAAAATTCATTAAATTTTGAAAAGCAGAAAGAATGTTGCAAAGGTTGGAAAAGGTCAGTGCTTTATCGTTCTGATGATGTTGATCGTCAGTACCGACGAAACGTCAACAAATAAAAAACCTGACTAGATTTAGTTGAGGTTATTGTGAAGTTACCGGAAGAACGAGAAAAAAATCCAAGCAAGCGGAAAGAATGTTACGCATCGCAGAACATATTTAGAGATTTTTATTAATATTTTTAAGAATCAGCTCAGGTTCAAACATTGTTACTAAACGATTTTTCTTCAGGTTTATGTCCACAAAATATTGTAGGTTCGGGTTCACTTGCATAAAATTTTAAAGGTTGGGATTCGGTTTAGGTTCACAGATATGAAATATTACAGATTCGGGTTCGGTTCAGGTTCACAGATTTGAAATATTAAAGGTTTGGGTTCGGTTCAGGTTCAATGATCTCAAATTTAAACGGTTCAGGTTCGGTTCGGATTCACCGAAAAATAGCGGTTTTTACCGGTTCGCGGTTCAGGTTCGGGTTCGGTTCGACTCCCTGGAAAAAAGCGTCAGCACCACCGAAAATCTCGACTTAAAATTTTTTTTGAAAAAAACCGTGTCTCAGACCATACTGTTTGAACCTCCACAACCCTTAGGCCTTGTCTACACTAGAGCGACACGAAGCGTCGCCATGCGCCAACTTTTAGTTGTTTCATTATGACGCAATGAAGCTGCGTCGCGCATCGCATCGCCCCGTGGAGCATGGTGGAGCCGATGCTTCGTGGAGCTTGGTATTGCTTCGTATCGATTCGTGGAGCAAGTAGCGCAAGAATGTTGCTCCACCGTGCTCCATTTTTTTCAGGTCTCGTATAGGCTAGCGTCACAGGGTAAGACAAAATGTTTTTGTGAGATGTATAAAAGCTTTGTAAAACTAATTTTGACAAAATATTAACTTGTTGGTTGGTGACATAAGTGTTAGAAAATATTTAGAAAGAAATAAAGTGTTAGCAGCGATAACTTTTTGACCACGGTCCCCCAAACTGCAGTTTCTTGCCATCAGTTGTAAACTTAGTTACTAGAAAGTGTGAGAAAGTAGACTACCACTAAAAGTCTAGCCTGGATCAAGGCTACTATGAGATTTTATCAGCCAGCCAGTCTAGACTGCTGGTATTGGGTAGGTTGCTGGTGTGTATCTCGGATTCTCAGCTAGCTGCACTTGCACAGTGTGCCATTTTCTTAAATGTTTTGCTGAGGTCAAATCGGATGTTTTATTATCGACAGGCTGCTAGATTTTTGAAGCATTACTGTATTATGCAAGCCATAATAAGTTTTTAATAATTGGGAGGTACCGGTACCAGTAGTTTATCAATCCAGCAATCATTTTCTGGTTAGGTACTTTTCGGTTATGAAAAGTTAAATAAATGAAAGCTGCATTTCTAGCTCAAAGAAGGTCTGGACTGAAGTTGTATATTTTCATGATTCTGCGGGTCACTAATGAACTAAGTTTTCCGTTATAAATTAAATGGTAATTACACAGAACAGTGTGTACGGTAATTATCGAGACGCATACCGGTAATATAGACTACACTAAAAATATATGGATTTCACTGCTTCAGATGTACTGTGTAAAAATACTGCATCTTTTAACACTTTTTTATCAATTATTAGATAATTATCTGGTGCACAATTTAATGACTATCATACAGCATACTAGCTGTAGTAGATATTTTAAAAACTGACTGCAGTGCAATACCGGTAGTAAAAGTGGAAGCCCATTATGATGCTATGCAAAACACGCCATATTGTTTCAACTTCTGTGACAAAATTTACAGCAGCGGTCACCAACTGTTTTTTCTGATAGAGTCTACATTAAGGTATTGTTTTATGCAATCAATGTTTTTATAAGATGCATGATTTGCTAGTATTGTGTTGTCTATACAGGATGTGTCTGCTGCTATGATAAAGTTTTGTGCAGATAAGTTTATTTCCACCACATAATCGGTATGAGCTTTGTATTGTAAAACTATATTGACTAGTTAATATGGGCCTACCGGTAGTATGTTACTGTGTTACTGGTGGTAATAATTGGTTTACTAAATACATAATTAATATCTCACTTTAGAAAAATACATGTCATGTTATAATTTTTGCAGATCATAACACTAATTATTTGTCGGCTTATTTAAATCCAATTTTATTTAAATGGTTTGCTGTTGAAATATGCAATTTTGGTTTATGGATTGTGATGAATGCAATATATTCTGCTCGGTCCTACTAAACACCGCAAGGAACTACAAGGTACTGAAAACAGTGCAAAGAACTACAAGGTACTACAAGGAACTACAAGATACTTTCAAACGAAGCACAAAGTAGCTGAAAACACTACAAGGAACTACAAGATACTTTCAAACGAAGCACAAAGTAGCTGAAAACACTACAAGGAACTACAAGGTACTTTTAAACCAACGACAAGGTACTTGAAAACACTACAAGGAACTACCAGGTACTTTTAAATCTACGAAACGCTTGAAAACACCACAAGGAACTACAAGGTACTTTTAAACCAACTACAAGGTAGTTGAAAACACCACAAGGAACTTATGAACTAACGACAAGGGCGTTAGGAACATCCCAGGGGTTGGAGTCGGGGGGATTGGGGTGGGGGCTTGTAGTCGGGGGGGGGTGTGGAGTCGGGGGGGTTGGGGTCAGGGGGGGTGTGGAATCTGGGGGGTTGGAGTCGGGCGGGTGGAGTTGGAGGGGTTGGGGTCAGGGGGGTTGGAGTCGGGGGGGTTGGAGTCGGGGGGGTTGGGGTCGGAGGGGTGGAGTTGGGGGGTTGTGGTCGGGGGGTTATATTCGGGAGGGTTGGGGTCGGGGGGGGTTGGAGTCGAAGGGGATTGGGGTCGGGGGGATGGGGTCGGGGGGGTTGGAGTTGGGGGGGTGGAGTCGGTGGTTGGGGTCGGGGGGGTTTGAGTTGGGGGGGGAGTCGGGGGGTTATGTTCGGGATGGTTGGGGTCGGGGGGATGGGGTCGGGGGGGTTGAAGTTGGGGGGGTGGAGTCGGGGGGGTGGAGTCGGGGGATTTGGAGTCGGGAGGGTTGGAGTCGGGGGGGTTGGGGTCGGGGGGGTTGGAGTAGGGGGGTTGGGGTCGGGGGGGTTGGAGTCGGGGGTTGGGGTCGGGGAGGTGGAGTTATGGGGTTGGAGTCGAGGCTTGGGGTTGGGGGGCTTGGAGTTGGGGGGCTTGGAGTTGGGGGGTTGGAGTTGGGGGGTGGAGTTGGGGTCGGGGGGGTTGGAGTCGGGGGGGGGGGGGTGGGCTTGGGGTTGGGGGGCTTGGAGTTGGGGGGCTTGGAGTTGGGGGGTTGGAGTTGGGGGGTGGAGTTGGGGTCGGGGGGGTTGGAGTCGGGGGGGGTGGGGTCCAGGGGGATGGGGTCGGGGGGTTGGAGTTAGGGGGTTGGAGTCGGGGGGGTTGGAGTCGGGGGTTGGGGTCGGGGAGGTGGAGTTATGGGGTTGGAGTCGAGGCTTGGGGTTGGGGGGCTTGGAGTTGGGGGTTGGAGTTGGGGGGTGGAGTTGGGGTCGGGGGGTTGGAGTCGGGGGGGGGTGGGGTCCAGGGGGATGGGGTCGGGGGGGTTGGAGTTGGGGGGTTGGAGTCGGGGGGGGTGGAGTCGGGAGGGTTGGAGTCGGGGGGGTTGGGGTCGGGGGGTTGAAGTCGGGGGGTTGGGGTCGGAGGGGTTGGGGTCGGGAGTTGTACTTGGTTTGAAATTACCTTAAAAGTCTTGGTACCTTGTAGTTTCTTGTGCTGTTTTCAACTACCTTGTAGTTGGTTTAAAAGCACCTTGTAGTTCCTTGTGCTGTTTTCAACTCCCTTGTAGTTGGCTTAAAAGTACCTTGTAGTTCCTTGTAGTGTATTCAGCTACTTTGTACTTGGTTTAAAAGTACCTTGTAGTTCCTTGTAGTGTTTTCAACTACCTTGTACTTGGTTTAAAAGTACCTTGTAGTTCCTTGTGTTGTTTTCAACTACCTTGTAATAGCTATAAAAGTACCTTGTAGTTTCTTGTGGTGTTTTCAACCACCTTGTAGTTGGTTTAAAAGTACCTTGTAGTTCCTTGTATTGTTTTCAGCTACTTTGTACTTGGTTTAAAAGTACCTTGTAGTTCCTTGTGCTGTTTTCAACTACCTTGTGGTAGCTATAAAAGTACCTTGTAGTTCCTTGTAGTGTTTTCAAGCATTTTGAAGGTTTAAAAGTACCTTGTCATTCCTTGCAGTACCTTGTAGTTCCTTGCGGTGTTTTCAACTACCTTGTAGTTGGTTTGAAAGTACCTTGTAGTTCCTTGTAGTGTTTTCAGCTACTTTGTACTTGGTTTAAAAGTACCTTGTAGTTCCTTGTGCTGTTTTCAACTACCTTGTAGCAGCTATAAAAGTACCTTGTAGTTCCTTGTGGTGCTTTCAACTACCTTGTACTTGGTTTAAAAGTACCTTGTAGTTCCTTGTGTTGTTTTCAACTACCTTGTAATAGCTATAAAAGTACCTTGTAGTTCCTTGTAGTGTTTTCAACTATCTTGTAGTTGGTTTGAAAGTACCTTGTAGTTCCTTGTATTGTTTTCAACTACTTTGTACTTGGTTTAAAAGTACCTTGTAGTTCCTTGTGCTGTTTTCAACTACCTTGTAGCAGCTATAAAAGTACCTTGTAGTTCCTTGTAGTGTTTTCAAGCATTTTGAAGGTTTAAAAGTACCTTGTAGTTCCTTGTAGTACCTTGTAGTTCCTTGCGGTGTTTAGTAGGACCCTTGTAATGAGTGCAGTCGAAGATTGAAGACTTTTCTATCCGCTTAATCAATTTCAGAAGTACGGCAAAAGTTGATTTTGCACTACACAAAGTTTTGCTGAACTATCACATATAAAAACTTTTGCAACAAAAAGTAGTACTTTGCATGTATGGTATATTGTGAATAGTCACTGTATAACGAGTTGCATGAAATTCTGCTGCCCACATTAGTGTCTGATATGATGGCAGCACAAGAATTGTTACTGATTGGTTTTGAAGGTTTGATTTTACTTTGTCAAAGAAGCCTTAACTTCAAACAGTTAATTTTTTTACAAATCATTACCTGGTTGGTTTGTTATGCATTCAGTAGTGATTGGATTACTGCATTTTATTTCGTGATTTATTGTGCCATAAGCTCAGTTTGTGTGCCCCAGTATAATGCTAATTACTTTAGTGGGGAGAAAGAGGCAGGGCCAAAACTAGGCAATGCGGCCCCCCCCCCCAAAATCATCTTTCGGGTCCCCCTAAAAATTTTTCTTGGATGGTGATACAAAAGAGCGAGCCCCGAAGGGGCGATGTCAAGCTAGGTAAGTCTGGGGGCATGTCCCCCAGAAAATTTTGCAGAATTTGACTTTATTTTGGAGGATTTTTGTGCGTTTTGAGCTTTTAAAATTCCTCAGTTTTAACAAGGTTTAAAAGTCTGTTTTACTAGGTCCCTTCCAAACTCACTAAAATAATGGTGCAAGCAAACCCTACACTCTAATATTTTGCTACCAATGCGAAGAAAAAACGTTTTCAAGGCTTATTTTTGCGCTTTTCGCATGAGGATGAGGGGCCCTTGGTATGTCACTAAACGTTTGTTTGCTAGTTTTGCGACTGCTATTTTTCAAAAAATTTGCAGGCCCCCTCATGGCCTAAAGCATAAATATGGTATGGGGGGCCCACATTGCGCGAGTTAAGACAAAAAATATATTGAGTCTTAGAATAGGCCTATTTGAGAAACCTTTATCATGCCTTGAGTTAATAGTACTACGTACTAACTATTTACTTGGGCCCCCGTTTTGTGTGCCCCCCCCCGGTTGGGGAGTTTAAGGGGCGCTAGTTTCGGCACTGGAAAGGGGATTGCAGTTTTTTTGTTGGGTTGAAGTAGTGAATTGTGCGCAATATTGCTTTTATGCAATAGTGAATTGTATAAAAATCTTGCAAAAGATGAAGCTTATACAAGATTTTCTTTGCTGAAATGTGAATTATGACGCACAAGCACACTGTTTTAATATGGTAATTGAGAAAAATATTTAACAAAGTCGATATGCAGCTTTTTGTAAACTAAAGTTTTGGTCACTGTTCTGAATATAAGCTATTATAGTTCATCATTTTCACACTGTGAACAATTTTTACGTTTTCAGCTTTCCTTACTATCGTAAAGTTGCATGTTTGCTATAGGTTGCCTGCCGGTGTTAGTCATATGCACTATGCAGGATTAAGACCTGTAGTGTTACTGTGCTACTAGTATTGTTAGCTAACACTGTTTTATTTAGGTGCTGGAGTCTTTCATAACCCTTATCGCCTTGGCATTGTTTATGTCCAGTTTTGAAAGCGAAATGGAAATTATCTGTGAACAACAAGACATTAAAGGCATTTTTTACAAGTCAGTATTTTTTACTGTTGGTTGCTCTGCTGATTATTGTGCTGTGATATTACAATTGACCTACAAGTTTATTTTATTTTAAAGTGTTACGGTGTTTATACCGATCAGATTGCCAAGTAGGATAGAGCGTCTGGTTCTTGTTCGGTGGACTCGGGGTTCGATTCCGAGTCGAGTCGAACCGATGATTTAAAAATTTGTATTTGCAGCTTCCCTGCTGGACAGTGTGGAGCAAGATGGCTAGTTCGCTTGTTTAGCTGTTAGGAAAGGCACATAACGGGATTCCTTCAACTTGGTGTAATAGACATATGGCCGGCAACTCCAAAGCGAGCTTGTTTTGCTGTGGGGAAAAGCACTTGTATATATGGCCGGCAACTCCAAAGCAAGCTAGTACAGCGCTCAGTAGCTTTCTCGTGATAGGAGGATAAAAATGCGACTAAATAAATAAAACAACGGTTTTGGTTTCTGATCAAACATTGAACTACAATTTGGATTTTTATTTTCAGATGCAAAGCGTTGAAATGTTTCTCATTCACCATCATGTGAGCTTGCAGGATAAGTTCTTGTTCTGCAGATTCCAGAGCTGCGTTTTCGACAAACCGACTCAACATAAAGCCAATATCTCAAATCATAAACAATACTTTATACCTATCGTGAACATAATAAGATCATTATTTTGTATGTAAAATGTTTATTCTGCAGTGTTGTCCAATGTTTACCATGCCTAAGATCATTATTTTGGATGTAGCCTAAAATGTTTATTCTGCAGTGTTGTGCAATGTTTACTATACCTAAGATCATTATTTTGGATGTAAAATGTTTATTCTGCAGTGTTGTCCAATGTTTACCATGCCAAGATTTTAAGCGTTGCATAGATGTAGCCTACAATTGTTCAAGCGTTTAATTCCAAATTTTCCTAAAATGCTTTGATACAATTCGAGCCAAAATTGTGATCAAGAACATAATAAAAAAGATATTTTATTTTCAACAATTTGCTTTAATCTGCTCTACAAGTCTGAGTAGGGCTCAATCTTCTCTGGCAGAGTGCTCAATAACTATGGCTAGCTAGAGCTTGTATTGTATTTGAATAAAAACCGTAAAGCATCTTCTCTTTGAATGAGATGCATTATGCCCCCGGAAGAGCCGACAACGGCGAAACAGGCTGTAGTGGCTTCACGATTTTACAGTGATTTTATTCAGATGTAATCTGTTCTACAGATATTTATTGTAACATACATATTTTTATGTCCATAACAAGATGCCGATGTAATTTTAAATGATGTGCTGTATTTTATTGAAAAACTACTACCGTACTGTTGACCTGAATAAATTATGTGCTTCTTACCATAGCGTTTGTGTTATTTTTTTTTAGATGTGCTTTTGATGTGTACCGTTGCTAAGTTTTATTTTTACTTCAGCCTACACAGTACCTAGTTCTGTTAATGGAAAACTTTTAGGCCTATCCTTTGAACAACTGCCCCTAGAAACTCTCTTTAAACGCTGAAGAATTGCATCAATTGCTTTTTTGAGGCCGCTAGCAGGCAGACTACTGATCATGCATCTAGTGTCTATTTGCAGGAAATACCAAATTTTGCGAGGAAATAATGGCGAAAACCCTTGAACAAAAAATTTTTGCATTGAATTTAGTCGTGTTGACCCGAATATTTTGGTGAGAGGTAGCGAGACATGACAATTAGAGCACCTGGGTCTAGAGAAAAAATAGCGAAAGATAAGAATTTGCGTAGTTTCAAGGACGAATTGGCTGAGGTTTTACCAAAAAGTAGCTTCAAGTGCATGAATCTCCGTTAATTATTCTGAGACAGAAAAATAGTTTAACGAAACTATAAAAACCATCATCACGCTAAGTTACGATTTTTACAGGGCTAAAATTTGCTTCACGCATAAAAATTGGTTCTTGCCGGTGTAAAAGAGTGTTTTTAGTCAGGTTAATACGATTTATTTAATACGACTTGAATTCGGTTCTTATTCTTATGACCGGTGCCTACGGGTTTACTGCGAAATAGTGCCTACAGGGTTACTGCGAAACAATGTGGCATTACGTCCTGTAATTTCAGCCGTAAAATTCATTTTAAGCATCCACTCCAAAACAATTTCGGAGTCCCTACATAAAATGTTGGCTAAGTTCTGGCAAAAACGTATCAATTTCACAAGCCTAACGGTAACTAATTCCACAAAGGCGAAACTTCAATGGGTTCAGAGCAGGGCTGGGCAAACTACAGCCCGCTAGACCATTTTACGCGGCCCGCAGACAGAAATATAAACTCCTACCGTAAATCAAAAGCTTTTATGCTCTTGATTGATTCTCCGTAGAAGACAGGACATCTGAGGGCGTGTAGACTTTTTTTTGCTCTTCCAATCACTACTGCCCTCGGCTTCAATTTTTTTTTTAAATGTAGCTTTTCGGGTGAAAAGTTTGCCAACTCCTGATCTATGAGGTTGCAGTTTTGTGCGAGAATACGCCCTGTAGCTGCTCATGCATTCACCTGCCAGGCTACCACATAGCGTACTGTAGGTAATAAGGCCTACGCTAATAATATGTTTTTTAAATATGTTTTATCTCGCAAATTTAAATAAAATTGGACTAGCAAAAATTTCATTGCATCAGCTGAATGGGACATTTTGACTTTTAAAAATGATCCTGTTAAGTGTTAACCAGACTGCAAATTCAACCAATGATCTATTATGTAAGTTTTTTTGCTGCTTTTATTTTGAATAAAAGTTAGATGAAAAAGATGCATGAGCTGAAAAGGTCATTTTGTCGAAATTAATTCATCTTGTAAACCTGGGTGCGAATCGAACGCGAAAAATTTTGCTACTTTCTACGTCACTTCAACGCAAAGCCTCGCTCAGCGGCGCAAGTAAAAACATAATGTAGACAGCGACGCTTTGGGCAGCAGCGCGTCGCATCGCGTCGCTTAGCTTGGCGTCGCTCTAGTGTAGACAAGGCCTTAGAAGTTTTCAATGCTATAAATTCTCTCAATCTTCATAAAGGCTCTGGATACGACAACATCGCTTCTTTTTTTCTTCGTCTGGGAACGAAATCCTAACACCTATATTGTCTGTTTACTTTGGTCTAGTAGTGTTTGAACTCGGCTTTTTTCCTCAAATCTTTAAAACAGCCAAAGTCGTACCCATTTTTAAAGCTGGTGACAAACATTTGGTGCGTAATTATCGCCCCATTTCTCTTCTACCAAGCTTGTCAAAGATACTAGAAAAAGTCATCAAAAATCAATTCATAATTTTTTTTAAAAAACGTGAAATTTTCTACGACTTTCAGTATGGTTTTAAAGAGAAACGTGGTGTTATACATGCACTACTGGGTGTCATTACACCAGCTTATGATGCAATTGAACACAATAAATTTACTGCACTTCTAATGGATCTACGTAAAGCTTTCGATACCGTATCCCACCAAATTTTTTAACAAAAACTTCTTCAATGTGGAAAACGAGGTCAAGCTTACTGTTTAATAGAAAGTTATCTTTCCAATAGTCAGCAATTCGTATCCATCTGTAATAGTGCATCATCTTTGAAATCCATTAGTATTGGGGTTCCTCAAGGGTCCATTTTAGGCCCGCTTCTCTTTCTTATTTACGTTAATGATCTTACAAAATTTATGCTATCTTTTGTCAACCTCGCCTTTTTGCAGATGATATGTGTCTAGCTCTGAACAATTCTTCGCTAAATGCTCTTGAAATTGATTGTAATTCCCAAGTACGCCGATTACACAACTGCTGCCCTGCAAATGAATCACCAATTAATCCAGAAAAGTCTACAATTATTATTTTCCCACCCAAATTAATTTCACTCGACCAGAAGTAAACTTCATTTATAATACCTAGTCTATTTCGTTATGTGATTCTGCAAAATATCTCGGTGTTACCACAGACAGCACATTAAATTTAAAACCACATATATTAGCTTTTGAAAAACGTGTATGAAGGTCTGTTGGTATACTAAGTAAATCACGATTTTTGTTTCCTTCTTCTACACTCCTTCTTCTTTACTACGCACTTGTACACCCCCACTTAGTTTACGGACTTCCAATTTGGGGTAGTACATTCAAAACCTACCTTAGTAAGTTGCAAACTTTCCAAAGCAAACCCATTTGTATAATCACTAATTGACTTGTGTACCCCAATAACCCCGAAATTTCGAAATAAATTCTCAAAATTACTAACTTTTATACGTCTGAAATTGCCAAACTAGTGCACCAGCATTCCAAAAACTCCCTCCCCCCTTGCTTTTCAACTTTTTTTTACTCCACTTTCCGACATTTATGAAAGACAAACCTAGTCAAAAACAGAAAGGAACTTCTACCTTCCCAAATTCTCTACACGTCGATGTCAAAGGTCACCAAAGTATCATGAAGTTAAAGTATGGAATTCACTATCTCCCGAATTAAGAAATCAGTCTTTCAAAAGCTTTAAAATTAACATGAAAAATCATCTTCTTGACAAGTACCTGTAATTCTGAAGCGTATTTTCTTTTTTACGTATTTAACGTCATATTTTTTTCCAGAACCACACGGTAGCAGCCGCTCATGGGGCTGCTAAAATCTTTGGGTGGCTGTTTGACTCGAAGGCCTTAAACGGTCACTTCGCAGTCTCCCTCGAGGTTTGAGTTGCATGTGATTTTGATTTCACCTTTTTTTATTTTGTGCTTTTGCTTTTGTGTTGTTTAGCTAAATTTTTTGCTTTTGTTACCGAGAAATAAATTACCTACCTTACCTACCTACCTACCTTCGACAAAATACCTAAAGTGCTTTACCGATGAATACATCGCCAGTAACTCCCCGCCGGAAGTAGAGTACTTCGTCTCGGAAGAGGAAAGAGCTTTCGAAAAGAAGGCAGTAGGTCGTGTAATTCCGTTAACTTTTTGGTTAGGGCGCCGGCCACGGCGTTTCCCGAAGCATCAACAGTAAGAGAAATAGGAGCACCCTTAACCGGGTACTGAAGAAAAGCCAGTCAGCAAGAGGCTACTTACTGTACTTTTTACGAAGGCACATTCGACTTCATCATCCCACTGAAATGCGGGTGTTCGCCCTTTTTTGGCGGAAGTCAGCTTGTTAAGAGGTGTCAAAGCTGTAGCTGCTTTGGGGTGTGTCTGCGATAAAAGTATAACATGCCAAGGTAACGTTTGAGATCTTTGTTAGAGCGAAGCAGAGAAAATTTTTGAATGGCCTTGACACTATTTTACGAGGTCGGATTCCTTGCTGGTCCACAGTATGCCCAAGGAAAGAGATCTTCTCAATACAGAAATGACGCTTTTTCTTATTAACAACCAAACCGTAGTATTGTAACCGCACGAAGAGCTGGGTAAGATGATCCAAGTGTTCAATCGGCGAGCGTGAAAAAACAAGAATGATGTCAATGTGTATTGTATACATACACAAAATCCAATCCCCGAGTGACCTTGTCCATAAACCTTTGGAATACCGCCCGAGTTCCTGAGACCCATCGCCGCCCTCTCGAATTCAAAGCTTCCGAGAGGGTCAAGAGGGCAGTTTTCTCTTCATCTTCTTCCGAAACTGGGACCTGGTGATACGAATTATGCAGATTCAAAAAAGAAAAGACGACACAGCGGCCATGTTACCCACAAAATCTGTCAAAAACAGTATTGAGAATTGATCGGGAATAGTCTGTTTGATTAACAGACGATAATCTTCAGTTATTCGAAACTCCACGGTATTTCCTTTAGATACAAGATGTACAAGTGAACCCCATGACGACAATGCAAGAACAATTATAATTACAACTGTTTACGTGAATGATAGTTTTCTTATGCTGTAAGAAAACTGCGAGAGGCTGCAGACTTGACAACCGTGCCAATTTCACCTGGGATTGGACTAAGGTCATTTCGCAGCCTCTCACAGGATGGACGATACTGCCTTATATGAAAATTAAACTGTTGATATTTTTTTCTTTGTGTTGCGTCTTTCCAATCAAAAATAAATGCACTTTCTCTCTCTCTCCAAATCAGCTAATCGAAGTTTAAATAGGTGTGAATAAATGTGCAGTACAACTTGCGTAAAATATAGGTTGAAAGAAAGGATTTTGTTTTGTGTAGAACACCTATAGATCGTGAAAGTTTATTTTCTAATATTTTAATGTGTATTTGAAGGTCCAATTTGTTATCTATGTGAATGCCTAAATATTTAACTGAATTTGCAGCATCAATTTTAGCGCTTTTGTAAATTAAATTTAAAGAAGGAAAAGTAGTATTGGAATCAGGGCATATGATTAAGAAGAATTAATAGTAAGTTTGTTTGCTTTCGTCCATTCACCTATATTGCGTAATTCTAGATTTAGTTTGGTTTCCAGATCCATGGCTGTTGAAACATTGGCAATTACGCGAGTGTCATGTGCAAATAGTCTAGGAGAGCAATCTAGTGAATTTTCAAGATCATTAATAAAAAGCAAAAATAATAAAGGCCCTAATATGGATCCCTGTGGAACTCCATATTTTATAGGTAGTGAAGAAGAATTAACGTGTTGAATGCATACATATTGGCTACGGTTGGAGAGGTAAGAAGAAAACAATCGAAGAGCATTGCCCCGAATACCGTAGTGTTCTAATTTGCTTAATAAAATTTTATGACTCACAGAGTCAAATGCTTTTTTTTAATCAAGCATGATAAGGCCAACAAACTGATTTTTAGAAATGCGATTGCATGACGATACTACATCTAAAACTGCTAGTTCTGGAGAAATATTAGGACAAAAACCATATTGTGTTGAAGACACGATGTTATGTTTTTTCAATGAATGAAAAATTCTACTATAGATTAATTTTTCAAATAGGCCTACTTTCGATGAAACGGGAAGTAGTGAAATTGGTCGATAATTACTCATATTTTCTTCGGGACCAGACTTATAGATAGAAATAACTTTAATTCGATTAATTTGGCAGTATTTATTAATAAAACTCCCTGCAGCATTTATTAATAATTTGAATAAGGCTCCCTGATGATCGCGTAAGCGTGAAACGGACCGTTGGAGTTTTATTAATAAATGCTGCCAAATTAATCGAATTAGTTTTTGCTCTAGTCTTAAGAGATTATTGAGCACTCTTTTTAGTTATGCAAGTAAACATAGCAATTTTTCTAGAAATAACTTTAGAAATTTTCAGCGAGTCTAGAAAAATACCATTTTCTACGCAAAAATTGAATGAAATGGATAGCGGCTAGGAAAGTTGATTTAAAGTTAATTTGATAAAGGATGTAGAAACTCCATCTGGTCTAGTTGATTGGCTGTTGTGTAAGGATGCAATAATCCTCTGAACTTTTTGTGGGGTAAGTAGAGGTTATAAAAATTGGTTTTGAAATTCTTTTCCCCAGGTAATAAACTGAACTTTTGTCATTAGGAGCACAGATAATTTGATCAGCAAGTGTCTGGCCAACTTTGCCGAAAAACTTTAAATGATGTCAGCTGTGTTGTTGATTTCAAGACCATTTACATTAAGAACGTTTGGAGCAGAAGAACAGTGGCGTTTCTAAGGGGGGGCCCGAGGGGGCCATGGCCCCCCCATATTTTTGCCTGGCCCCCCCAGTTTTAACAAGCTCATGTAGCCTATGACAGGGTATGAAAATATACTAATCGATTGCCCAACCTTAGTTACACTAAATAGTAGAAAGCCATCTGGCTGAATGATTGGTTGAGTGCTTAAAACTATCGAATCGTAAGTTTCGCATTATTTTTTATCTTCAGTTATTGTTCGTGTATTTATCTTTTACTTCTTCAATTTATCTTTTAATGTGTTTTTGTATTATGTTTTTTGATGTGGGGCCGCAGGAACGCATTTAAGGGGGGCATTGTGCCATGGCCTACCTCGCCCTTTGACTATGCCTTTTAGTAAAAAAGAACAAAATCAATGGTGCCAAGTGACTAAAACATGCCAGACTCTTGTGATGGTTTCTGTAGCTTATGGCCAGGGGCGTCTCCAAGGGGGTACAATGAGGGGTATGCATCCTCCCACCAGCCATTTTTAAAAATGTTTTTGATGTACACAACTTTTCCATAATTTCAAACCTCTTCGATAGCAATATGCCTTAAGCACGCACAATCGAAAATGTGCGAACAAAATGCATCATATTTGGCCAAGCACTAACAATTAGGGTCGAAAATTGAAACAAAATTTGCCTGAAAATTATTTAAAAAGCACTAAAATAGTCATTACAGCACGTAAATTTTCAAATTTTTCCAGGGCAGCATGCCCGCGGACCCCCTAGTGCCTTTCTTGAATCTCGATGAGCTTCAAATTAGTTCTGCCAAAAAAAAAAATACGCTTGAAAAAAAGTGAAAATTATGCCCCCCTTTTAAAATTTCTAGCTACGGCACTGTGTGGGGGGATATCAATTGGTGTAGTAGACCTATTCCTTTTCTGTTCTACGGTTTAGGTTTGAGCGACAGATGTTTATTTTTGTCCAAATGTTGTAGTTATGCATTTGATCCCGACGCTCTTTTTGCATGTCTGTAGTCAAACTGGGCCACCACGAGAGGTAGAATGTGAGGATTCATTATCTGTTAGCACTTAAAAATGAAAAAATTACGTTAAGTGCTTTTTTCTAGGGTGTTATAACAAGCAAACTTGCCGGCTTGTTGTCGGTACTATTCCTTTAATGTCGTAGTCGAACGTATAGCAAGAAAACTGCGAATAGTAATTTTTAGGCTAGGCAATCAGTTTGACTCGTCTCGGAGTCAGACCTTGAGTCTACCGCTCCAGAAACAAACGCTCTGACCATTTTGCCATCTTACTGTATGTCGTAGTAAATGTCAATAATAAGTGTATATAATGTGTCATATTGCAATATGCTTACTTTTTAAGTTTAGTTGCAAATCTCTTTGAACTTACTCTTTTCCTCTCAAACACAGTTTTCACTGGCCCCACCTCAATCTATCTTGGCCCCAAAGTGGCCCCCCCACTTTTTGGGTGCTGGAATCGCCACTGCAGAAGAAGACTTTTTTGATGGAACAATGTCGTTCAAAAGGTTCCACAGTTGACGAGAATTGTCAGCGGTGTCTGGAAATTTGTTTTCGTTGTAAAGCTTTTTTGCAATTTGTTTGATCTTAGATAGCTTGTTCGTACATTTTTTATAAAATGTCTTCTGTTCAATATTTCCTTGGATATAGAATGATTTGTGTAAACATTGTTTGTGTCGTATTGAAGTAAGGATTCCTTTAGAAATTCAAGGTTTTTGTAAAATTTTTTGCTGTTTTTTTGATGCCAATTTTAAGGGAGCATAGGTGTCGATTGTTTTGGAGATTATCTTAAGAAATTGGTCGAAAATCTCATTGATATTGTCCACGTTTAAATCCGTCATGTGAAAAACAGATAATTTGTGGGCTAATTCAGAGGTGAAGTCCACAGAATTAAAACTTTTCATCGATCGATAATAATATTTTTAAGTACTCTTTTCAACTAAAGAGTTTCGAATAATACAAAATACCGGATAATGATCAGTAAAAGAATCGGTTTCTATTTCACCAGGAAGAATACGGTGAGAAGTACAATTTGTTAAGATGTGGTCAATTATAGTGGAGGAAGTGGTAGTTACTCTCCTAGGTTTGGTAATAATAGGAAAAATCGCCATACTGGAGAACATAGCTAGACAGTCTTGCGCATGACATGTACGTGAAAAGGATTGCTCATATTTATGCTGAAATCACCAAGTAAAAACATATTTGTAGATGAATATGATTATGATAGTCTAAAGTTTAATAATTTAATAAACAAGTTGATATCAGATGAGGGATGACGATAAATAGAAGCAATAGCTGCTTTTTCAATGTCTTTTTATTTTTTATGCGAACCCAGATGTTTTCACAACCACTTTGGAGAATGTTTTTGCCAATAGCTTTAAAATTAATTACTGATGATATGTACATCCCCACGCTACGAAACATTTGACAGTTTTAAAAGTGAAGTAGGCCTACTGGAGCAGTATTATTTTGCGTGCATATTTTTGTGATTCAGATTGTCCCCCACTACACCAGGATCTTTTTTGTAGATCACAATCAAGGTGGCAGTCTTTTGTCGGCATGGTGCCGCCACGACCGACAGATTGCATGGCACCAGAGCTCTCCAGAAAATAACGCACCTGGAAAATGTACGTAAAAGGTCTTTCCAAAAAAGAAAAATAAGCAATTCTTTGGTTACTAAACAAAGCACTCACGTTCTCCGAGCTCGCATCTCGCACAAAAAAATCAAGTTACTAAATAAGGTTATGTTTGTGGCAATGATCCGATCGTTGTCTATTATGTCTAAGCTTATTCAATTGACAACTGATACAATCACTCTGGAGAATTCACACTAGCAATTTCGTCGACAGCTTTTGTTGATGCATCAAAGCGAAAATTCGAGTTGGTTTTGCAAGTTTGCAAATTATTCAAAAAGCTTAAAATAACGCACCAGTCTGCGGAGGCACTACATCAACGAGTCTGAATTCTCAAAAAATGGACTCGTGTCTGTACTCGGGCTTGAGTTTTCCAACTAAGATTGTCCGCTTGGTAGCGCGGAAACTGGGATTTTATTCCCGGCCGGGTCACACACATTAAAGACTTACAAATAGTATTTGCAGCTTCCCCGTCCGGCGCTCGACGCAAGCGGTTAGTGCAAAGAGTTAAGTGCGTCTGTGTTGTTTATCTTGTGTGTTCATTGATAGCCATTTATCATTCACGGCCGATATTTATGATGGGCCCGCTACCTGCAATCGTCTGGACCAGGGCTGGGCAAACTACGAACCTTTTTATGCGGCCTGCGGGCACTTACAGAAATAGGAATTCCCACCGTGAATCAAGTCGAAGACCTTTTTTTGCTTTTCCCTGAATAATAGTAAATAAAAGAAAATAGGACATCTGAGGACGTGTTGACTTTTTTTTTTTGCTCTTCCAATCAGTGCGGCCCTCGGCTTCAAAATTTTTTCAAATATGGTCCTTCGTGTGAAAAGTTTGCTCACCCCTGGTCTGGACAATGTGTTCTTACAGTACTTTTTTCCTTATACTGCAGCTCTCTTGAACTTACCCGTCACGTAAAGGTTATGAATGAGCAAGGCTTCAGACGAGCAACGATATTTAACAGCTTGTTTTATTTTATACAATAAGAATTTAAAATACACGCAAATATAAACGGTGGCGCAAAATTTGTCGAAAGCTTCAGATAAATAGATAACTTGAACAAATGGAGCGAAGTTTGAAGTAGAAAAAGTTTTCCAGCTGCATCTTATCATCAATCCAGAGTCGCATCAACGATGTGCAAATGAAGCTGAGTCAATAAATTTGATGAATATTTTTATCAACTTCCACAATCAACAAGTTTTGGTTTTCAAAAAACAAGAACTACAATTCTAAAGTAGGTAAGTAAGTCTTTTAAAATAACTAGAATAACATTACTTAAAATAAAATTTACAGACGAAAATTTAGGCTTTTATCTCTTGGTGGTAAAAAAATCAGTTGTAAAGCACTAAAAAATTGCTCTGCTCCAACCAAGAGCGCATTTAGGGGGAAGCCATTGTGCCATGCCCACCCCCGCCCTTTGATTATGCCTTTTAGTAAAAAAAACGAAACTATATAATGGTGCCAAGTGGCTGAAACATGCCAGACTCTATTGATGGTTTCCGTAGCTTATGGCCAGGGGCGGAACCAGAGGAGTAAAATGAGGGTATGCATCCTTCCACTAGCCATTTTCAAAAATTTTTTTGATGTATAAGGCCTACAACTTTTCCATAATTTCGAACCTCTTTGATAACAATAAGCCTTAAAGCACGCATAATCGAAAATGTGCGAACAAAATGCATCATATTTGGCCAAGCACTAACAATTAGGGTTAAAAATTGAAACAAAATTTGCCTGAAAATTAATCAAAACGCACTAAAACAGCCATTACAGCACGTAAATTTTCAAAATTTTTCCGGAGGAGCATACCCGCGGACCCCCTAGAGCTTTTCTTGTTTCACAATCAGCTTAAAGTTAGTTCTGCCGAAAAAATAGGCTTGAAAAAAAGTGAAAATTATGTTCCTCCTTTTTTAACTTTCTCGCTACACCACTAGCTCCAACCCAATCATTTTGTCATTTGCAGAAATTTCCCAAGCATCGTCCGTCGCTTTCTCGCGACAGGAAGCTGAACATGAAGAAATTTTGGTCATAGTGAAATGAAACGAGCGAACCTCCCAATAGCAAACCTTATGGCCTCATATTTACTCCTGATGGAGTTCTACCCACCTCAGCAAAAACCGCATGATTTTCTGCATCCGCTCATCAAAGACGGAAGAGTTTGGCAGTTGGGGGAGCCACGGAATCCGTTACAAACGCTTGGATAAATATCGTTACATTCAGTTTCTAAATCAAGAAGTTTATGATTGTTTGAAATCTATGCGAAAAAAACAACATCAATTTTTTTACCAACAGTTGCTTGCAGCATAAAAATGTTCAAAAAAAATTAACGAATTCATTCACATTATCAGTAGAAAGTTTTTGGGGGACTGTGACAAACTTTAAAGTACTGTGTATGATGGAAACTTAAAAGGTTCAGAGAGGAGTTGGCTTAGTTTCACCAAAGCAAGTTGTTCAGCGGTTCACAAAATGCTTGATGAAAACACACATCAACCTAAGAATTATAAAAATCAACACAAAAAAATCAAATCTGCATCATAGTGGCGGTATTACGCCGAAGCGTGTAACGAGTGGCGGGATCCATCTCCGCGGCTTAGCATCCGGGCAACACAGCTCCGAAGAAAACGTCGCAGAGGTGGCGTACTGTTGACGCACTGCGTCCGATTTGACCGTCCCGGGAATCGAGCCCCACACCTCCCGCAACGACGGCGAGGGGCTCGTCAACTGAGCTAGCCGGCCAGTCAAAATCAACATAATTACGAAAAAAGTATAACGTCATGTCGGAAATTAGACCATTCTTTTGAGAACAGTTGTTAATCGTTCAAAGTAATAAACCGTCGCTGCAGTAAACGTATTTTTAAATGTGGGCACGCATAGAGATGTGCCCTTTTGCATGATAAGAGCTTAAGTTTTAGGTTTAACGGTTTTAGCTGTTCACAAAATGCTTGATGAAAACGCAAATCAAATTACCTTCAAGAAGAGTAGAATTATTTGAAGGAGTGGTTGTTGTTGCAGTGGACTCGGTAGTAGAAGGTGGAGATACTAAATTACAAATTTTTACTTCTCAGTAAATTGAAGTCAGGATTCGGCAAGAAAAGGTTTAAAAATAAAGTAAATGTGTTTTTTTCTTTCTTACATAGGTGCAGACAGTGAAACCTTTTGAGGCTTCACCAGTAAAGTTGGTGTGACCGGCATTTACTCAAGGCAATACACACGCCAGGGAGGAATTTTTTGCTTGTGGCTTGTAACTACATACCAGTTACACGAACCAGCAAAAACCCTATCTGCCAAACCCGTTCGCCCAGAAAACACAGTAAATGTCAGCGCTTAGGTCACAATTTAAATCACAAATGCAAAAACGCCAGTATGTTTACATAACTGCAGACAGTGAACACCGTTTTGACCTTTCAGGTCTCATCAGTGCAAATTGTAACCTTAGCGGTGATATTCACTATGTTTTCTGGGCTGTACGCGCAAACATAGTGCCTGCCATATCCCCCGGTTTTTAACGGGCGAACGGGTTTGGTACTGGCAGAGAGGGTTTCTGCGGGTTCGTGTAACTGGTATATTGCAGTTACAAATCACAAGCAAAAAATTCTTCTCGGCATATATACTGCCTTAAGTAAATACCGGTCACACCAACTATACTGATGAGACCTGAAAGGTCGAAACAATGTTCACTGTCTGCAGTTATGAATGCACACTTGCGCTTTTGCATTTTCGCAATCCTATACTCTAGTACGTATTTTTATTTCCGATACAATAATGAGATGATGAAACATTACAATAAAAGTGACATAGTTGATATTATGGATTTATGATACCGGTATATCATGCTCTGGATTGTTTGACCTGCTAGCACACTCCACTTATGAGAATGAAATAACCGCAATGGGCTTACATAAAACAAACCCATGCTAACTTGAAGATAAAGCAATGAAGGCTTGTACCGACGTCTATCCAGTCTAGATATTAGGCTAAGAAACTGATTTAAGCTTATAAATCAATATAAAGAATTTCAATTGATGAATTGAACTTGAATCAGACCCATTAAGATTTCTGATTACGGAGGGATTCGAACCCACGTCCGCATCGACCAGTGACGCATCTATCACCACCCCTATGATTGCAGCGAGTGTTCACCGAAGACGCGGCGTTATTGGCTGGCTGCTTATAGTGGGATGATGAATTAGTCTTAACATAATACGAGAAATTCCGCTGCTTCGGCATCAGATTACGATGGCCTAATGGTTAAGGCCGTGTCTCTGGTAAAGGATCGTCGCAACCATTGAGCTGGTAATGCATCACTGGTCGGTGCGGGCGTGGGTTCGAATTCCACTCGTAATCAGGTTTAATTCAGCCTAAAATCTTGGTGGGTTAGATTCAAGTTTAATTCATTAATTGAAATTCATGCCAATTTGCTTATAAAAGCTTCGTAACTGTTTCAGGTTTTACAATGGGCTACAGCTTCGCTTAATTGTGGCTATGTTACTTAAAGTTCAATTTTTGTAATTTGTTTCGCTGAGTGTTAGTTTTAGCAAAGAGTTCAGTTCTTGTAAACTTTAAAAGTTTAGGCGAAATTGCCTTTATCTTTTTCATAAAAATCTAGCTCCGCATACACTTGCAGGTTACACACGTGACTGGCTCATGCTTGTATATTTTGTATTATTCTTACGAAAAGGATTTCTGCCATTGATGCAAGCGTTGCAGGTGGCCGGACAGGCAATAGGCAAGTTTTGGATGAGAGCTCCATCGCATAAAGAACTATTTTCATAATCTGAACAAGATGGAAATTTGTCGTCACACTCGCCTGAAAGAAAAAATCTATGATTAAAATCCATCTATGGTTACTCAAATTGAGTGATCTCCAACCAGCTACATATTGCAATCATTCAATTTCGTGTGACGTCATTTGATTCATGAGTGGCGTATCAAGCGACAATCTTTTCTCACATTCGTTTTTACTTTTTTCCGATGTTTTGTAAAACTCTACTAAATAGTTGTTTGAAATTGTTTGATTTGACTTTTAGGCTTACGGCCATGCTCAATTTCGTAGCCTGCGTAACTGCACAGAAAAAAATGTCATCTTGCCGCGACCATCTTTCACCATTGAGAAATCGCGTGTTTGGGAGAAAGGTGTCATAGCAATTACACCTGGACTGTGGTACAAGTTCTGCACTAGACTGAAAACGAAACATTTAAAGATGATCTCGAGTCAAGTGTTCCGTTTCTTTACGAGTCTGGTCATTAGGATCATGCAGATCAATTCGATTGAAATCTCATGTCATTTAAATGCGTTTAAAAACACCGCAGTAAATACAATTTACTTGCGACCCGACCAGCAAATCTTGATGCAGGCTACAATTCCCAGAAACTATTTCTCAACCAAGCCTACCTTGAAATTAACTTTTCAATTCAAAACATTTTTACGGAAATTAAACAACTAGCTAGTGATGATATTGCTCTTATGATTCAAGTGCAATAATCATATCTGGATTCAGCAAAGAAGAGTTAAAAGACTTTGTTTTGAGCAAGTGTTTTACTTTTACATCATGCCAGTATCACAAGTCACTCCAACATTCTAGGAGTTTTAAGCATTCACTAGACCTAATAGGTTCAGGTTCAAATTTGTCAGTCGGGCTTGGGCTTTTCGTATTGGGCTCGGATTTTGAAAAATTGTCGGGCTTCAATCGGGCCGGACGCCAGAACAAAACCGAGATGTTCAGTGAGTGATAGGGTTTTCGCAATTGATGTAATAAAACAAAGACAACACCTTTTATAAATACTGTAGTTCGTAATTGGTGTGACTGAGGATGGGTAAGCTCATTTTCACCCTTATTGAAATTTCTTTCAAATTCAAACGAATGTTTTCGATTTCGGGTTTAAATCGGGCTCAGATTGGCTGATAAATTAGGATTCGGGTTCGGGCTTGAAAAATCGGGTTCGGGTCGGGTTCAGTATCTTCGGCCCGTTGACAACTCCAAATAGATTGACCACTGATTAGGTATTTATAAAATTTCAGCACTTTCGAAGACAGATTTGAATTGAGTTGCACTTCGATTCTTTAATCCGAGAACGCGACGACGGCGAAATTAAGTGATGTAGGTAACGAGCTTGCTTAGATGCCCACTTATACAGTAGCAGATAAGGAAGGGGGAAATCTCATTTAGTACTTTTTCGAACTGAGTTGACCAGCTGATACTTCACACTGACTCTTTATTGCTCAACGTCAAGCAGGGAAACTATGCATACCCAGAATCAAATCAAAAATATTCATAGTTTAACCAGGTTCAAAATGGAATTCTGGTCAATTTAATGTGAAGGCTAGTAGGCCTACAGGCTACTTTACAGTTCAAAACTAAATAACAAGGAATCGGTTCAGCAAACAGCTCTCATAAAACATTTTTTTTACTTTATTCTTCCCAGCAAGCAATAAAATAATTACGACCATCAAGCTGACCATTATGTGGATTTTTAATTTTTTGCCAGAAGCTTATATAACTGAGTTTATTTTCAAATTTGTGAACTGAGGTTATTTTCAAATCATATTGAACTGAAAACTCAACAGTAATTGAAGGAGACTGCGAAATGAGCTTGCGCTCTTTGAGAGTCAGCAGCCACCCGTTGTATAATGTATGTCAAACGCGATAGGCTACAACCGCGAATCGAACCCGTCACGTAGGATCTACCATGTACGCGCGGTACCGCTAGGCCATGTCGCTGACGTAAAACAATCTGATTTTACCTAAAGTTGTAGTTTCCATACTAATCGTAGTCATCGCTGACGTAATTTCCGACGTTTCGTCTTCTTCATTCGTGTCAACGGAAAGGCCAAGTGATCTAAGAGCATGAAAACAAAATCGTAATATTTCTTGGAGCTAATCAACCTGAATAATCATAAAGTAATGCTTAGTGGCCACGTAGGTATAAATATCGAGAAACGATCCGCAGCAGAAATAAATCGTGTGACCCCAAAACTGAATGATTTAATACAAAATTACAATCTCTTAGCACAAAATGAACTTGTTTGTCGGGTTAAAAGTGAATTCCATATGAAGCACGATGAACTTGTGGTAGGGTACCACAGAGCGGGACAGTGCTGGTTTGACCTCACGGCAGGATTGTAACCAAGGGGGCCAGGGCTTTTCACCATTTTGGTTTCGTACGAGAAGCGCCGAGGAATTTAGTACAGTATGCGTTAGCGAAAAAACGAAATCGGAGACACCCATAAGCAGATTTTAGCACCAAAACCGGCAAGTATCTTGTTGATTGAGGGCTCGTTGATGAAGGTTTACGGTCTAAAGATCTTATACTTTTATTTCTACAATATTAGTCCATTGATTCGTTTCATTTGCATTTTTTTTTCTGTACGTACCCGCACACACGACAAGTTTTCCGGCAATTCGCCTTCATGATCGAGCCCAGAGTAGATGATTCGCAAAACGATACCAGCGCTGGGCATCTTGTATCGTCATCTTCGCAATCTTTAAACCAAGTAGAAAGATTTAATTCAGAAACTTTCGGTTTTCATTCAACAAAAACTTAACCAATTTCTGATGTTCTCAGAATTTGTTTACAGAAAATCGGCGAATAAAAATTGTCAACAATGTGGCTTTGCGGCGTGTTGAACAGCACGTTTAACTATCCACTGGTTCGAATCCACTAAAAGCTTTTGTCCATCAGAAAGTTACTTCACAGACTTTGAGCAAAGAACAAATTGAAAAAAAATTTAGTGTAAAACAAGGCCCGGAGTAAGCCGTGACAGAAAACTTAAAATCAATCGCAACTCATAAGCAAAATCAAGTTTGTCCCATAATAACCTATTCAGTGCTTGCACGTGACAATACCTACTGGTTAAGAATGAAGAAATCAGTGTATAACGACATCTTTTTCTCAATTAAGTGTAGCAGCACAATGCAGTGATTTTTCGGAGCTGTGTTACCCAGGCACTAAGTCGCGGAGATGGGCCCCGCCACTTGTAATACGCTTCGGCGGAATACAGCGAGTATGACGAAGATTTGATTTTTGGAACATTTTTTAATTAAACTAAATGTTTATCAGTGAGATTGCAAGAGAAATAAGCTTTTCAAGTCAGCAATTCCTTAATTCATGCATACGCCACTGCGATCGGCTCCAACTGTGAATTGAACCCGTCGCAAAAGATCTGTAACCTGTGTGCGGTAGGCTATCGCTTGGTCATGTCGCCGACAAACACCGGCGCAGCCAGACAGAAAAAAAGGGGGGGACAATTTTTTCCGTTGAATTACAGGTGCTGAGGTTTCAGTTCGGCCTATCAGTTTATATTGAAGAATAAGTGGTTTGATTCTATCGTTGCGCTATCAAAAAAAAATCAAATCTTCATTATACTCGCGGTATTACGCCGAAGCGTGTAACGAGTGGCGGGGTTTATCTCCGCGGCTTAGCGTCTGGGCAACACAGTTCCGAAGAAACGTCGCAGCGGTGGCGAGCCGTTGGCGACACAGTGCCGATTTGACCGACCCGGGGTTTGAACCCCAGACCTGCCGCACCGATAGCGTGTGCGCTAAGCAACTGAGCTAACGGCCAGTTCTTGTTGCGCTATAAGTAATTCAAAAGTTTTTTATGCCTTTGCAACAGTGGAAGTGTTTATGCTCAAGTGTTAATTGAGGTATACTTTTTGTAATAACTGCGCTCTGATTTCTCTGGGAAGTAGCCAAAAATCGCTCGCTTCTTTCTCGCCGCTTTTCTGCACGAGTGCAACTGCGCTGATCCCATTGACTGCCCCACGCTCCGTTTATCGCAGTTGCAAGCGTAATGTAAACATGGCTTTCATCGCTGACGTCAACATACTCAGGCAGCGCTCTCAGACTGCAGCTATCAATCGCACCCCATGAAACGGATTCTTCGCTTAGTTTTGACCAGTGGTTTTCAACCTTTTATATTCAGCGACCCACTTTGCAATCCGACATAACCAAACTACCCCTTTCCAAAATTATGAGTCATTAAAGACACGTAAATGCAGTTACGCGTCAAGTGAAGAGCAAAAAATAGGTAATCACGGCGACAAATGCTGTTAGCACTCAACAAAGCCGTGTAATGTTTGCCGCAACTTCTATCGATGGAAACAGAGACGAAACTCGTAGGTTACAGTTTTAGAAAAAAAAAAAAATATTGCACAGAAAGAGGTAGCGCGATCAAAAACCAGCTTTATTCCACTCATTGGCGCAAGACTAAGATTTTTATTTAAAGGGCTTCACTTAAGGCTGGATTCTTTCTTATTTGATGCACAATATTGGTAGCTATAAAGTAAAAGAGCACAAGCATACGTCACAGCATCGCATTGTTGAAATCCAATTTTTTGTTTATAAAATAACCCAAATATTTTTATGCACGTAAATGAAATGATATATTTCATAATTTGTAACTATTGATTTGTATTTTGTTCTTTTATGGACCAATGATGAGATTAAAGACATAACCTCAATGTCGTAAGGTGTTTTCATCAACCTGCAAGATGAGTGCTGCTCTAACGATCTACGGCGTTGGCCGAGTCCATTTAGTTTTACTGATTATATCGACATCTCACCTTCTGATCCAACCGTCTGCACATTTTCTTGTCCAATCATTATAGATATAAGCCTAAAAATTGGAAGATTTATGCTTATCAAAAATTATTTTTAACAGTGAAAGTAATAAGCTAATATGATACTAATGATGCGTAGCAACCAAACTATTGTCTGGACCAACAGGTTAGGAAAGTTAGTTAAAACGAAAGCGTTTGATTTGTATTCGAAAGACCGGTGTTCGTCTACCGGTAAGATCAGGAAAAACTTAGAAATAGTATTTGCAGCTGCTGACTTGACCCTCAAGCATTCAGCACAATATGTAAGTGTCATAGCTTAGGTTTATCCCGTCTAAATTCATGAAGCGAATATAACTAAAAAACAAGTGCGGCGACCTTCAAAGATAAGTGGTCTAGAACAGCAAGTAAGTACCAGCTACGGCGCAGAATATTTCATTTAGAATATATTTCTTCAAGCGCTACTGTGAATGAATAAAATAATGTCATTTAATCTCGTTCTAATCAATCAAATTGTGCCCAAAATGTTGTACGCCTAAATGATAGATATGTTACTACATATTTAAATATAGCCAATAGGCCTACTAAACAATCAGCTCTAGGAAGCGTGGTAAATAAATAGATGTGAAAACATAGTGCTGGAGTTAATAGGCTACTAGTCGGATCTGTTACTACTTCGACCGATAAAAGCCAAAAAACTTCCTAACACTTTGTGTCAACTTTATTTATTTAGTTGCATATTTATCCTCCTATCACGAGAAAGCGATCAATGCGCTATACGAGCTCGCTTAGGAGTTTCCAGCCATTTGTCTACCATACCAAGATGGGGGAATCCCGCTAAGTGCCTTTCCCAACGGCACAACAAGTAAACTTGCCGGCTTGTTCTCCACACTGTCCCTTTAAAGCTGAGCGTCAAGCAGGGAAGCTGTGAATACCAATTTTAGAGTCATTGGTTTGACCCGACTCGGAATCAAACCCCAGTCTACAGCTCAAGAGACAGACGCTCCATACCACTCGGCCATCTGAACTTCTACAGTAGCAAACGCTTTCACCAAATAGATTATGCAACGAGTTGGTGATACTGGGTGTCGTTTTATGAACATTGCCAATCAAAACTAGTTCTGCTTCAACTGCTGCAGAAATCCGTTTTCCACACTCACCTTCCTTCTGGTGCTGAACTTGTTACAGGTTCACTAGCAGCGGCAGTAGTAGTAGTAGCGGTGGTGGTAGTGGTGAGTTCGATTCCCGCAGTGGTAGGGCATCTATTGCACGTTCTTAGACATTGATTGATAGTGTCTATGTAGGTATCATCATCGCAATATTCAGTGATAAATGAACAAAACTCAGCAGTATCGACGCAGGCATCTAATAACAAATCAACATCGATTTTGTTTGCAAATTTCCTTCTCGGCCCTAAATCCCAGGATAGGTTTTAATCTTGGCAGTATGGTCACAAAAGAAAGCAACTCCAAGTCTTAGCAACGGATGGAATGAAAAAATAATGAGATCTTTTTGTTTATTGTCTGGAAACGATTGAAATGACGATGACGTCATTAATCATATAAAATTGCATTAAAACTGCCGGTATTGCACTCCTCACAATCATTTCGCAAGCTAAGATTGTGATTAAGAAACTTAATCTTGATAGAACCAACTTGCTATACATACCGAATATGTAAAAGCTAACCATGATAATGGAATTTTGTAACTACAAAGCGAAAAAAGCAGCGACATGAACACGATGAAACCGTTGCAATATAATTGCACAAATTCTACTGGAAAATTTTCCCTTCAATAAAACCTACCTTGGTCAGTTGTCTCAGCAATGGTAGGCAAAGTAGTTGAAGAATCTGCATAGAAAAAATTGTGTTCAAGGCAGGGATGCAAACTCGAACTTGCTCTTTTTGGCCGAGCTCGAACTTGAACTCAAAAAACAGAAATCCCTGAACTCGCACTCGAAAAAGTTGATTGAGTTTTGAACTTATTCTAAACTTGACAAAAATTACTTGAACTTGGCCTAGACCTGATAAAACTTAGCATAAACTCGTCAAAAATTAGTGAGCTTGATTAAAAATGCAAAAAAAATTTCTGTATTGCCCCCACTCTACCCCATCCCGAATAAACAAAAAATTTTCTGTTAGCCCACAGAAAATAAACAAAATACGCAGAGAAAAAAATCAAAACCTACAGCTGCGTCAAACCCCTGCCCTACGACTGGCAATCTAGCGTACTATCCCCTACACCACGTCATTGATGTCAATCCTTCGCAAAATGTTAGTATTTATAGCCATCTCATTATCATATGCAGTTTCCTAATGTGACACGTGACTATCAAAAACGCTGTAGCGGTTTTGTTGAAAATAATTTTTCGCGTATTTAGACTTCTCGTTGTTTGTTTCTTTTCTGTTTCCCACGTTATCTGCCCAATTAACTCTATGTCAAATCCTACCACCTTTCATTGTTGCTTAATATTGAGACATTATTTTTTTATTTGGTCGTAATCGTACTGTAATGTTTATGTACGTTTCATTTCTTATTAAAGCATCAGCTGCAACTCCATATCATCTGAAGAAGAGGGCATTCGCCTTTGAAAGGCTTCGTGAAAATAAAATTTTTAGTCGACGACAGTGCCATCATCATTTGTAGCTTTCTTTTCACAGTGCATTGTTTTTTAATTACGATTTACAAACTTACCAGTAGTTGGTGTGGTTGTTGGAGAAGGGACGGTCGTAGCAAGAACTGAAAAAAAAAGGATAATCAAAAGGCTGAAGATATCAAATTTTTTTATGTGCCGCTATGTTTTTCGAGTTTGTGATACACTTTTACGCAACTCATCGCAGGAGATTGCGCTTTCAGCACCACCTAGTCTACGTAAATGGGAGTTGCCAGTGTGCTGAATGAATATAAGCATTTTCACAACACAAAAAAAGCTATAGTTGAAAAACTATAACGTAATAATCAGTAAGAGTAACTTTCTTGGCTGTAAATGAACAACATTGCGCTGACCAGTAAAACCATCACGACGCAAACTTTCTCAAATCAAGAAGTTGTGTCCTCACAAGCAAAATCAGAATAAAAATTCCAGTCTTCGTTGCTCAACGCTATCATCATCATCTTAACCCAGTCAAAAGCCAAAGCGGTGGTAATCACATGATAAATATAAAAACTTATATTCCGAAATTCTTTGCTTTTTTCCCCATGTTTTTTAAGCAATTGCTGGTTCGTTCATACCTGCTTCCAGTTCGTCTTGCGAGGTCGTGGTCAGGATAGTAGTGACCACTGCTCTGGACAAAACACGAGATGGACTTTCTGAGCCGGCAACTGAAAACAACGCATTTAGCAATATTTACATATAAACGCAAGTGGGTACAATCTGTTAATTCCTCAATAACGAAGCTAATATTTTTATCAACAAGCAATTCGGTAAAATGCTTTTTAAAATTAACGGACTAAACTTACTACGGTTAAATTGTCCATTAACCTAACGCTTATAGTGCTTGCTAACTTCCCTGAACGTTTTGTGAATGCTAATTACCTTTTTTAGTTGAGTTTGATGTCAAAAAACAAACAAAAATAAATTTCCAACAAAGAGGTCAATAACTTGAGATAAAAGTGACAAAAAATATTGTTTGTGACGAATTACGAACAAAAATTTGCTTACACAGACAGTAGGCCTAATATTCAAAATTTTTTTTTAACAAATGCCATTTAAGGTCAAAAATTAACAATCTAAGGAATATGATTAACTTTAGTTAATTGAGCAAAATTGAAGAAATTAACTTTAACGGAGGCACAAAATTTGTCAACGAAATAGTGGTTGAGGAAGATGACAGTTTTCATTAACTTTATCTTTTACGCACATTAGGGTGCCCTTTTTTTTTGGGCAATTGCTTAATTTCAACTTGCCTGGGTGTTAGATTTTTGCCTTAGAGTGAAATATTGGGAAATACAGAATTTTTTTGAAATTGAACCGCGTTTAGACCCTGCTCCGTCAGCTTTTCTAAATCGCACCCCCTAAAATAGTTAATTATGCATAAAATTTGACTGGGAAGTGCTAGATATGCATTGATGGTATTCATTTTTAATGTTTTTCAGAGAAGAAGACAACTGTAACCTTTATTTTATGATTTTAGCAACTTTATCTTTTTCATGATTTACTTTGGTCTCAGAATTCGATGCGCTCTGAAATAAAACAGTTGTGTGGACCACCAAATTGTTCAATTTTTTACAACCAATACCCATATAGGAGTTACCATGAACAAAACAGGATACAAACAATTCACACGGGACACAAATGCACAACAAAAAAAACATCAGACTACGCAAAAGCAAGCACATGAAGGATGTAGATACAGTATACACAGCACACAATGCACAAAACGTGGCACACTATCATTGTTCAAAAGATCTTTTGCAACTCTTTTGGATTTTCCTAACCATCTTTTTTTTCTTGCTGCCAAACTACACAAGGCTTCACAGATTTGGCGCTTCGGTCCAGCTATTCGGCTAGTTGCCTTTGTTGTCAGTTTTACTCCACGTTCCACTGCTTGAGTGTGATTTGGATAACCAAGTTGCAGAGGTTGTTTAAAAAATTGCTTGATATTAGTGCTAGACTTCGTCAATGGTGGTTCATGCTAGGTGGTTCATTCTGGGTGGACAAAATAGCAGTTGTGTTGAATACATTGCTGTGTGACTAAGAGGAGGTTATCATCACGAAACCGCTTTCGCGTGGATTCGATTTCTTGTAAAGCACCTTCGGGCCATCCCTGATCGTGCTTTTATACTTTGCATAAGATGGGTTTTCCAATAAACTCCAACAATGTATTTTG